>VYXF01000693.1:1071-192743 GCA_013397295.1 Polioptila caerulea
GTGGCGGGCGGTCGCTGCCGCTGGTGCTCCCGGCGCCGCGTCCCCCGGGAGCCACCGGCCCCGGCGGCCTCGCTGCCTTGAGGGCCTCTGGGCTGCGTGCGGACAGAGCCCACCCCGGGCAGGCAGAGCGCTCCTCTGTGAGGGCCGTACTGCGCTCGAGCAGCAGGTGCTGCTGTCTCTGCCTGCCCCTTTATCCCGGCGGCGTTACGGGCCCTCAGCGCTGGCAGTTCACAGCCTGATCACAGTTCGACATCATAAAATGTTAGGGGGCTTGGAAGGGACCTTAAAGACCAACCAGTTCCAGCCTCGCCTGTCGTGAGCAGGAACATCTCCCACCGGATCAGGCCACTCAATGCCACATCCAACCTGGCCTTGAGCACGGCCATGGATGGGGCATCCATGTCTGCCCGGGGCAGCTTGTTTCAGTTTCTCACAACCTCATAGTAAAGAATTTATTTCATATATCCAAATAGCCCTTTCCCCCCCCCCAGTTTGAACTTGTTACTCCTTATCCTATCACTACAGCTCCTGATAAAAATTCCTTCTCTGGCTTCCATGTAGGCCCACATCAGGTACTGGAAGGCTGCAATGAGATCTCCACCTAACCTTCTCCAGGCTGCACAGCCACAATGTTCTTAGCATGTCTTCACAGACACACAAATCGTTACGTGCCCGAATCATTACGTGTTGGCTGTGAGTTAGTAATTCAGCAGTTGCTCTGCAGTGAGACTGAGTCCATGTGCAGCCGAGATGGGAGTACATAGCAGAAGCAGTAACTTCAGTGCTGCTGTTCTCTCTCTAGTCTGAGATCCCAGGCAGGCTTACAGGGAATCTGTGTGTATTTTAGCTGGATATTATAAACATAGACAGTGTATTGCCAGCTATAAAATGAGTGTCTCAATAAGTTTAGTTGCAGCCATCTCCCAAGAGCTAGGCAATGTTTTTTTTTGGATCCCTTTAGGTCCAGGAGAGAAGTGAATGTTCTCCCAGCCTAGGCAAGTGCTTTGGCTGGTGATCTGCTGTGTAGAAGTGGCTGTGATGGTTGGTGTCTGTGTGTCAGCAGGCATTGGGCCCCTCGGGGCTAGGAGTGTAGCAAGATAACTCATTTTGCAAGCAGCTGTGCTGGCTGAAGTTGCAACTCTTCCCCAGCGATTTGCTGCCTTTCCTCTGCCAGAGTTACCGCCCCCACAGCTCTTGAGTTGATGTTGGATAAGTGAGCAGCTGGATGAACTGTATTAATACTGCCTGAGGCAGCCTAAGGAGGATTCCTTCGATCTCTCTTGCTGACAGAGGTTTGGACTTGGTTGTCTCTGGCTGCCTGTGACGACAGCACTGCATGATGGTATCACTGCAATACCTATTGCAGTGATACTCAAAAGAAGATGCCTGCCTGTCACTTTAGCCATTGGGACAACTTTCCCGTGAGTATGTGGGGTACATGGGCTTCAGGGTGGGTACACAAATTCTCAGGTCTGCTTGGCTGATAACACCTCTGGGTCTGTTCACAGCAGGGCTCTATGCCAGGTACCTCTTTGTGTGAGAGTGTAGGCATGGGTATTTGGCTTTTCTGTCTGGCTGTCTCACTTGCATCCTAAGTGTGTAGGGCTAGGTTCAAAGATAGGCCTGTCTGAAAAATCTAATGGAAAACAGTTCTGTAAAAAGAAATTCAATTCTAATGCTTAGACTGTTGCTAAATAGTGTTAAATCATTAACACTAAAAACCTAGTGTTGATTGTAAGCTTTCTGGCTACAGGAGCATCACAGTTGTCTCGCATACCCCTTACTGTTAGCACCAAGGTGTGTATTTCTTCCAGAGAGTATTTGCAAAGTGGTAACAAAGAAAATGTAAATAACAGATTTACTTAGCAGAACTCTTCTAGTGCTTGAGGTTTCTGGAAATCCAGCCATTTTAATGGTTTTCTAGTGTGTGGTTTGTTGGCCTTCTTTGTGCTTCATTTTGTAGGTTGACATCTAAAACTTGATTGGTTTGCTTTAATTACAAAGTACTTGGTGTTACATTTTTCTTGTCTTGTGCTTTTATATCAGTGGAGTTCAGGAAAGCAATTTCTCTCACTTGGGGAATTAGCCAGCCTGGTGATTTAGGGCTTCCACTGAGTTCTGTGCGTTTGGGGAGTTTTGTATGTGTTTTCTACCCTAGTAGAGTAGACAAATTCATTTCTGTTTGCAGATAAAGTGAAAATTTTACAGCTAATAGTGTGTTGAATAGTGATACTTGTGATTTCTAATTGCTAGTCAGCTTTCTAGGGGATATTTGACGTAGTAATTTTTTTGGACAAGTGTGAACATTTTTACATCTCACAGTGTTTTGGATGCATGCCCTCCTCTGAGATACATGGTCTCTTAGAACATCATGCAGAGACTACGCCAGCCTTCTACCATTGTCTCTGATGCTAATATCAGCTTCAGTTCTCAAGTAAAGTGGTTTACTTCAATAATTGCATTCATGGAGAGAAACTCCAGTGGTTCTGCAGTTACTTTATCTGTAAAGAGAAGAATTTTCCTACACTGAGATGGCAGCACAGGTGAGCTGAAACTAGGAACAACTCAGTTATCTGTGACAGATTTCTTCTGGTGCATTCCACCATTGCAATAGGAGAGATTACCTGTGACATCATCAGTGGGATAGATGGTATCATTGCCATTACCTAGTCATCCCCAACTTATGAATTCCAAGCCATTGGCAGCTGCCCAGAGGCAAAGGGAAAAAGATGAAAGGATCTCGTTATGAACAAGCTCTCAACCAACCTTTCTGAAAATGGTGGAGTTCAGTCGCAGCACTGTCTTTCCAGGAAATGTTGACTTAGGATCTATGTCCTGTGAAATTTCAAAGAGAACTTTGGTGAGAGCTGTCGTACAGTTTACCACTGGTGGGCAAAATGTAATCTTTAGATGTATTTGACCAAAAACACTCTTAGCAAGCTTCCATTAAACTCCTCTTGAGCTTTTTGTTTGAGGTTCAAGTGTTTTGCTGATTGGCAATTTGAGGGTTTTTGGTAGCAAAAGCATTTAGTTGTGCAGTAAACTCTTCCAGTGGAAAGTCTAGAGTTGAGACGCTTGAGAGTGGGCTAGGGAAAGCTAACTTTAACATCATGTCACTTTTTGATGATGGGTCCCAAGGACTTGAATTAAGAAGGATGAAAAAATGTGGGAAGTCAGAGATGATCTTGGTGGGGCTCAGTCCAAAACAAAAGAAGTCACAACAGTCTCAGTTCATGTGCATGGACAGGAATTCTACCAGAGTAATGATTCATTTGAATAGAAGAGAAATTTAACCAGGACAAAGATAGAGCTTAGGGAAAAACAAAGAAAGATGAGTATGACACAAAGTCATACTTGGTAGGGTAATAAAGCAAAAAACTTGTCTCCTTTATAGCTGTCTCCTGTGGCTTGGATGCTTCTTAACGCTCAATGTTGAGAGTAAACAATCCCCTATGGTGATGCTGTCTGGGATCAGGTTAATCAGAAGAGTTTCTGTCATTGCAAATGGTAAACAGTAAAAATATATCTGCAGCAACAATGGATCACAAGAAAATCAGATATTAATATGACAATATTGTACATTCTTTTAGTACTTCAAATGAAATCCTTGATGTGTTTTTTGTGCTTTTTTTTTTCAAAATCTGTTCTTTCTAAAGGTTTGTTCTCTAACTTCAGGTAGAGAGATCAAATCTTCAGGAAGATCTCTACCCTCTCTAATGCAGGTAGACTACAATACTTGTCAGTGAAAGCACTCCAGTTTGTTTTACAGAATTCAATGTGTCAGATGCATTTTCTAAATACAAAAAAGAAAGGCATTCTATTCCTTCTGTGATATATGTCTAGGAGCAGATTTGCAAAGTTTTATTTTGAGTGAATTCCGGTTGTTTTTTTTCAATGTTTCATTTGTTGAAATGAAGAAAATTAATTTAGAAAAACATGTTTGGATGCAATATAACAGCATGCATGATTGTATTAAAATCCAGTTTGGTATCTGAATTACAAACAAGTGTGTCTTGGTACATTTCTTGAATATGATTGTAACAATACTGTGTGCAAGGGTTCCATGTTCTAAAAAAGATTTAAGTGGCATTGTTTTCCTTCCCTTGTTTTGCATTTAATGAGAAGCAAAAATGGGATAGAGTGGGAAGTCGTAAGCAGACAAGCACAAGATAATGTGGTTTGTTAATGTCAGCCTTCAGCTTATGTCTGTGGTCACATGTTAAAATGCCCTTCTCAGTTTCTATGCTTTCTGTTCTTCTTTTCACTCTAATCTCTCTTCTGCCTTGTACCTCTAGAGTTTCCAGTCTCTGTTTTGGGTCTCCTTGCTTCCACAGTAGGCAAATTCTGGGCTTTCCTGCTTCACATATCCCTAATTGATGGATTTTTTTCACTTATGTAGTAAAATTAAGAAGTGATTTCATGTTAACTTCCTAGGGTTTTAATCACTCTTATTTACCTTCTTTTTCCCAAGCTGGTCTCCTTGTGGGAGAAGTGCTAATGAAACCTGTTAATTTCTAAAGCATGTGTGGCTTTTTCGTTTCTACATTCAGCATTTTTCTAAACATTTTTTGACATTTGGCTTTCATTATGCACTCTTCTACTGACTTTGTTGTTCAGAACTGACTTCAGTCATGAATCGAAACTAGTAAGGAGTTCTGCTCTGGGATCTGGCATGTGAGAGAGACAAAGCTACTTATGTATGATGAGATCTGTGCATGCCTTTATGTATCATGCCTTTTCTACTCAAGAGTAGATCTTCCCCACTTAGTTGGTCTGCAACTTGCTTAGTCTTCCATGGCAAAGCCAAGACTTTTGCACTGGAAAGAAGACTCAAGCCCGAGATTTGATATTCTTAAGTTTTTTTAGGGCCAAAGTGCAGCAAGTGCAAGCATGGAGTACTGGTGACTGCTTTCCATTTCCCGTCCCCCCAGTCTGGCTTGGAGAAGGAATAATCCCCTCTGTGTGAGGAGAGGCAGTATGGTCTTTTTTGTGTGAAGTGCACTGGTTCCTCTCATGCTGGTCCAATTCTGTGTGTCAAAGTGATTTGATATGTTATGCATTCTCAGTAATTTATTTGCAGAAATATGCTTGGGTCATTTTATTGCTTGCTTGGAATTAGTTTGATACTTAAAAAGTGCATGATGCTCTTAATTAACTGCTTGCACTTAGTTGTGGAAGAAGTTCTACAAAAATAATGGAAGGTAGAAGTAACCAGTGCAGTCATCTGCAGATTATTCTAATTTTGTTTGAATTACCTCAGTTAATGGTGAGGGAAAAGCTAGAAAATGGGTGATTGAGGATATAAGTGATTGCTTTTGGCTGTGATCATTTGGACATTGGGCTGATTATTGGTGGACTTGGTTGGGTAGGGGAAGGGTGGATGTACAAGAGAAATTATTTGAAAACCGTTGTTGATAGAACTTGGTAGGAGTGATAAAACAGTAAGAATAATAGGAAAGAGGTCTTGCTAATACTGGGCAGGATCTCTTAAAGGTTGTAAGGACTGGAGTAAGTGCGTTGGGAGAACCAGAAGAAAAATATGGGAAATGTCACACTGCCAATCAAGTCCAATAAACATTTTGGTTGATTTAGACCGTGGTTTTTTTTGCAAAATTTTATAATGTAGATAAAACCTGATAGTTAACTACTACTTCAGAATGATTCTTGAATTGCCCTTGTAAAATCAGTTTGTGCATCCTTTAATTGTATAGATGTAAAGATTTGAGCTTCAACGTACGCTTTCACATGAACAGTAAATGTTTCCTTTTTGAAAACTCTCCTAATTGTTTTTTAAAACTGAAGAAAGGAGTTAAATGCTAAGTGAAAGTAAGTTCTTGGCTGAATAGTGTGTGGGATTCAGTAGATTCATGGATGCATAATTGTACCGATAGGAGGAATGGGTGTGTACGTCTGTAGAAACGACTTGAGAACAAGGATCTGAAAGAAGGGGTGTGGGGCTAGATGGTGTAGGGGACATATGTGGCAATAGGATCGGGAATGCTGTACCTTCCTAGTACCTCAGCCAATGGGGAGAGGAGGAAGGCAGCAGGTGGTCAGGAGTTTAGGATAAAAGGAGGCTGTGTCCTCCAACAACTCATGAGATCCTACAGGGGTATGGCCCAGTGGACTCTCATATCATTTGAATAAAGATGGTTTCTGCAGGGCTTCTCTGTCTCCTTTGTGGAAACAGGCCTTTGGCATCGTGATTTTCCACACAGTACCGATTTATTTATATTTAAGCAGTTTCCTGAATTCGGATTGTGCCTCTCACTTGTATAAGTACTGAACCACTCCCTCCCCCCATAATTTCACTACAAGTTTAGAAGCTACAAATCCTTGTGCTCGGGTTGGCCACTGACTTTTAGTAGCCAGTCATATGGTATAGATTTGCAAAGCTGACGCAAAATGGAGCCATTCATCTCCTCCCTATTACAGGCTGCTGAAAGCATATTGCCCTGAAGTTCTGCTCATTGCACTGTAACCCCGCTGAGCACCAAGGCAAGTTCAGGGTTTTGGTTTTGGTCTTACACTTTACAATGCTTGATGGCAGCGGCCCAGGCTGCCTTGAGGGAGCACCTTCTGCAGTCACGGCCGCTCTTGACAGCTGCATTCCTCTGGAACAATGGCATTGTTGGTGAAATGGGGAATGAATGGGAGAGACAAACTGCTTCTGCAGCTAGCCCACAACTGAGGGATTGATTCCTGGAACACATCAGAGCAACTATAAACCTCCCTGTCCTCGGAATTAAGTGAAAATTCACTTGCTTCAACCTTGACTTTCCACAGTGACCAGGGAAAAAAATCCCTAGGGCATAGACAAGGATGATTTCCGTTGCTTTTTTAAAAGCCCAAGTAACAATGTACATGGAAGTATAGGGTAAGAAAACGGTAAATTTTGTCTGCTCTGCTGTGCTGTTTTTGTAGTCTACCTCATCACTCCTGCCCTCACAACTTTCACTTTGCTGGCCCCCAGTAAAAGTGTTACTTAGGCTTCGGTTTTTTTCGGGTGAGGAAAAATCCCAATTAAAGAGGACACAATAGAAAGTCAGGCAGAAAGGCAACTGAGAAGAATGTTTCTAAAAAATTTAGCTTAATTTTTTCTGCTTCCCTCTTTCCTCTGCACATCCATTCTTAATATGCTTAAAATTTACATATGTGTTATATATTGTTGAAATGCAAGAGTCTGATTTTTTAACTGTTTGCAGGAGTGTTGCAACTGCACTTGGGACAAGAACCTCGCTGATCTGTTGCAGCTTGCATTTAAATTATAGGTCAAACATCAAGGAGCAAATACTTGCTACATTTTTTTCCAGAAAAGCATTGGACAATGTTGATAGCCAATCTGACTGTTGTCATCCTTTTGCTTGATAGTTCAGTTTTGAGCCTGAGCCTAAAGAAACTCTGAATCAGTTCAGAAATAGCTAACAAATGGCTCAGTCTTCAAAAACAGTTGTCCACCAAATCATGGGTGTCTTTAGAGGGTGACTAGAACCCGAGTGTCTGTGGTGCCAAAGGAAGCTGGTGGGTGTTCAGAACAAGAGGAGGTGGTTCTTTGCGCAGTGTGTCACTAGGCTCTGACATTCCACCCAATGACATGACAAACACTGGAAGTTTCTCTGGGTCCAAGGAGGCAGCAGCGTAGAAAACCAAGCCAAAGCTATAAACACAGCATGCAAACTCAGGAGTAGTCAAGAGTGGCAGGTGTTCCAGGGTTGTGTTCTGATGCTATTGCCTAACATCTTTAGTTTTAGTCAATATTGCACAGAATGCTTGGGGGATCACTGATCTGGAACAATGCAGTTGTCTTTTAAACTTCTTTTAAGAGGAAAGTGAGGGGAATTACAAAGCTTACAGAGACATCAAACCTAAAGCTGGCTGTAAAGCAGTGCAGAAAATCTTGCAGTTCTTGCATGACTGAGTGAGAGAATGGCAGAGGAAATTCAGAACTGATAAATTTTAAGTAGTGCATGTGCACTAATTATATGTACGCAGTGATGTGCTCTGTTTTGCCTATTATCACTCAGAAATTATCCTGGACTCACTGTGAATAGTTATGTGCAAGTGTCAGCTTGCTACTCAATAGAGGTCAAAAAGGCAAGCAGAGCTATGTTAGGAAGAGGTAGAAAGAGCAAGAAGTTTTTTTTAAAAAGTGGGAAAAAGAGAAAATTCCATCAAATTGGTGTATGAATCCATGGAGATCTTCAACACTACTTGCATTTTGAGCCACCTTATCAAAAGGAAGGTAGAGTAGAACTTAAAAATACTCCAACTTCAGCAAAGAAACAGGAATCATTGGAATAGTTTTCATATAAGGACAGAAAAGTTTTTCCCCTTAAATAATAGATTTCAGGGGAGAGGAGTTGATAGCTCTTTAGAGAGAGATAAACAGTTGACGGAGGACACACATAAAATAACTTTCTCTGTAATAAACCACAAATTAAATTTAAGTCTTCAGGTTGAAAGCCTAAAAACAAGCAAGAGGAGGTACTTTTAAAAGAAAAAAAAAAAGACCACAAACAAAGGTGGTGATGTCACTTCTGGTTCAGAAAGACCTTAAACTGGCTCTGCCTAGAGGGGAATGGTGCTATGCTTTCCCCAAAATAGCAAGTGTTGGTCACTGTCAGGGGTGGCAGAGTTGGTGAAATTGCAGCCTGTTACGGGGAACTCAGCCCTGATATCAGGAGAAGTTGCTGTGGTGCTCCCCAGCATGACCTGTAGTGGAGGAAGCATCTTGTGCACAGGATGTGGTGTGTGCCTATAACAGTTGAGTAAAGGAATGCTTTGTTTCTGAATATAAGGAAATGGAGATGAATCAAATTCAATGTAAAAATCATACAGAAGACCATGGCCTGGTTGGTTACCTGTCACACCTTCGTTTGATGGGTGATTATAATATCAAAATGTTTATAAGCTTTCTGTAGGCTGTGGAAGGTGATCAGTGGGATGGTCCAAAGCCACATAGCCTCAGGTGGATCTTAATGTCAGTGTACCTATTTTCATCCCTAAGCCTTTAAAAAGCAAGACAGGAATGAAAAAGTTGTTTTTACTGACCTTCTGGGTATGATAACTTCATGGACTCAGGGGAGAACCCAGCAACAAAGACAGTCTTTTGAATACATGTCTGTACAGTGTGTCAGATGCATTTGCTGGACCACAGGCTAATAATAAAAAGAGAAAATGAAACTATAAAGTTATTGTTTATTGTCTGCAAGATTTAATCACTCACACTGGAAGTAACTTTACTCTTACCAATGTATTTTTCCTCTTTTTCTTAAAGAACACCACGTATGAAGCCAGTGAGATAATGCTGAAATACATGTTTTCTAGTATCTACCTGCTCGGCACCTGTTAGGAAATATCAAGAAGTTGTCCCCATGGAAGGTATCTCCTGAATCAGACAGAAGGCAATAATAGAGAAAATCTGTGCTTAAAACTTCTGACTGCAACCAAGTTCTGAGAATTGATGTTGCGACTCCCATCTTCAAAAAAGCACAATAATTAGGTAATGAGGAGAATAGTCCATATACAAGGAATAAAGATGCTCCATGCAAGTATACCACTTTTTACAATTAATACACAATGCTAAATGATTTTTAACTCTTAAAATAATAACAAAAAATATCTGATATATGTATGCTGGTTTGAGTAATTTCTTTCTTCAAGTTACTGGAATAAATTTATTTTTGCTTTAGCTATAATGTCACACTTATCTCCTGTAGCTAGGTCTTTGCTGAGGCCTTTACTTGTCCATTTTTGTCAGACAACTGATTTTCAACTTTTCAGTTGGAAGGCACGGAAAAATGTGCAGTGTTAGAAGGAAGAGCAGATTTAAGCCCGTGAGAGTTCTCTTGGTGATTTTGTGGTACTTTAGTCCAGCAATGCTTTGAGGTCTCTGGAATTCAAAGCAACTTATTTAGATTCTTATTGCTCATAAAATAAATAAATGAAACTTCCAAACCCCTTCTCTGCATGGACACTAACAATTTATCCCAAATACGTTGCTGACTTTGCCAGTAGCTTGCTTGGCACATTTATTTATGCATTAACTAGAGATTTTCTTTCAAGTAACTTGCTAGTGTGTGTGTGACTGGCGATGAAAGATGGTCTGGCCATGTGTGAGTTTCCACCCCACAGATGTACCTCTTCTCTCTTGTGATTGTCTCCAATGGGTAATATGATTTGTACTAAGAAAGATACAGGAGGAACTCTCTGGATGCTCTCATAAGGAGAACATTCACTTTTAGACAGGTGAGTAAAACTGCTAAGATATGGTCACATGTGGAGATAAAATCATGAAGTAGCTCCATAGGTGATTTGTGATTGTGTGTTCTGCAAAGCCAAAGACTGTAAACCTGTAAATTTCTGGCTCAACCTGCTTATATTGTAACCCTTTAGACCTACTTATATTTTATACTTAATTGTCAATATGTAGATGTTGTTATTATAGATTAGATTGTTATTCTAGATTAGCAATAAATCTAATCACAATCATCCACATAATCAGTGGTGTATTTCTGGTGCCTGACTGAGGTAGTTCTCTTCTACTACTCTTTTACAATATATTCAATCAAATTTAATTATTCTGGACCAATAGAATCTGTTTAACTTTTCCTTTTTGCAATACTATAGAAGTTATGAGCTGGTAAGAAAGCTACTGTTCTGTTCAAGTATTACTCCATGAATTTTTTATTGTTAAAACAAATGACCTATTTCTGTGTGCTGTTTTTCCCTTTCCCTTTCCCTTCCCCTTCCCTTTCCCTTTCCCTTCCCCTTCCCTTTCCCTTTCCCTTCCCCTTCCCTTTCCCTTTCCCTTCCCCTTCCCTTTCCCTTTCCCTTCCCCTTCCCTTTCCCTTTCCCTTCCCCTTCCCTTTCCCTTTCCCTTCCCCTTCCCTTTCCCTTTCCCTTCCCCTTCCCTTTCCCTTTCCCTTCCCCTTCCCTTTCCTCTTCCCCTTTTTCAGAATGTAGTCAATTGTAGAGGCCTTTACTGGTTTGGTCCGTAGATCAGACATACTGGTCTTTGGTTTCTAGGATCCTTCTTCAAGTCATTAAAAATCTTTCATGTTCAGTATCTGTCATTTCCAGAGGCAGAAGTAAAAAGTTATGTGACAGACATGATAGTTTATGATTTGAGGAAATGCACCTTTACATCTTTGGTTTTGTCCTAACCCGTCAAAATACAGGATTCAGCAGACTCCAGGTTTTTGGCCTAGAGCTCAAACTTCACTGACCTTATAGAGAGCCTCATTCATCCCTGATAGCAGTGACTTCTGACAATGTAAGTGCATTACATTGTAATTAAAATAGTGTAAAACCCCCCCAAATTAAACCAACCAACGAATCCAAAAGGTAGGGAGGTCATGAGAAAAGACCCAGATTCCTTTTCCCAGAGTTCATTCTGGTAGTCAGCCTGTTAAAGAAGGGGAATGCTTATAAACCTCACAGCATTTTTAACTTCTCTGTAAAATGTTGTTTTTAGTAAAAGTTGTCTTTGCTCGTCCATTTTATACAACTTTCCACTGTTTTTTGGGTGTTTGTTTTTTTGGGTTTTTTTGGTGTGTTTTTTTTTGTTTTGTTTGTTTGTTTGTTTGTTTGTTTTTAAAATCTGAATCACAAAGGACTATGAAGTTGCTGTGTCCTTTCTACAGGGGCAGAGGATCAAAGCTGTGATGTGCCCTTGGATGTAGGCACTTAGCATCCATGTTTCTAACACTGTCTCTCTCTTTGGTTGGCTTGCTCCTTTGCTTTTTCCCTCCATCCTGAGTGGGAACCAAGAGGGTAGGAAGGTGGAGGAGGAGCATGTTCAGCAGAATTGTTTTCCCCTGATATTCTCCTACACAAGATCTCTGGAAAAGGGGCCTCCTGCTTCAGGACTCTTGCACATTATTAGTGTGATGTTCTGACTCTTCATTTGGAGGGTACCCATCTGGCTTTGTGGTTTCAGCAGGGAGCTTTTGTGTGGTAACAACTTACCTAGTAAAGTAGACTCACCATGTATGAAACTAAACTGGGCCAAATTGAGAAATTTTGCCAGCTAGGTGGAGCTCCCCCACTAAGTTTCTTCCTGTCTTGGTTTGTACAACCTTAATCACTATTGCTGAATCTGTGAGTTAATTTTCAATTAATAGATGGCCAGTTTACACAGACTAAAATCAAAACTTGAGACAGGCTCTCTCCTCTTTGCCACAGGTGGAGGTGGGCACACAGTAATCCAGGGATGTATGGAACTGCATTGTTGTTGAGCCTCTGTCTCTTGGTGGTGTTTTAATTCAATGCAAGCACTGGTGACACTTTGAGTAGTTTTCTTTGTGGACAATAGAATTTTAAAAATACTTTTCAGTTACTAAAACATAGTCTGTAGGTTGCTGTAAGATAAACAGCAACCACTTAGCTGTAACAAACACCTGCTCATGGCAAAACTTACTCTTCCCCCTTCAATCAAAAAGGGATTCTCTAAACTAGGCATCTTTTGTTTCCGTTCTTGCTGGGTGTCTAGAGAGCACCAAATCCAGGGGTATTCTGTCTATGGTGCGACGAGGATGAGACTTCCTACTGCAGCCTGAGATCTGAGGATCAGATGAAATTCACCACACATTTCTATTCTGTCTCCACAGTAAAAAAAAAAAAAAAAAAATTGCAGAACATTTTAGGCATTGATCTACATTGAACTACATAATTTTTCTTTAGGCCTTTAGTGGTGCTGAAGACACTTAGTCTTCAGTAATTTTCAGTAAATACATGAAGTGAAGCTCAGTACATGGTTTTGCCGATAGTTCAGGAAGAAATGCAGAATCTAGACTGCTGTCTTACAGCAGATTTTTATTTTGGAAAAAGATAACTGCATTTTTGGGGCTGTGAGAAGAGCATAGTGTATATCCTCACCAGTGTTCAAAACAATGGATCTGATTTTGTTAAAAGCACGCGTGGGGTCAGTTACTGCTGCTCAACTGCTGAGCAGTAATTGTTATATTCCAGTAATATGTTTGTTGTTTGCTGTGATATCCATATGGTGGAGTAAAAAGTTATGGTTCTGGATTTGAAATGTAATAAAATAGAGCTAGTAAGAAGCTAATTTCTTTTTCCACAGAGCTACTTTTCATAGTACGTTTGAAGTTTTAAGGACCATGTTGAAGTATAATTAAATAAAGCTTTTTGGGCAAAAAAATGAAATACTGAACAAATAACTCTCTGGGCCAATAATCAAAGACATTTGTTTGAAACCAAATTTCTCTGACAGAAATGGATGTATATATGTTTCTACTGTAATATAACAGTAGAGTGTAGCCTTGTGTGTGATATGTATGAAATATATTGAACCACTAGCAGTCATTGTTTCAATTCACCAAATAACCAGTTAAAAGGAGAAAAACAGTATCATGTTGTAGCATTAAAATTGGCAAGTCCTTTTTTCTTTTTCCTGAGGATATGCATACAATAGTGTAATTACTTCCATCCGCATTGTGTGGGTAAAGTTTGAAGAGTTTGAAGAATCCCTTTAGTTCAGATGAAGGCAGTCTCAGAGATACCTGCTGACTGATTTCCCAAAAATAGTGCTCTGGGGAGTAGCAACCTTCTATTAGTTAATATTTCATGTTTTAATCAATAACGGTGGCACATTAACACATTTTGTCACAACTTGGTATAACATGGAAGATGAAACACCAGAAGGAGAAGGAAGGAATATGGAGAATACTTCAACAAGTCATTTTCACACCCCTAATTTGGAGTGGTAACTACATAGATGAAGTTGTGGAAAGAAGGATATTTCAGTGCAATGTCAATTTAATTTTATAAATACAGAATTGTTGTATCATGAAACCAAAATCTATTTTAACATATTTGTCATTCCATTAAATTGGAAAAATTGTTGACCCTAGAGCATATGCAGCTGTTGAAACTTAACAGCCTGTGGATTTATTTACCATTGCAATTCAAATTAGTTATTAAAGGAAGATTTTTTAACATAATGTGTAGAATGATCTCATGTATTCTGTGCATTATGCATTATATGTCTTCTCATCACAATGTAGACCTAAGGTGTGCAATGATGACTTTTTCTTGTCTCCATGAACACATTTAAATTTTGGAGGAAGACAAGAGTTTGGAGCCTTGGTTTCAAGGAACAGATTAGATCTTTCCTGCAATCTAAGTCCAGTCTTTCATCAGATGATTTTGAGTTAAGGAGTGACCTGATGTTCATGGAGTACCATTGACTGCTGGTTCACGGCAAACATGCAAAGCATTATCTGCCTCAGTGGCTGAGGATTTATGTCAATACCATAAGTTTTGGTTTGAACAGTTCATTCAACATCAGGATTATTACTAAAAGTAAAAAAAAATACTTGACTTCTTAAACAGAGCTGTGCAAAAAGATCTTCATGCTTTGGACAAAGTCACCAGAATACGTCAGTGCAAGTGTTCTACTTTTCATAGAACCATGGAATCGCAGAACCATAGAGCAATATGAGTTGGAAGGGACTTCTAAAGACCATCTAGTCCAACCCCCTCTCCCACAGGCATGTACAGCCTTCACTAGCACAGGTTGCTTAAAGCCCTGTCCCACTTTGAACACTTCCACGGATGGGGCATCCACAGCTTCTCTGGGCAGCCTGTCCCAGTGCCTCACCATTGTCATAATCAAAATATTTCTTCCTTACTTACAGTTGAAACTTACCCTGTTTCAGTCACTTGTTTCGTTACTACAGGATTTGGTAAAAAGTATCTCTTTTATTTCAAAGTATTAGGCCTTGTAGTGTAGTGTTTCGCTATTAAAACACTTTCAAAAGCTCTCTGTAAGATTGGCCATCAGTAGTAATGAGTGCCATGATATTACATGCCTAGGGGGAGAGTTGTTAGTCTAAAAACACAATGACAAAGATGTAAAATCAGTGTATCAGAGCAGCTTATAAAAAAAAGTTTCACTTAATGAACTTCTCCACTTCTGGAGCTGGCACTTCAGTGTTAGTGATTTTCCATTTCTCTAGACACACAGCAGAGAATTTAAATTACATAATATAAGCTACTAACATTTCAAACCAAACAGCAGGGCTGTACATTTGACTGGAGAGGAAGTTTGACTAAACATTTTTTTGAAACCTTCAAAACCAAAGATGATGGAAGTTTTGCCTTTAGGTAGAGGTATCACTGATATAACTGAATTATTTCTTACCTGGTGGCATATGACATCACTTTCCTCCTTGGCTGCCATAATCAAATTGCACAATAATGTGATAGTCAAGCTTTCACTGGCACCCTCTTTTATTTCAGACCATTACCTGGGGACATGAGGATGTGTTTCAGTCCTTCTAAGAAGATGGAAGATGGAGCCCCTGTTGGAGTCGGAAGCCAGATTTCCATCGGTGATGCAAACAGTGATTTGTATGTATCTGTATATTTATGGAAGGGGATATTACCTATCCTAGAGGAAGTATGTAGGTTTGAGGTTATCAGTCATTATATTCAGACCTTAAAGGTTCACCATGGAGGGAAAGCCTTGAAGGCTGAACAGGGCTAAATGCTGGATCCCACCAGGCATTGTTTTCTTCTGAGTCACAGTCACTTTGCATCGTGTTCTCAGCTGCTGACTTTACCAATAGCTGGACTGACTGGGGATGTTAAAATACCATCTCTTCATTCATTACCCATCTTGCTGCTGAGGAGTATCACCCTGGTAAATCTTGTAATGGAAATAAGCATGCTTATGTTATCCACTACAGGCCCATCTAGAAGGTTTGATAAAACAGACTGGACTGACGTGAGTGGCATAGGGCTCTGGAGGTCTCTTTTGGTAGTGAGGCTCTGCAAATGGTAACCTGCACCTGATGGGCTCTGAGGAGCAACCAGGAATGGTAGCAACTTCATTCTACACAGCTAGATCTGAAAGAGGAAGATGCATGCATGCAGAAGAGCTCGTTCTTACTCAGAGAGCTACAGCTTCAGTTTATGTCAGTATGGGAGAATGAATACAACTTCCCCTTCTCCAAATACAATCATTACTAGTTCAATGTTGTGTTTTAGCTATAAGCTGTGCCAGTGTAATGCCAGATTGGTATCTCTGTGCCTCCTAACAGTTTTGATTAGGCATTACACCCTTTACTGAAATCTCCAGGTCTCTACAAAAACAAAAAAAAGTTACATAGTTGAGTATTTTTGTGGTTTCTCAGTAATGCTGCTCTAGACAGGTTAATGATTTAAAATGTTAACTCAGAGGGATTTTTTTAATAGTGTAGACTGCTCATAATAAATGTATTAGAATAAATAGAACAGGTATTTGTTTTCACTTGTTGAGTACAAATATTTAAAAGGTGTCTTAATCCTTGGTTGACTGTGTATTGGTTTTGTTTTGCAGTTTGTAAAGAGAGACTCAGAGAAGGAAGTGAGAAGTATTTTACAACTAGAATTAGTTGTGACCTCCAACAGACTTGTTGCACCATCTGTGGCAGGAGCCAGTGGGGAATATGAATATTCTAAAAAGGAAAGCTTCATGGCTACTTAAAGACAATTGTATCTTTACTTGTTTAACATCAGCAAATGGAGTGGCCTTGGTGCTTCAAGGCTTTTGACTAGGAGAATGGTGTACTTCAGAATGACTGTAGTTTACAGGCTGTTTTTCTTACTTCTGCATACTGTTGGATTCAGTAATGCTTATATGTTTTTTCTTTTCAAAGTACATTGCAAAACCATCATGAGAGATACATAAATATATATATTGCATAACACATGCTGAAGAGATTATACCTCATTGGGGGTAGAAGGGGATTTCAGAATAATTTTAATATAAAGAGACTATTTTGAATAACATCTTGTTTCAAAGGAAATCATATTAGTACAATGAAAACTGTTGATGTCTTTGTGTCACATATTTAACTCCACAGCCCTAAATGAAAGGCTATTAAGATAGCAAACAGCAAAACAAAGAAGAAACTCTACTTTAATATTTATCAGGTAAGGGAAAAGGTCAATGATGATGAGATTAGTGTGGCCCAATGTGAATAGGGTTTATAGTATCATGTGCTGTGCAAGTTGAAGGGGATTTTGAAGCAATGAGGAGCTACCAGGAGGTGTAGTTTTGATTTGTGATGGGTCTGATAAGTGAAGAAAAATACACACATGGCATAGTTTCTCTGGTATTGACCATGCTCTGCCTGCTTGCAGCTACAGATTGTCCTGTGCTTTTGGTTACAGCTACCATATCATCCAGATTAAAAAATCATGTACCTGTTTCTGCCCAGTTTTTACAACACAGATGCAACTGCTTCTGCTTCTCTTCTTTCTACTGTTGTCTACACTGATGAACACTTCTAATGTGAAGTGTTCTATCTCAAGAACAGTAGTGATAGGACTCCCTGTGCTATGCTAGGGAAAGAGGCTGTTTCAAGGCTGTTCAGGACCTCCAATGGAATAGTTTTCAACAGCCACATTCTTTGAAATTATTGACAATTCACAGAATATAGGGAAGTTCTTCCCATTATTACTTCACATTATTCTTGCTTCTTCCTGTCAGTGTCTGCAAAGAAATGTCCTGGCAAGTACAGGAGAAGGCAGAAAGGTGAATATAGTAGTGCCGACACAGGAAAAGGATAGGAAACTCTTTTAAGAACAGCTAGAACTTTTTGATCTTTCAAACCCCATTCAATGACTTATCAATACATGATCTTTCCCTAGTTTTCCTAGCTTGCTAAGTTTCTAGTAACTTTCTAATCTGATCATATTTTAAGAGTACTAGGGCAAAATTTCTATTGAGTGAGAAAGTGTAGTAGACAGCAAGTCTAATCTTGGCTATCATGGTAATTCTCAGAGAAGTAGCAAAACAAATTCTAATACTAACTTGAGGAGCAGCTTTTCTTTGTTCTGCTTCTGAACAGGATGTACTTGGAGTTATGGTCAAGGTCAGATTTAAGAGTTGTATTGACCAAGAAGACATTAGAAGGTGGTATGTTCTCCATCTGCGCATCCAGGAGGGAGTTTTAGAAAGTTACTTCTTTCTGAGATGCTAATGACATGTATTATGGAATTTGTGAAACCATGAGGCAGGCATCAAACTTACATCTAAATTTGATGGTAAGTGTTGCACAAAAAATATAACTTTTAGTATATACATCTCAAAAAATACCCAAAATGAACATCAAAGATCCTATATATCCTGTAGAAACAACTCACATGGCATTTGTAATTCCATAATCACATTTTTTTCTTTTGATGAGTCAATCAACTATGTAAATATTCCCCATATTGGTTGCAGTACAGAAAGGGGTAGAAAATACAGCAGCACATGGTAGGAAGAAATACAACCTTTATGGGAGAAGTTTTTGGGCTTGTCCATAAGTGAAGGCTGGGTTGAGAGCAGAGGTCAGTCAGAGTAATACCAACTGTGAAAGGTACTCTCAAGCCTGAGCACCATCTGCTGAATGACACTGCATTTCTGTGACCTACCTGTGTCACAATTACTCTCTGATCCAAATTTGTTGAAACACTTCTTCTATCCTAAAACCACAATGAATGTGTCTTGGAAAGGCATCTTTTCTCTTCTGGTACTTGGAAGGAATAGCCATGATTAAGAGCAATTTCTTAAGTAATGATCCAGGCATTGAGGAAACCACAGTGTGGTTTCAAGCTCAGAACATCCTGGTCACTCCTTCCATGAGGGAGAAGACTGGTAAGAGGGGGCAGGACAGACATCTGTAGCAACATTATTTGGTGTCAGCTCCTCTTGGTTAAAGGACAGTCACGTAGTCCGGCATGCTGCACAGTCAGCAGCAGGGAACACCACCACTTTAATTTCAAGGGCCCTCTTGTAAATGACAGGAGACTTGTAGGTGTCAAAAATCCATCATTCTCTTCCTTAACCACAGAAATCTTATGCAAGATGAAATCAGGCAATCTAGTGGCAATAAAACTAAGTAGGGAAAATGTTGGGCAATAGCTGTTGACATCACTATCTCTACACAGCCTGTATGTGCCTTCAGCTCAAGTATGTAAACTTCACTGGGCTGTGGTGTGCTGCCAAGGCCAAGGTTACTCATGCTGGAACCCTAGCAAAAGGTCTTCTGAAAGAAGCCCACATTGGTGACTTTTGATACCCAAAATAACTGAAAAGGTAAAGTTTTTCTCTAGGTGGGGATGCCCACATCTGCAGGGTGGTATCAAGCTGAGCATTGGTGTGTCTCAGGAACCTGCTGCCTCTCAAAAGAGCCAGAGCCTTGATGGAGAAGGAGAATCCTGGTAAGGGTATGCACATGTGGGAGCTTTAAATCTGTAGAGGAGTAGCAAGCAGAAGGGGTCTGAAAAAACTGCCAGGAGTAGAAGGACAGGGGGAAAAGTGGTTTAGGTTGATAGTTTGGTAACCAGACCCTGGTAGCCAAAGTTTCTGATGGATGGATAGCCTCGTTCTGTCTCTGGTACCACCACTGGGGTGTCATCAAACCTTTAAAAGAGACACTGTTGAAAACAGTGTTTTCATAGACTTTTGCCGGCCAGCCTTTGAGCGTTTAGCCTGGCCTGCTGCACCATACTTTGGGAATGCCTTCATAAGGGGAATTCTAGTCTACTTATTGTAATAAAGTTCTTAATTCATTGTCAGAAGACTGAAACTCTTTTGGGGATTCTGCACTATTGTCATTTGACATGGTGGCTGTTGGGGATTGTGGATGCTTTAGAGGCTTATGGGGGGTATTGGCCTATCACAATTTCCCTGGAAGCTGCTGTGTGCCATGGGGGGCCTTGGAGTCTGTTCTGTCTTGCAGAAGGAGCATGCTCTACCACCCCCAAGGAACAATAACTTTCAGACAAAGAACATTTTTTCCAGATCTCTTTTGCAAACATGGAGCTGAGTGTAGAACCCTTTCTGAGCTGAGAGGTAGCTGAAGAATTTTGTGCATCTGTTCAACCATGAAGCCAGGATGAATACTGGACAGAAACTTCATTAGAGGGTGATGTTTTGGGACTGTCTAAGTGCAGATGGTTCTTGTTACTCTAAAATCAGAAAAAGAGGTTCCAAACCCTAGACAGAAGGTTTTCTGTCCTTGTTATTGAAAACAGATCCATGGAATTTTTGAATAAATGCCAAAACACCTAGAAAAGCAAAATGGTGTACTCTGAAGCCATAGGAGGAACTCTGATTCCTGAGTAAATAAGCTACTTTTGATGGAATTCCAAGATAGCTAGTGCATCACTGGAATAAATTGTGGATCTAGACCAGGTGTGGAATGTGTGGGACAAAGACACAGATACGTCTGCTCAAGCAGTATCTTTTTAGGGGATGAGACAGAATGAGCAGGCACACCAGCTTACCACTACCAAAAAGATGAGATCCTCTACCCTTCTCTGCCTTTCTTTTTCCATCATATACTTAGTGCTTTCTCTGACACTTGTATTTCTCCAGGAGCTTATTTAATTTACTGCAGTGGAAGACCCATTTGTGTCATCTATGTTGTGGGCAGTTTTTTGAAATTTCAGCCGTAAAATGTGACAGTGGACTATGGTGGCTTTCAGAAGGGGAGGAGAAAGACAGGAGCTGGGGCACAGAAAGAGAGAAGGAGGAAAAGAAGGGCAGACAGACTTCATATTTTCAGCTGCAAGGAGATATTTATTGGCTTTATCTACCCATTGAACTTATGCTGTGGCTTTATGCCACTTAAAACAATTTTTCCAATTAAAATTGAAGTTTTCCTTACTAAAATTTGCAAATGCCATTTTCCCTTTTTTTTTCACTTTCATGAGGAACTGATAGATAAACTGCATTTTTAGCTCTTCACATGCCTGATTTTTTCTGCATTTGCTGAATTCCATGACCTAGATGTTTGTCTTCTCTCGTTTCATGAGGTATGTTCCATGTCTTCTGTAGTTTTTTTTTCTCACGTGAATCACTTNTTTTTCCAATTAAAATTGAAGTTTTCCTTACTAAAATTTGCAAATGCCATTTTCCCTTTTTTTTTCACTTTCATGAGGAACTGATAGATAAACTGCATTTTTAGCTCTTCACATGCCTGATTTTTTCTGCATTTGCTGAATTCCATGACCTAGATGTTTGTCTTCTCTCGTTTCATGAGGTATGTTCCATGTCTTCTGTAGTTTTTTTTCTCACGTGAATCACTTAGCAGCTAATAAGATATCCAGCTAAGGGAAAAATAGATAAGTAGAACTCAAACAGCACAAAATAGTGAATGTCAAGCATATGGAACTCATATTTAAAATGTGGAGTAAGCTTCACTGCTTTACCCAGTGCTTTGTTTCTGTGGACGTTCAGGTTAGAGCAGGAAGAGATGGGCCATAAATACAATGGTCTTTAGAAGCAATGACTAATAGGGAAAGACAGGTCAAATATTAACCAACAATTTTAGCCTGAGACTCATGAGGATTATACAGCTAAATATAGGATCATTCTCCTAAATTCTGACAAAATAATTCAAGATAAAGAGAATTTTATGTAGTTCAGGGCCCACTAGGAAGAGCAAAGTCAAGTAATATATTTTCATAAGTCTAGTTTTCAGTGAACAAACTGACTTGAATGACTGACAACTTCAATACGCAGTTGGCCAGAACAAACCTGTCCCTTTCACTGATGATTGTAGAATTTTCTTTACCAATGAAGATCTTTGTAATAGAAACTTGGGAAAAACTAGATTTTACATTTTGGAGTATTAGACTACCTAGCTACTTTGTTCTTTTAAAAATTGTGTTATTTGAATAAAAATAAAGTAGAAACAATTAGGCCTCTTTTTGCAGTACATGTAGTACCCTTCTAAATGTAGGATTCAAGGATCCTACATTTAGACTATCTGTCAGAGAGTGGTTCTGTCTATCATGATATTAAGTTGAAAAAGAGGTATTTATAAAAAAATGTCCAGAATAACAGAAATTTTCAGCCAGCTCAGACCTTTGGGCATGCACCTTCACCTTGGCCCTAGGTAGTGTTTTGCATACATCTTTGATGCAGGTATTTCAGGGTTCCTTTTCCCCCTACACGCCAACTCAAGAGTGTGCTGGCTCTTTGGGTGGGGCTAGACTCTGGAGTTTTTTTCTTTAAATTGTTACTAATAATCACTGGTGGACACTGCAGCAGCTGTCAGCAAGAAGGGATGAGGGGCAGGCAGCCCCACTGGCAGGGAAGGGGCTAGAACACTTGGACTTGGGGGCAGTGAAAGTGTGCCCTGCAGAGTCAAAGAGCCTTGTATCAGGAACAGGGGAACAAGGATGGGGTCACACAGAACTGAAGATGAAGACTGGGAAAGGCGGGTATAAGGTGCACATGGAAAATGAGGAGCATGAGAAAAAGGAGGGAATGGGAATGTGACGTGTTAGAGGAGTTCTACTGCTTTAGTCTGTCAGTGGGGCATGACAAAGAATGAATGGGTTCTGCATTTCTGCTGTTCCTTACACTTTCTTGTCATATTGGCTGGTTTGCAGGCATATATCAGAGAATTCATTTAAATTTTTTATTTTTATCTGAAATCTGCTCTAGAGGAATTTGTAGGTCCTTTACCATGGATGTTTTTATCTCTTGACTTCATAAAAGCAAAGATCAACCCATAAACTTTCATATTTCTTTGCTAATTTAGTATTGAGATGTTTATTACATCTCTCTTGCCTGGGGAAAATCCCATTTGTCTCGAGCACACAGTAGTTTCTTCTGTTTCCTGTGAAAAGCTGTTCTTCTCAGTAGGCTGTGCCTCAAAGATACTTGCTCTAAAAGGCAGGCTTAACAAAAGCCATGCAGTTTGCTTGATCCTGTCTGCTTTAAGCAATCATGCAGCAAGAGCTTCTCCTAATACAAACAGTGCAGTCTGAAACCTGAATATCTTTGAAAAGGTGTTGATGGAGAAGGGTAAATGAAAAGAAATCAAGGTGACAATATTTTTTAACCTACTTTGAAGGCTTACTTTAAACTTAAACTTTGAGTAAGTAGAGGGTTGGAAAGGATGGGGGGGAGGAGGGGAAGGATTTCTTGTTCTTTCTTTCTTTCTTTCTCTCTCCCTTTCCAGTTTGTTTACTCTGTCCATGTGCCAGCACAGTGTGGGTATTCAGTTTCACTCTTCTCATAAGAGTTTTATACAGACATGCACCGAGTTCTTTTAATTTCTATGGTTATGGAATGTGTTAGTGGGGGATGTGAAATCTGTTAAAAAAGTAGAGATTCCATGCTACAAAGCCACAGAAACTATCCCATGAGATTTAAGGACAGTTTTGGGATTTGCCCTGTTTCAAACCACCTTTAGATTGGTTAGATTTCACCTGTGGCGTAATTACTTTGAAGAGATGGTTGCCACAGACTGCATGACTATGGGCTGCTTTCAGGGTGACCCCAGGGCATGATAAACTACTTTTGGCTGCTACTGCAAGCAAGTTTACAGCTTTTAGCTGCAGCATCCTCCTCCCCCCCATTCTTGTCATGTATGCTGGGTAATATATGACAGGGGAACAGTGTAATGGTTCTCTAGCTATCTGATCAATCACAGGAAATAGCTGGCACAGTCTTGCTAATCTTTAATCTGAGATTGGTTGCATGGGAGAATTTCCTTGCTTCTCTCCGTGGTTATATCTACCTTGAGTTTTTTACTCTAGATAATATCTGATAAGAGATTAAAGATGCGATAAGTAGCTGTTTTATATGAAATTTAAGAGGCCATTAACATTCCACTGAATTGTAAAATTGTCAAGCTAAAAACAGCTCTCCTGGCGTTCTGCACAGATGCAATAGCAAATCACTGAGTCACAGGAAATGATTCAGTCAACATTTCTAAACTTTCAATGTGTGTTTTATGGAAGAAACTTGATGTAAATGTTTAGACAGTTATGGTTTTGGAGATAAATATTGCAGTTTTATGTAGTTTGGGGTTTGACATACCAGAATTTTGGTGCACAGTTGTCAATCTACTGAACATCTAAAGCTGTTCGATCATTGTATTCGATTCCAGTGTGGGATATATTTTCTGTGGTTAATGAAACGTGGTGTTATATTTGGGCATAACAGATTACGCATCAGAATATCAAAGAAAAATTATCTTTTAATGACCTGGGATTCCCTCTGCACTGCTGGAGGAGAACTTGCATGGGCCACCACACTGTTTTCCTTAATTGTTTGTCTCCTCATCCTGTAAATACAGGGCTTCAGTGATATGACCTCTCATGGCAGGTTATCCTCTGCCCTAAATAATTTTTACTGGGTTAAACTGTTTTAGTAGGTTAAGTTCAAATATTTCCGTGCTTCTCATTTGAATTTCATTAATTAAAACACAGTGCTGACAATGCAAAATTCACTTTTTCTTACGTTAGTTTTTTATAGTTAAATTGTTTCTTGTCTTTTTCAAATCATTTTTCCCATAAGATTTAAAAAATGTTTTACTTGATAAGTAAATGGACCTGCAGTGCTTCAAGGACCTTAAATCAGTGTTATGATTCCTGTACAAAACTATTATCCTTAGTTATACTTCTGTGAAGAAGGCTTGCTACCAGCAGCATGATAGACAAATTCTACCTTCAACCATATAATTTCCATGTGTCTAATTTGTCTGTACAGGAAAATAATTCCAGGAGACAGCTTCTGCAGGTGAGCAAGTAAGCTCCCACACTCTGCTGGTGTGTAGAAATCAGTATTTGAACCTGAGACAGTGCCAAGAACAGGGTGCTGAACATTTCTGACTGTAACAGGCAAGGACAGACGTGTCAAGACTGGTAATGTCTTTACAGTTCTAGATTTGCCCCTAGAGGTGGGCTACACTGGAAAGATGGAAAAAGAGACCCCTTTGAATGACCAGGATGAATCAATCATCCTATGCACTCTAGGGCACCAGAGGGTGACCAAAGAGTTTGGTTCTGTCTGGGCCATGCTCATGGGTGTGGGTGCCCAGGGGATTGGCAGGGGATGCTGCAGGGATCTCTGGGCTAAGCAGCCAAGGCCACAGCCCATTCCAGATGAATCAATTGGCCCCACCACAGCCATTTGCTGAGCCCTTGGCAGCCAAGGTAGTGGTGCTTCAGAAACAATGTGTGTAAGAAAGGGCAAAATGCTGCCTGGCAGTGAGGGGTGAGGAAAAATATGAGAGAAGCAGCCCTGAGAACCCTGAGGCAAGAGCAGCAGGAGAGGAGGAGGTACTCCAGGTGTCCCAGCAGAGACTCCCCTTCGGTTCTTAGAGGAAATCGTGGTGATGGAGGTTGAGCCCCTGCAGCCCACTGAGGAGCAGAAATCCACACTGCAGCTCTTGGAGGACCCCATGCTGCAGCAGTCTTATCCTGAAGGAACTGCAGCACAGGTGAAGGGCCCAAACTGGAGCAGTCCATGAAGATCTGCAGCCCATGAAGAGGACCCCGGCTGGAGCAGGAAACAGCATGAGGAGGAAGGAGCAGCAGAGAGGAGCTGTTATGGACTGACCACAGACCCCATTCCCCATCCCTTACGCTGCTTGGCGAGGAGAGGGTAGAGGAGTCAGGGGTAAAGGTAAGCCTGGGAAGAAGGTAGAAGTGAGGAATAGATGGTTTTACTTTTGTCTTTGTTTCTTGGCTCTTATTTTCTAGCCTGTTTTTCCTGTGGCAGTAATTGATGGCTGACCTCCTTGTCTTTATCCTTTCTAATTTTGTTCCCCTGTCCTGCTGAGGAAGGGGAGTAAGACAGCTGCTGGGTGGGCATCTGGCAGCAGAGCAAGTTCAGCCCACCATAAATGCATTTTTTCATATGTGGGGACTATGAATATTCTAATTAAATCAAATACCTGCTGTATAATTCCTAATGATGAAATCTTGGATGTTTAATTGTTTTTGAGGGAGATGTAAAGAAAAGGTGAGCAGGGAAGCAGACCTAATATTGAATAGATACTCAAAGACCAAAATGAACACAGGTAGCTTTCACTGAAAATTGTCTTTATTTTCCTGTAAGATTTTATCTTGATTTTATTTTTATTTCCAGGGTGAATTTTCTAAAGTAAAAGGCAATAAATAGTTAAAAAAAACCCCCAAAACACAATGCTAGTGACATGTAGCAAAAAAACCCAGTCTAACCCCCAAAGCTTTAAAATGAAAATGTGTCCTCTGTTCAATAGCCTGTAATAGCTAACTTTGATAATTCAATCCTGAAACTTCTGTATTTCTTTTTAAAAAGTTTAAAGTAAGTATTGATATGGCCACTTGGGATTGCATAGTCTTCTTGAAAGGACAGAGAAAAACATCCTTATAGGGCTTATACCCTGTATTCAGTTTTGTAATTCATAGCATTTTTTTGAGAAGGGCAGTATTCTTTGTGAAATTTCACAGTCAGCAGTTGGCCAGAAATAATTTATTTTCACAAAAAAAAAGAAAAATTCCTTTAGTATCCCTGATACGTACAATTAATTGAAACTTAAAGAGACTACTGTTAATTAACTTGTCAAACTTGCATCCCTCACCTATAAATCCTTTTCAATGTATCTGTTGCCAACTAATGTTCACTTTTCCTGCAGAGTACTTACTACTATTAATATAAAATTGGCTTAAAGTAAATAACATAGTGATTATCATAGCTAAGGTTTAATATTGAAATTGCTGAAAGTGTATGCTCATAGAAAGTACTGTGACTCATGGCTTATCAAACTAGCTCAAGAAACAAAAAGTTGGGGCTTATTTTAGTGTAATGCTTCTGTAATTCTTGTGGGTCTGTCAAAGTCAAAGTTTTACATTTACAACAGCAAATGTAAAATATGCATGTCAAGTGGAACACAGTGAAAAAGAAATTCTGCATGAAAAACAGGACAGACTTCTTTATCTCCCTTTTTGAACAGATTTTACATTTATCCTGACTTATGTGACCCTTCTCTTTCAGCTAAATTGTAGTAAAAAGAGTCTGCAGTAGTACAGTAAAACAGAAAGGAGGAAAATGTTAAGCTCCTGTTTAAGAATCATTCATAGCATTATCTGTCATTATGAAGTTAAAAGACATTCATCAAGGACAAATCCCAAACCCTGTGCCAGGGAAGGAGGGACCCCATGGGGACAACAGGCTGGTGAGAATAAGCAGCTCTGTGGAAGGGGCCTGAAAGGCTCATGGACATCGGGTTGAGCAGGATCCAGCAATCTGTCCTGGCAGCAAGGGAGGCCATCAGCATCCTGGGCTATAGCAACAGGAGTGCAGTGAGTAGCTGGAGGCAAGTGATTATCCCCATGTGCTCAGCACCTGTTAGACCACATTTGGATACTCTGTTCAGTTTGGGGCCCTTGCAAGCAAGGACAGAGGCAAACTGGTGTGAGTTTAGTGGAGGACCACAATCAGGGGCTGGAGTGCTTGCCCAGGGGAGAGAGTCTGTGAGTGTAGGGTTTGTTTAGCCTAAGAAGGGAGAGAATGTGTTGGGGGTCCCTAACAGCAGCATCCCCATACATGGGGCAAGGTCGTAAAGGCAGAGCCTGACACATCTCAGTGGCATAATGTGAGGGAGTGATAGTCAACAAGCAGAAGTTGAAACAAGACAGGTTCATAGTATGGGTGAGGTGAAACCTTTTCACATCAAAGAAACTCAAGATACTGGAGGGGGTTTTCTACTCCCCATTCTTGAGGATTTTGAAGTCAGATTGAATAGACGCATGAAGCTTGTCCTGGTTTAAGCAAGATATTGGACTTGAGATCTCCTCTAACTTGAATTGTCCTATGATTCTGTATGATGATAATATTATTGGAGGAGAGACTTTGATAAGTTAGGGAGCTGGGCAACCACCAACTGTATGAAGTTCAACAAGGGAAAGTGCCTGATTCTGCACCTGGAGTGGGACAGCCCTGGATGTATGTACAGACTGGGGAATGAGGTGCTGGGAAGCAGGGCCATGGAAAGGGACCTGGTCGATGGCAAGTTGAATCTGGGTCAGCAGTGCCCTGGCAGCCAGGAGAGCCAACCCTGTCCTGGTGGGCATCAGGCACAGCATGGTCAGCCAGGCAAGGGAGGGGATTGTCCTGCTCTGCTCTGAGCTGGGGCAGCCTCACCTCAAGTGCTGGGGACAGTTCTGGGTGACACAAGATAAAATATTAAACTGTTAGAGAGCATCCAANCCAATAAAATGGCCTGCAGTTGTGGCAGAGGAGATTTAGGATGGATATCAGGAAAATGATGAAATGAGAGTGTTTGGGCACTGGAACAGGCTCCCCAGGGAAGCAGCCACAGGACCAGCCTGCCAGAGTACAAGAAGAGTTTTGATGGTGCTCTCAGGCACATGTGTGACTCTTGGGGTGTCCTGTGCAGGGCCAGGACTTGGACTTGATCTTGATTGATCCCTTCCTACTTAACATACATATTTGATGATGATGATGATGATATTTTGGAATTATTTTCTGTGAGGTGTTGAAAGTGTTGTAAAAAAACGTCCTTTCCAGAGTTTACATTCAGTCTCATTTCAGAAGTACTCTTCAGTACTTTTCATTTGTGCTGAATGTGATTTGATATAGATGAAACAAATTGTGTCTGACACAGAAGATTTCAGAGCTTTTAATTCTATAATGTCAAGACGTTTAAATAATTACATATTTTTCCTCAAATAAAAATACTCCTCTGCTCATTTTGGCAAATATTTATTCATCTCCCCTGTTTTAATTGGCAATTAAATGAATGGAGCATGACTTCTTTATCAAATAAATACTTTACTTTAGAAATTAAGGGTATAATTTGAAAATAAAATGTAATCTTTGAGTTGAACAGATTGCTAATATTCAACAAACTATTCATTATCTATTTTCACTTTA
Organism: Polioptila caerulea; assembly: GCA_013397295.1. NCBI lineage: Eukaryota > Metazoa > Chordata > Aves > Passeriformes > Certhiidae > Polioptila > Polioptila caerulea. The sequence goes on from VYXF01000693.1 coordinate 29,756, forward strand.
CGCCTTGACTGTTTAGAAGGATTTGAGAATGTATTTCTAAACTCAGCTTTAGATGCAGGAGCTACGTTTTCTGGTTGGAAGTTCTTGAACAGACCTTACAATAGGCTCAAGTGAACTAAAAATAAACTTCTAGCAGTTCATATTAACTGGGTAATAACAGGCAACAGCAAAAAACAGTATCCAGCTATGATGAAAACAGGAAGCCCATTACACAATCTGCCCTTTCCAGATAGGTATGAATTCTTAAAGGCTTAACTAAAATAATAATCCCTCAAAGATTTTAATAAAGGCAGAGAGTTTTCTATTGTTCATAGCTGAGTGGAGACGAAAAACATGCACCCCAGTACATTGTGAAAGATCTGCTGTGTCCTGGGAAACAACACTATTTCCATTTAGTTCTTGGTAACCCTGATTCAATTTTAAGTAATGGATTTGATCCTGCAAAGGGCTGAGCATCTGAGCCTTATCCAGCAAAGCTGCATGATGCTGTTAAGCCTGGGAGCATTGTGAGATAGAAATCCAGAAGGTGACTCTGGTTGACTGGGGTGACAGTGCTGAGCTCTTGTCATTGATGCTGAAGGTATCTGTGCTGCAGCATCCCCCAGGAAACCATGTTCCCGCTCTGAAGCAGTAGCATCCTCTTCACCTCTTCTTGGCAGGTAGAGGTGGCAACTGGGTCCTTTCCTTAGAAGTGAAGAGGGGAGCACTAGCTAGATCTAGACCAGCCCAAGAGAGGTTTTGGTACAGACATAATACTCATTTTATTTCTGTGGTCAGGCCAGTAAAAGAAACAATGCCTCTGCTGCCAATGCAATGTATCTACAAAAGATCTGTGTTTTCTCAGGTCCTTTTTCTGCTCTTGAGGTTGTAAAAAGTAGTGAAAAGTAGTCACGTGCAGAATAAAATATCTGATGTATCCAAATTCCTATTGTCTGAAGTCTGACACCATTCTGAGTACCTCAGTGTTTTGGATGCAGGACCATCTTGTTTGCATTTTTGGGGGTTAACGCTTTTTCTGATGTCTTAATGGGTCAAAAGACAGCATCTTAAGCACGAAGGATTTCAGAAGTGCCCCTTGCTTGGGTCAGGACCCAGCCAGACTGCATAAAAAGAGGGTGTTGCCTGCCCAAGGAGGGCATTTCTCAGCCTAGCTATGGCCTTCTTCTGTCCTGGAGCGCTGGCTGATCCCTGCTGTGCTTTTGCCACTGTCGTCCCTGCACCACTGGGATGCCTCCTCAGGGAATCTCTTACCCACCTTTCAGGAGACCAGCCTTTCACACTGTGGCTCTGCCTCTGTAATAGCCCTGTGGTAGGAGTCTCTGTGTACTTGGTAAACATGACACAACACAGCTTTCTTCACCCTGTGTGTTCAGGATGCATTTGCATGGCAAAGATATGACACAGTGTATTTCTCATACCAAACAAAATCATGTTATACCTTTAGGTTTGCTCGGGTTTGGGTGTTTTTTATTTAATGCTGCCCATTTGATAAATTGACCTCTGGAATTAGGATGTTGGAAAGTCAGAATTGACTATTTCCACCCGGGAGGATGGAATGCAGCCATATTATTAAATAATGACAATATTGATTTACTGTTATCAAATTCTTCATAGAAGCTAAATACATTAAACAGTCTGTGCAGAAAGTACTGGTATAAACCCAGACTCATGGACAAACTATTGCCGTTATGAGCTAATTCTTATACAGCTTTGGTACCTTGGTACATTGGAAAAAGCTGGTGCTTTGTGTATTCATTAAATGATTGTATGGTCTGCAAATGGTCCTTATCATATTTCAGAGGTACATAGCCAAAATGATTCTTATGATATGCAACAGAAGAAAGCTTCTATGTAAACTACAGATAAGGTTTCCTGTGGAATCTCCTCAGGTTTAAAAATTGGAAGCCGCGTCATTGCCTACTTAATTTGTTTATGTTTAGTTCATGGACTACAATAAGTGCTTCCCTTTTTAAGCACGTCTTGCTCCAATGTATTTCTTTTTGCTGCTTGTTGTTGTTTGGCCCAGGCTAGATGCTAACTGCCCAATAAGAAGGAAGAGAGACATAAAGCCTAAGAGAAGCAAGAAAAGATGCACAGTACAATTGCTCACCAAGCCCTGAGTGATGCCCAGTCTGTCCCTGCCAGTGACTGGCGCCTCGCAGCTAACTCCCCTTAGTTTATATCCCTTTGGCTAGTTTGGATAAGCAGTCCTGGGTGTGCTCCCCTCCTGCTTCTTGTGCGCTCGCTTGCTGGCAGAACGTGGGGCACTGAGAAGTCCCTGACTTAGAGTAAGTGTGATAGGCTGAAGTAACGACAAATCTGACCAGAACGTGCTAGAACAAGTTGATTTTATTAGTTTAATGGTCACTGGTTACAACAATGATTCATTTTCTCTAAAAGTTTGCCTACTTGCTCCTAAAGTTGTATTATGTGATACCTTACTTGCAGTAGGTGTTCCCTACTGTGCTGTTTGTCACCCGTGGGAACTGGGCCAAGGTTATCATGTTGTACTTTGTAACTCTGGTTTATGATATGATATTTAAAATTGCTGGCTCTGAAATGGATCTGGTATTTGTGCTGAGTCTTGTCATCATCTCTATACTTTGGAAGAATATATCAGAAACTGTTAATAAGTATACTTTTTACCTTTCCTTCTTGGAGACCCAATCTGTGGTGGAGATACCTCCCTTCATTTTCCCCTTCTCCTCCAGGCTAATTACAACAGCTCTTGAGAATTTTGAATATATTTGGGATGTCGAAACCAGCATGTTTGTATTGCTGTGTGTCCTGAGTGGGTTCTAGGTCTTGTTTAAGAATAAACAACTCTTTAGGAATACCACCCAGTTATCTGCCCTGAGGCCAGATAGTTATTGGTGGCAGGGTGTGTGGGATAGTATGGGCAAGTGCCAAAGACTGTGGGCACTTCCAGTGTTTCGGAACTTCATCCCGGAACAAGTGCAGAACCTGGAAAAGCTAGTAAAATATTTGGGAAAAGTGTGCTGTCACCCTGGCAATTTCAGAGAGACAAAAATCACTGCAAAGTGCTGTTGGCCATGGCTGTTCGACCGTATTCGTTACCCTCAAGGGGAGAAAAAGATCTCTGGATCAGACAAGAAAACAACAGCCTGTTCCAATCCCTGTGGCAGGCACTGCAGCTGAACCAGAGAACCAGCCTGTTCCCCTATGCACAGGAAGAAATGGAGCCATCACTTTTAGTAAGAGAGGACTAAGCAGAGCCACAGCAAGAACATGAGGAAGAGGCAGAAAAGGAGGTAACCCCTTGGTCCCTATCCCTGAGTGAGCTGCAGGATAAAGTATTTTAGCTGTCAATCAGATGAGCACACCTGGCTGCCTTAGTGATGGGGTGATGAGGCTACTAGCATGGAATTAGAAAGGAAGAAAGCCAAACAGCTAGGATCATTTTCTAGGGAAGGAGGCATTGGCAAGGCACTTGGAAAAGGGATTCAAGTTCTCAGCCTCTGGAAGCAACTCTTGTCAAGGGTGAAGGAAAAGCATCCCTTCAAGGAAGATATTTATGTTACTCAGGATAATGGACTGCCATGGAGAGAAGTATTCAGTACCTGAGGGAATTAGCCATGCTAGAGATGATTTATTATGACCTGAACAATGTTCAGCCACCCAGAGATCCAGAGGTCCAATTGAAATGTCCCCTGTGGCAGAATCTGTGTGTATAGCAAAACACACAAAAGGTGATGGTGTCTTGGAAAGTGTGGGACTTGAGCATGACATAAATGGAACAGAATAAGGGGTGGGTACTCTCCTGGTTTCAGCTGAGATAAGGGCAATTTTCTTCCTAGTACTTGGTACAGTGCTGTATTTTGGATTTAGTATGACAGTAATGTTGATAACATGGTGATGTTTTAGTTGTTGCTAAGAAGTGCTTCCCCTAAGTCAAGGAGTTTTCAGTTTCTCATGCTCTGCCAACAAGGAGGTGCACAAGAAGCCTGGAGGGAACATGGCCAGGACAGTGCTATTTAGCCTAAGAATGGATGGGGATACAACTGCTGAAAGTTTCTTTGAAGGAGCTTTTTTTTGAATTCTGAGGAAGCTGGGATGTGACTGGCAAAGAAACTTAACTTTACTAGGTCTCTCTACCTTCATTTTGCCTTCTTGTGAAAGACTCCCTCTTAAAATTGTGGTGGGGTTTTGAAGGCTTGGAGAGTTCTCCACCATCTGCTGTCAAAAAACCATAATTAAGCTGCAAAGACTTAAGGACTGACACTAAGATGGCACAGTCTCAGTGGTTTTGACAGATGAACATGGAGGAATGCCAAATTATGAGAATTGTGGGTGAGGTCCTGTCTCTGAAGAGCTGTTTTATTGTCTCCTGCTGACAGGATACAGAGGAGGGAGAGAGGCAAGACCTTTCTGACTGTAATTGCTTGTCCTTTGCAGAGTGCCTCTTGGAAGTGCTGCTGCAATGGGTTGTGGTCAAAAAAATGCCCCTCAGCTGCTGCTGGGAGGGAATGGGCAACAAAAGAAAGGTAAGTGACTAAAGAAAGGCATGGGACAAGGAAAGAGCACATCTGGAAGAAGAGATCTAGGAATAAAGTTGTAAGTGCAAATGACAGTGACAGAATTTTTACATGTTAGGGAAGAGGTGAAGAGATACTTATTATTTTCCAAGATAAATTTTTAAAGGATTGAAACAATTATTTGTATAGTTTTCTGTATACTCTTTATATACAGCCCTTGCTACACTTTACACCCCACCCCCCGAAATTCTTAAAATAATACAATCTGAAATATCAACAAAGATAAAAATTCTTAATAAAATGTCCATTTAATGAAAAAATTACCAACTTGATTTTAATTGTTTTTTCAAAATAGTTGATCAAAACACCTTGAAACTTCTTACTATATTCCCTGGTTTTCCTACTGAAGTGCAGGATCATTCCCAAATTTCTATCAATGCTAGTGTTTGTCTAATCTACTATTATGCCTATTAATTGAGTCTCAGAGATCAATTAAAGGTTTTTCCTACCATTGAACTTCAATGCTCATAACTTAATTTCTCCTTGATATTTCTGTAATACTCTCTTTTATCTGTCTAAATGATTCTGCTTACAAACCAGTGCAGAGTTTGCTTATTTAAAATATTTGTTGTAGATGTAATTCTAACTTGATGTCATTTAATCAACACTACACATGTATTTTTCTTTTAGTTTTGTCTCCCCTAATTATTTTTGCAGCTTTTCTTTGAACTTAATCCAATTTGTCTATGTTTTTCTGGTAATTAGGTGCTGATAGCAGAAGAGCATTTGGACAAATTCCACCTGTTATGTGAAGAATCATCTCCTTTTATTTCTTCAAACTTGTGTCTTATTAGCTCTCATTAATGCCCCTAATTGTTCTGTTTGGAAAACCAGCAGCCACTTGATTTCTATCCACCTTTCCTCAGGTAGTGTCATAGTTTTGCATTCTGTAACCCATTCATGGTTCATTTATTTTGACTTCCCAAATCGCTTGCCTTATTAAAATTGCTTATTTCCTTATGTAGGAAATAAGTTAGGTTTATTCTGCTCATAGATTCTGGAGCAGTGTAGTTTTCTTTCCTCATCAATAGAACTGTGTTTTTCTCTAAACTTCTACTATTTATTTAGTTATGGAGTAATTTCCTAACAACTTTGGCGGTTGTTGATGCTTGACCTTTATCTATGATTATGCAAACAGCTGACCTGTTAAAATAATGTTAGTGTGTCAAAGTAAAGATCTTAAAGGAAAAACAGTTTCCTGGGCAATACTAATTTTGGACCTCCCTAACTTGTACATGATGACGCCCTTTTTTTTTTTTTTCCTTTTACATAGGATTCTGTCACACTAAATGCAAGAACAGATAACACTAAGCAACAAAAAGATTTCTACGTGTCTTTTTTAGCATTCAGCTGTATCATCTTTATTTTAAAGACAAGGAAAATATGTTAGAAATTACTTTTTATGACATAACAGACTTTTGCTAAAAATTAGGATAATGTCAGTCAGTGTGGAAACTCCCAGCACTGCTCTGGTCTTCAGAGCTGGCCATAGGCATGCCTAGGAATGTACACTTGGAAAGTGCATGGTCATATCACACCCCGGAAGGTCAGCGCTTCAAACAAGACACACCAAAACTGAGGACTGAAAAATATTTCTATCTTGCAGGCAGGGAGGGAAATCTGGAAATTTCTGTGAAATCTATGGAAGCGTCAGGCATGGAAGTGAGTTCACCTGTCTGAATTTCTGCTTTCTAAACTTTAGATCTGCTCTCACCCTGAAGTCCCTCTGCCAGGCTCCTGTAATGCATGAAGCCATGTAGAAAATGAGGTAGGGACAGAATCAAGACTATTGGTTTCCCTGGTCTGTGTGTACATACCCTTCTTTCTGTGAGCTGTGTCAGACCCAGGGTAGTATCAGAAAAATCAGGATTTGAATTTGAAATTTAAACCAAATTGTTCTCCTTGTGGATGGTGGACATTATTCTTGCTTAGGCAAGAGTCTTAATTCTGGACTTCTGAAGCCTTGAGTGCTAGGTCCTAAAAATTATTCTTCAAATGTTAGTTTAAGGAAAGAAGGAAGGAAACAAGCAAAATTAATCAATTCATTAGAAGCTGGAAATTTGACTTCTTCTCATTGCTTTATGTATAATTCTAACACTGATTTCTGGAAATCTTTTTAGTCAAACAAAGGTTAAAAGCTTCAGAATCTATCTGCTACTCTGTGTAGACCAAACAGGGGAAGATGATGAGGCATGTGACACACTGAAACCCTTTGATATACATTATACAAACCCAGTAACTTTTATTGTATTGATTCTAAGGGTCATCCCGAGATTGTCCACAAAACCAGCTCTGGTCTCTGTTGGCAATGAGCTTGCAAGGGAGGCGTAAAGTGAGGCCAGCTTGTGCCAAGCATGATCTGCAGATCTCTCGGACATGAGGGCTTTGTTTGGCTGTCATGATGGACTGGCACCATGTAACCAACCAACTTCCTTCCTTCCTTCCTTCCTTCCTGCCTTCCTGCCTTCCTGCCTCCCTTCCTTCCCTCCTCCCTCCCTCCCTCCCTTCCTCACTTCCGCACCTTCCGCACCTTCCACACCTTCCNACTCCACCCTTTCTCCTACTTACTTTATTGTGAGTTGGAAAATGTTATGATGTGAGATACATTTTGCTGTTTTCTTTTCCCCCACCAGACCTTTCATTTCTCATGCTGCCATTCTGTGATGATTATATGCTCAGTCTGTGCATGACTTTGCATGTGCCTACACATTTTTACAGCTCCCCCTTGCCTGTAAACCAGTGCTGCTAAGTGCTGCATCCCCTCCTGCCTGCCTTCCCTGAGTGCCTGGAGAGCTGGGTCCAAACTGCTGGAAGGAGCTGTGCTGCAAGAGGAACAGGGAAAGGCAAAACAAGTCAGTAGGAGAGTATCAGCCAGTGCCACAGTCAAGGAGACAGTCTATGTAAATCATGAAGTTGGGTTTATTCTGAATTTTTTTCAAAAGAAGTGGACACCGCAGTAGCAGAACAGACAAATTTTTAGATAAAACCTGTATCAATTCAGAGTACAGAGTAATGTACAGAGTGATTCCCTGAGGTGGTAGGGATTTCCTTCATCTCATAGTGGATTATTGTATAATAGCCAATTATGTACAATTGTAAACTGTATAATATTTTATCAAATGACAGACAAGCACCTTAAAGCTTTGCTCTCAATGAAAGATTATTAGGTTGTGTGCAAAGGGAGAAAAATTAGCAGGTGATTTGAAAGGATTTATGTAGTGGTGTGCTTTGTAATCAATAGAAATCAGATGTTGAGAACTGGTCTCTCACAGAGTAGTTGGACAAAGAAACAAAACCTGCAACTACTACAGACTATCATAAGCATTCTGTGTTATTATTTAAAGTGAGATAATTTAAGGAAGTATCTGAGGAAGATTATTCCTTCCAGATCGTAGCCATAGAAGGATGCCAGGTCAGGCAGGCATCCAGGAAAATTTGTGTTGAATGCGGTTTGTAAAAACAAAGATAAAAACAGGACCCTTTCTCTATTTTGTGAACTTTTCACTAACATGTAATTGTGAACACTGGGTGGGGGGATTCTGCAGATTTTTTTCAGCAATGTAGATTTTGGCCATCCTTAATAGTTCCACTAACACGTTTATTTGTTCATTGCTCATGGTTCTGCTATGATGAAAGAACTTGATTTTTTGGCATCCAGTAATATTTTTGCTTTGATCCTGTAACCAAATGATGCTAGCCACAAAACTCTTTTAATTTTGTCATTATTTCACATGGTGTACTTATTATTCGTTTTGGCTTTGGCACACACAGCATGGAAATTTACCCCAAATAACTAGTAATGTCTTAGCAATACTGTCAAGCAATATTTGGCAATTATTTCACTGTCTGTTTTTGGAAGGTGTTTGACACTGACCTGATTTCAAATGGTAACAATTGTGAGTTTATAAAACCAAGCATGGAAATATAAACTAAACAGGCAGCCATCTCCAGCAGGAACACAGCAATTATACTCTTCCAATAATATTTAGTTTTAACTGGAAATCAATACACAACAAGTAAGGAGTGAATAGGAGGCCAAATAATTCCTGCTAAAGAGGCTAAAGAAGGTGGCTAGGCAAGACTTTGTTTTGACCTTAATATTTTGTCTTAATTCTCTTTCATGTCAGAGTATTTAACTGGATGTTATAGTATCCTTGAAGTCATTCAACCTGCTGTAGGATAATTAAAAGAGTGTTGATTGATGTGTGTTGCTGTATTGGAAGCCACTGATACACTGTTTGTACAAAGAGTGTTTCAGAGGGAGTTATACACAAACCTTGAGTTTTATATCACAATGAATTTTTAAAATCAATTTTTGATCTCTCTAAATGAAGAAAAGAGAGATTATTCCAAAACATAGGCATCCTATAAGTACAAGTGAGTCTAATATGTAGGGTGAGAAAATAATATGGAAAAAATAATTGATACTACCTGACTGAGGGCACAGTCTAGTAAAATATTTGTGAAGTAATGTAATATCAGTCTTGATAAGACATCTGTAATCATTAATATTATTGACATGTAAGAGTTAGGAATGTTTGGGACAGAATCAGTTAAAGATACTTGGTAAGGAGCAAGATAGTGCAGGGGTTTTAGTCTGGTTAGATTGGATTTCAAATCTCAAATAATTATTTCATTTTAGGACTAGTTCACATGTCTTCATCAGCCAGGTAATATTATCCATTTTTTAATAACTTAAACATAGGACTAAAAAGATTCATAATATTGACATCAACTAGGTGATGGGTTTTGAGTCATTAATCTGGTGGTAGATGATGGTATGTATTATTGTTATTGTTATCATCCTCATCATCATTGCTACCATCCTCATAATTTCATATTTTCACAATATCTCCTGTCAAATTTTTAAATCTGGATTTAGATGATAATACTTTCTGCCAGCTCCTAATGATTAAGCATTGTGAGGATAGGTACATAAACTACATCTCAGTCGCATTTTCTTGTGGATACTTGAAGGTTTTTTTCACACAGGATAGTCCCAAATCTGCCAAGATACAAGAATTGTTAGGTAATTTGCTGTTTCCTGTTGAATTCTGTGATAACCTGAGAAGAAGTTGCCTGGGCTGTGTTCTTCTCATATCACTAAAATTCCAAAGTGGAGTGGCAGTTCCACAAATAAATATGCAGCTTCAACATAAAATAAACTTTCTGAAAAATCTGAAAAACCATTTGCCAGAGATGAAGTATTAGATGGTAGAAATGCTGCTTTGATTTTGTTGCACAAGTCCAGGTCTGTTTCAGGTGCAAGAAGAGTTCAATTTTAACTGGATAGTTCCAACCATGAAACCAAATGCTGTCTATGAATTATTGGTTAGTTTCAGATAACAAACACAATAAAACTTCATGTCTGTCCAGATATATTTAAAATTATTTACACCTAGCTGTTATTTAGAAGTTTTCTGAAAGAATGGACATTTCTGGTTTGCACTGTAGAGGAAAATGCTATCATATTACCCAATACAACCCTTACCAACCATAATTACTTGTGATTGCCCTTACCTCTCAGTTTAACTTGGCAAAAAGAAACATGGAGTGTTGTTCCTGTTACTCTTTCCCTTGCCTCTGAATCTTCACAAGAATGTCTAGCTGAGGTGGCTGCATGACATTTTGGTATATACAGCACCACATTTTCTCCTGCCAAATCCAGATAGTTCGTACATGCAGGTGAAATGTTGCTCTCACTGTTTTTTGGGATACCATTCTTAGACTCCTGTCAGCCACATACATTAGGGAAATGGGAAGAACTTGAACTGTCATTCTGAACAGGCCCAGATATTTATTGGTGAAACCCCCCAGCATGTTGATTTTCTGGCTTGCGATGAGAAAGACACTACTTTTACTTTGACATTTAGCTCAACATTCCAAAATTGTGGCCTCTGCTTTCTAACAGATGAATCCTAAAGAAATTATGAACAAGTTAAAATCTATTGTAATTTCTCTCCAAGCATTCATTGTGTGCAAGAGGGATCGATAAACAATTTTCACTAATAATCTGAATCACATAATATATTAGTTATAATTAATTAAAAAAAATCTACATAGTTTTTGTTCATAACTGCAATTTTTTGTCATAAAAAAGCACTTTTGACATATACTTAGGGCCAATTCAGTCTTGCCTTTTCATTAGCTCAAAAACTTGCCTTTGAATGTGGAGAAAATGCAATAGGTGGAAACTTCCTAGAACTGCAAATTACTTCAAATTTGTTTTGCCCAGCATTTACAATAGCTAAAATTCTTTTAGTATCTTCAGTGTCTACTGGTTGTTATTTAAATTGCAGATACTGAATATCACACAGTTGTATGGTGAAGAGACAAGGGAACACATGCATTACTGGAAGAGAGCAGGCTCTATAAGGAGTTTCCTATTTAAATATTTACTTAAATACATATAGTCTTGACTGTTTTAATTTCCATATCACAGAAGCACTTTATAATTATATTCAAATACAGTACGAGGGTTAAAACCAATCTGCTTTCCCCAATTCTGAAGAGCAGGAATTGATGGCTGTTTCAGTGGCCTTTTGCTTTCTTCAGAGTCTCCTAGAGGATGTTGCAGTTGTTAAATGAGGGAATTGCTTATAGCAAAACTGATAATGGAAATTATTTATGAATCAAAGGCATTGCTGGACAGTGTCAACAAATGGCCTGTCACTTTTGTAAGACTTGTTAAATGTAAAATGTAGAACTGTTAATGTAGAAATGTAAAATGTAGAAATGTTAATGACTGTTTTGAGTTCTTATATGGGACTTGGTCACAAAAAAACTTTTGGGGTAGTCTTCTCAAAATGGTGAATATCCTTCTCCACTTCCTCCTTAAATTTTCTAGGATTGTTTTGTTTCCTCCTTCATGCTTTGTAAGGCTCAGGATGGTGAATGCAGTATTCAGCTAGTCTGACATCCAAACATTTCAAACAGTATGTCTCTGCTCAGAAAGTCTTATTTTTAAGTGAAGTGTTCTTTTATTGATACCTTGTTTAATATAGTTCTACCATTCAAATTCAAGTTGATGAATATTCCAAAAATATTTGCACAGAAACACTTCCATTTTTATCCTGTCCTGGTGAAGAAATCCTTGCATTAAGCAAGTCTATTTTCTTTCCACCCTCCTCCAGTCTGCTGGAAGTCAATGGGCTGAAGATGTGGCAGGAACTGCAGTTCTTGCTGCCAGGCTGAGGAAAGGTCTGTCTACAAAAGCCCTCTCCTCTGTTCAGTTTCGTGCACGTGCTGTCGTCTCTCTTTCTCCCTGAGCTGAGAGAAGCTTCTTCAGAAAAGGGATCCATGTTGGCCCCTTGGCAGTATCTAAAAATGCCCATTGCTGAGATGTATTCAGGCTCTGTTCAGATTGATTGCTTGGATGGCCTTACTTGCAGCAGGAAGTTTTTGGATGTATTTGGTAATCCAGTCAGAGCTTGGAGCTTGGGGTGTGGAATTTATTAGTTGCTGTTCTGATTAAAATTGCTGCATCAAAAAACTCCTTGTGAGCAACCACAGTTGTCTGATGAATGCTGGAATGAGATGCTTCCTTTTTGAAAAGTCTGTCATACAAGGCCTGAAATAAAAGCCTCCAGTCAAAAGGCACATATTACATATATTTATAATTGGGCTCAGTAAAAAAATATTAAATTGCTACATTTTGAATGTAAAGATTTGGAAAAACCAAGATAAATTCCTGAATGAGGTAAACTTTTCCCCCCAGGGGACTACCTGCATTGTGTTAGTTCCACTGTGGTAACATTTAAGTGTTATTTTTATGTGCTACTCCAAATATTTTATAAAATCTTTTCCCCAGCATATTTCAATAGAAGGATCAGTTGTCTGTAAAGGTACAGGTGGGCTTCTTTTTTCAGTACTTTTGATAGGTATTTCTGGTATGAGTCCTAAAGAATGGAAAGGAGACATGCCATTGTTAAATTAGAGGTGTTAAAAACCAAAGCAATTATCTGTGAGCATTAGGCATCAAATTCAGCTTTTTAATATACATACTTAAAGTAATCTTCAAGAACAGTTTTTCTTAGATGCAAAACTGCTGTTATAATATTTGTCTATGATGTGTAAGCTTGACAGACAGAAGAACTAAAAATGTTCCTTGTGTTGTGTGAAAACACTTGGAGAATACTTGGAAATATGTACACTTGCAAAACAATTGCTTCTTTGTTTCTTGCAAACTTCAGTAAACTTGAAGTTTCCCAAATGTCAAATAACTAAATTATTTATTACTTAGAATTCATAGTCTCCTTGCCTTCTTAAGCTCTTTTTTTTTTTTTTTTCAAAAAATGTTAAATCATGTAACAAATATTAACTGACAGTTTGGAAATGTTTATATATACGAGAGTACCTGGATTCCATGGTCTAGTAGTGATAATCAGAAAAGTGGCTCTTGTGCTCAAAGACAGAGGAATGTTATAGGGAAGTGAATTTTTTTTTGTTAAATAGCGGGATTTTACAAGACAAACAAGATGCTGAAGTTTATAGAAAATTCTTGTATCTGCCAAGAGGTTTGAGATTTCATGAGATTTAATTTTTTTTTTTCTTTAATAACTTAACAAAAAATTCTGGAATCACGCCACAGTAAAAATTGTAATTACTTTTACAACATTCAAATCTCTGGTAGTAATTCTAGTTGAATGGACTGCTTAAAAGAAATTATTTTTTAAGCTGATTTCAAAGGTTTTGGAAGAAACTTATGCTGTGGTGTTGTCTGTCTGTCTGCCATTTTGACACTACCATATTTCCTTTAATTCATGTGAAAAATTAGGGTCTACATGGAGGAAAGAGACTCAGATTTGGGTGCTGCTGAGGAAAGGCTGGGCAGAAAGCAAACACTCCATACTTTACTAGGCAGCAATGGGCAAAGTCTAACTTTGGACTACCCACATTGCATACACTCTCTTGCCTAATTTATGGGTCGAAGGGGACCATTTTTCATTAGTTCTACTAGTCACAGAAGAGCTCATTTGAATGGCACTGCTATAGCTACCTTAGCTCCAAAAGACAGGATTTTGAAAACCAATATAATATGCTTTATTAAACTCAAGTCTTAAGTAAGGCTATATATAATAATTTTAATTTCTGAGATTTCACAAGTAATCCTGCTTAAATATATAGAGAAGATTTATCATAAGTTGTTAGAGCCATTTTTCTTGATTATCACTTATTGAGGCTTCAAAGTACTCACTTCAAAGTGCTTAAAAGCCAAATATGTTTTTTTTTCTTGCCACAGCCTCCAGTAACCTAATAAAAGACAGATTATACTGATTTACAGTGAAGTACAAGGGATAACTAAAATATTAGGGTTGCTTTTACATGTTTGCCTCATAGGTTTGTGAGTTATTTCAGTACTACAGGCAGTGTAGATAATTTCATATTACAGGTACAGAACATTCATGTTTTTTCAAAATCATATCTGACTTCAGTATGACAAAGGGCATGACAGAAAGGGAGCTTTGCCTTCAGTCTTGAAGCCACAGGGACTCATGGTCATTTGGCATTTCTGCTAGAGGAATCTGTCTAAAGACAGAGTCCCTGGAGAAGCTCTGTCCTGCGTGGAGTTTGGCAGGAGGCCATGAGGATGCTGCCCTCAGACTCAATGCTGTCTCACAGGCAATGTGCAGCTGGCCACTCTGCTTGTGCCTGATGTGCCAGCAGGCTGCCTTAGGCCACTGTGAGCCCCTGGGCATCCTTGGATGCAAGCCTGCTTCCCCCTTGCAGTTCTTCTGTAGGGACAGAGACTTCTCCAGGCATCCTTCAGAAGTCAGTCAAGACCTTTTCCTTGGCTTGCCAGCATGCTTTATTTAGATGACTACTGAGGCTGTGGATTTCACTCTTCAAGAAAGTTTCAGTGTCAAATAATTTTCCTTCAGGTGAGAACTTAGAGCCCATGGAAGGCTCTGAAAGGAAAAGCAGAATCATTTTATTCTGGTTTAACCTGGCAGTCACTGTGATGCATGCTGGGTGACTGGTGTGGCTGAAAGAGTTGGGCTGATGCACTTTGAACTTGCTGAAGCTAGTCAGGCATCAGTTAAAAATGACAAAGCTGTTCTTGCAGTGGCTAAACCTGGATGCTATGCTTGTAAGAACTTTATTTAAATCTAATCAGGATGGGACAAAAAGGTTACATGGTGACTGAAATGATAGGAAATACTCTGCTATGTAGTATTCTGATTTCAGAATGGAGCACAGCTGCACCATTTTGCACCCTTAAATTCTTGCTTCTTAGCAAGTATTAGAAATCACCCAGTTCTCTCAGTTACGCTGGAGTAATGGAAATAATTATGAGATCTCAACAAACCAAGAGTAAAAACATTAATATAGGAAAGTTATCAGCAACCGAAAATAATGTAAGAATTGTATCAGAATAGACTGATAGTACAAAAGGATAATCCCAACTGTATATATATATGTATATATATGTAATATTTGGATTACTGCAATGACTTAGATCCATGCTCTTCAAAATCCTTCACGATTTTGAATACATCTATAAGATATTATTTCTGTTATTTCTTTTATGGACTTCTTACATTTCAATGACCCTGGAAAAACAAAAAGTCTCCTCCAGTCACAGTGGGAGGAACGGGTGAATGGTGAAGACATCATGCAGTCCAGCCTGTTTTTCCAAAGAAAATGATGCATAGATAAGTTAAGTAATTGCTGGTGAGGGTGTCTGAGGCAAAGTTTGGAATGAAGCTCAAGTATCCTGAGTCCTGTTTCTCACTATCAGTGCTAGGTATTATATACAGCACATTTACAGGTGCACTGTATGATATTAAATGCTGTGGATAGTAATTTGGTGGTGTTTAATACTTCACCTCTAATACCCTGATGGTTTGGAAGGCTATGTTAAGTTTTCTGGAGCAGATCTGCAGAGCTGCATGGAAATACACTGTTCATGAGCCAGCCAATGCTGTATGGTGGAAGTTTATAGTCTGCCATCAGTATCTTCTGCTGCAATGTTTCTTCCTTGCTATGTGACCTCACATGACTGCAAACTCCCCAGCATGTGACAAGTCCCGCATGGATTGTCCACAAGATTCCAGAAGTGGTTCAGTGCTCCTGAGAAGTTTGGGAACTTTGATTTATCCTGCAGATAGAAGGGGATTATCAAAGTTTTCTTCTGTTTTACTCTCTTGTTAATTGCTGACAATGTTTGTGGAAGAATAGGATCACTGTCTTTTCAGTGTGATCAAATGCTTCTGCAGCTGGCAACAAGGCTAAAGGGTGGAGAAGAGTGAAACAACAGGCCCCCTCTTTCCTCACCCTTTCAGTGTATTTTAATTCTCAAGTCATTTTTCAACTTCATAAAGAAAACTAGGATTGGATCTGTGAAAAATCTCCACAACTTTCTTCCTTTTCTGACGATGTTAAGATTGTATCTATGCTCAGAAGAAAACTTGAGGGCTTAGTTATATCTCCTGGTATTGTTTTCTGGTTTTATGATACTTCCTTCCCCTGGCGATGTTGAGAAATTTGTATTAAGCTTTAGGAAATAATAAACGTTCTGTTGTATGTCTAATGGACTAGATTTAGTCCTTGTCCTGGCATGTTGTGCAGGGAATAATACGATGTCAACCATGGAAAATTGAAATATACTCACTTGTAGGCATTTCTAAATCTTCAAACTGATGGCCCTGTAACAAATAAGGCAGATAGCCCGGAACTGTGGACCAAAGCCCTACTCCAGAAAGTTCTTTCTTGCAAAGCCCTTTTCATCTCATACTTTCTGCATTGTGCCAGTGGGCAGTCAGCAACGTTTCAGCAGTCAGCAGTATTTCTTTGAACACACAGGTTTGAAAGCCTCATAGAGACTGTTGTTTTCACTGTCTTGGCGATGAATCTGTTTTATCAACATGGATTAGTGGATTAGTTTTGTGCTTGGAAACGATCAATTTTATGCATTCAGATAGATGTGGAGGTTAGGCTGAAGCTCAGTGATGGATGGTGTTTTGCTTTTATTCTGCGGCTGTGATGTTTTGGTCCCTTACAAAAAGAGAGTGATGGATTCAAGCGGAGACCTGTGGAGAAAGGGGCAAGTCACTCCTGGAGATCATCTTGAGGGTGTTGAAGGAGAAAAAAGCTTTTATACACATTGGTTGGGCAGGAGGGATGTCTGTCCAAGCTGTCCAAGGAGCAGGGAAGCAAACACACAACTAGGCCCAAGTGATTCTCAGAATTGGGGGGCACTGCACAGAGTTGAGCTCCATACTCAAGAAAATAGATTGTTGGGTTGCCAAAAAGTCTAGAAGAAAGGATGTACTTCAGGAGAATAACACAATCAGAGGACCTTTTGTTGCAAACCATTTTAAAATTTTATTTCTCTTACCTGAGGACTTGATTTAAATCCATTCTTAAAAAGTTAACTCTCCTTGTTTGCATTTTACCAGAACCTGGCTTTTCACTTGAAAAGTCTTTCAGTTTTTTTAGGAGCAAGGGAAGTTCTTCCTGCAAACTTTAAGCAAATCTACTTCAGAGTTCCTACCCATTTGGAAGTTTAATTCCATCTGAAAAGTGATTTTCAGAAACTGCTTCTTCAATTTTTCTAACCACTTGTTGCATCATGAGAGTGCAGGTTTAATTTGGGGGTTTAATAATGGAGTACAAAATCTGTTGGGTTTTTTTGGGGGGGAAGATGACCATCTTTTCTGTCCTTCAAAGGAGATTCCTTATTTTCATTAGTTTGTTACATGAATCAAACATTTGCAGAGTGATGCTAAAACATATGCTGTAGATTAAACTTTGCTTTGAGTGTGGAACTTCTCCTTTGGAAATACTGGTATGATGTAGAGCCATTCATATGTAACACAAAATTTGAAACATCCTCTCTTCCAAGATTTATCCACAAGTAATACTTCTTGGTAGAACTACAACTTTGTGTACGTGATAATAATATGTTCTCCTTCAGATGAGAAAAAAAGTAATCAATTAAGTTAGAAAGGGTATATCCTTTTTTTCTGGCCACAATCTCAAATTATGAAAATATCAATGTGTCTGCTAGCTGCTCATTAACACATCTTCGAGAGGACAAACAACCTCTGTCTATTGATTAACTAAAAAAGAAGCAATGGATCTGTATTAGGAATAATTGCAATTTGGAAAGATACAATGCATTAAAATTGTCTTTTGAAAAGATATTATAATTTATACTCCTAAATCTAACACTGACTTTGCAGAAACACTGGTAGGTTCCTGATCCCCTCGCACAGCTAAGTATGCTGCACATAAGTTATTATTCAGATTAAAAAGTGCAATCATGTTTATAGTGATTTTTCTTTCTTCAATAGCCTAAAGAATCCCAGAGTTGCAGGAGATATTTCATCAACATTGAATATTTGAAACTACTGATGCATAACTCCACAAAACTATTATCTCCACTGTCAATTTAAGATAAATGTGTTAACTGTGCAGTTGAAGGGATCTTGAAAAGTTTCCTCACTATTAGAAGTTAGTCTTCTACGTTAGGCAAAGATTGCTTAATTGCAATTTCTAATTTCTTTAAGGATGATGAGGATGGGAATGATGCTTTCAATAACTACTTAAAAGGTTTTCTTAATGACACACTTAAAAATCATAACAACCTGTTCTTCAGTGTGCTGAACTTAATGATGTCATACCTTTTCTGAAGGGTAATCTAGGAAAAGAATTGACAACTGATTCATGCATCACAGTCTAATTCTTAAATACACTTCACATGAAAGCAGAAAAAAGAGCAAGCATTTCATTCACCTTTCAAATAACAGAATTCGTATGAAAGCCATGACAAACAAAACAACATTTAAACTGAGCCAGTTGCTTCCTCTGGAAAAAGCATTGTCCTTTCAGGAAATCACAGGTGTTTGAGATGGGCTGAGCTTCCAAGTCTGGATAAGGAACCTTTGGCCAAAGAGTTTTGTGGAAGGCATGTGTGTCAATAATACACCTGTGGCACAAGCCTTGTGTGAGGAAATTGTCCACGGCTCTGTCTTGAAGCTCTTGTTCTCTCTATTTTCTCTTCATTGAATTTAATATATATACCCTTTGCTGACTTGAGTGCACACTCTGGAGAATATTTTCCTTTTAAAAACAGATGGTATGGAAATTTTTTAAATATTGCGTCTGTTAAGCCCAAGCTATATATTAATGTTAACTTGAGCTGAACAAGTGAAAGGGTATGCAAATTGATTTTAAAAGATACCTTAAGAACGTGTGCATATATATATATGTATATGTATATAAAGGTATTCACTAGTGGATTTATCTCAATAAATTTAATATGATAGTATAACAGTGAAGGCAACAAGAATGCTGAATGAGAGCAAATTGGAATGGAAATAGTAGTTCCCTTCTCTATTATGTCTTCACTCATGAAAGATGATGAGCCAATTTCCAAGGCAATTAAAAGCTATGTTGTCAAGAATATGGCATCCCATATGGATCTCTGGTAACTGTACTGCTGGTCCGCCCTTTAATCATAAAAAACCTCATCTTTTTAAGTTGCACCTTGCACAGAGGTATTCACATTAGTAGTTTCAAACTTGTATAAGATTTTTGCTCTATATAAAGCTTCTACTCACAAACAAATTGCATTTATTTGCTCTGGTCTTGTCTTCATGTTATTAGCATGTGCAGAGGCTTCATTTAGGTGTGCAGGGATGACTGAATATATCTAGATAAACGTCATAGGTTATATTTTCTAATTGATTGGTTTTTGGCTTGTTTTTGGGGGGATTCTTTTTCATCATCAGCTTCTAGAACTGTGGTACTCAAATCCAACTTCTTTATTGCAATTAAGGCCTAGCCACTGCTGTCTAGACTGCAGTAATGATGTTGGTTATTTTCCTGTAATAACCCTATTGTTAGGCCTCAAAATAGCACTGGTCCTTTTTTTTCAAAGAGCTGACGTTTGCTGACTGTACAAATAATGGACTATCAGCCTTCATTGCATGCAGTCTGTTTTTTGCTGTAATGGGAAACTGCATTAAAGATAAAAATCATCCTGTAAGTAAAGGGAAGGCTTTAAACGTGAGGGTGTTTTTCAGGCCTACTTTGGGAAGCTGCCATTTGAGTTCTTCATATCAGGGTTGTGTTGTTCTAGGGAGTGATTGCTCCTGTTCCTAGCCCCTCAAGGCAAAAGGGTGAAGGTGAGGGCTGGGGTCTTATGAATTACAGGCTGAGGGCAAATTCACCTTCCTGTGAAAACTGTGGTTTAATTCTTTTTCAACAAAGTGGACATCAGCCTGAACCATACTATATTATTTCTTGCTGTTTTGCAAAAAGCCATCTTAGTTAGCTGAAGCACCAAAAAGACCTGTTTCTGGACACTGAGAGTCATGTATCTCTGCTAAAAGTTGGACTGGTGTGATGGAAGGTTGTGAATGCCTTGTCTGGCACTTAAATGTCTGATGAGGAAGTTCCAGAGGGCATTTTGGCATGGCAAGAAGAATTTCTGCAGTAGCCCTCCTCCACGGTGTCAACATGTTCTTACTTTTCTTCAATTTGGAAATCTCCAAATCGCTTTAATCTGAACGCTAGTCTTAAGATAAGGGCAGGAAAGTGCAGTTGAACAAAGCTATCACAGGGGAAGCCATCCGACATTGCTCATTGCCTTGGGGACTGCGGTGAGTATTTTTGCATGTGAATCACTCTCTCTTTTGTATAATTTTATTATTAAAATTGTTACTGTTGCTGTTTATTTCTTATCTCATTGCTGTTTCCAGTTACTTGTGCTTATCTCAGCCCGTTGTCTTCATCTTTTGTGCCCCCCATTCCCAGCTCTGTTCTGCTGCAGCAGAAGAGGCAAGGGAAGGGGGAGTGAGAGGGTGGTGGGTGTTTTGGGAGAGTCTCAGTGAGGGCACTGAGTTGGGCAGTACCGTTCTTAAACCATGACAACTGCACGAAAATCCTTTGCACGTGTATCTTTGTCTGTGAGAGAGACTTATTTCCATTTACTTGTTATTGGGGATTTTTTCCCTTTTAGTATTCACGAGTTAGTAAAGCAATAGACCTCAATATATATGTATCTTGAATTGCAGTACTTGTTAGAGCTAAAGAATCCACAAAAAATCACATGAGAAGAAGAAAGGGACATGACCAGCTTTGAATGTGTGCTTCCCACACAACAGAAACCCACAAATATGTGCAATTAATGAGCAGCAAAATCAAGTGCTTTGTTGGTCACTGTATTGGCTTCACATAAGGTGCTCTGCTTGACTGGCACTCAAGAACTTGTGCTGTAATATCTGCTAGGAGTCTGAATTTATTTCAGACCTTCCAGGGTGCTTGGGACAGTAATCCCACAAAGAGGAAGATACCAGTCCTAGGGAATGGGGCTATTATGTCAGACTGAATGAAAGCACATAGGCGTGAGTTGACTTCTGCTGGCCCATGGGCATGTCAGGCAGGGTGACAGAAATCAGTACTCTCTTCCTGACTCTGCCAGTGATCTTCTGGTGTTTCCTGGCAAATCACTTTATCTTTCCCTGTAGCTACAAACAAGGAATAATATTTTCCTGGGGAAAATTTCACCTAGAAGAACCAGGAAGCTCATCATAACAGAAAGGTTTGTGCCTGTGATGTCGTTACAGAAATTACCATAAACTTGTTGCCGAAAAAATGTTCCTTGCCTCCAAGGCATCCATTTCCTTTATGCCTTTACACAGTGGCTGATCACAGATTCAAGCTGTTCAATGTTAAAACAAGAGAGGACTCAGTGGCTTCCATGAAGATGTATTCAGACAGAGACACAAGTGGATAGAAAGGGTGTATGATGCAACTGTGTTTCTAAGGATATTTTTTGTAGGATCAGCTTTTGCAATCAAGGAATCGCTAAAAATAGAAGATGTGCTATTTAATTCTATTCTTATTGATAACATTTTTGAAAATAGAAGATTTTGGGGTTTTGTTTTTGGTTGCTTTGTTTTTTGTTTGTTTGGGTTTTTAATGGGTGTTTGGTTTTTTTTTTTTTTTGTAAAATTACTATTGCTCCAGGAAGAGCAATTGTATTTGGCTGTCTTGGTAAGAAACTGAGTAGGTCCTGGCCTGAATTTAGGCTAACAGGAGAGAGATTACTGGGCTTCAGATTATTCAGATTAGAAATTCCTGAATATGATGCAATAAAGAAGCTGGCAAAAGCTGCAGCCGATACCATCAGGAATGGCAGAATCACCTGGGTTAGAGTATCAAGCTATTTATGTAACAGCACTGGGGCCTGTGGGAAGAACAGTAAGCAGGGGTGGTTGGTGTTTATTTGGGAGAGAATGAGAATGGTGAAACAAATGAGAGTGAGAAGGAGAAAAGGGAATATAATAGGTAGCAAGCTGTGATTAGTGTTGTCTGGGGATACCTGTTGGGAAGTCTTGTACTTTATCACTGTGGCCTAAACCAGGGCCATAAACCTTGTCCTGACACAGAACGTGCAACAAACCTGCTTCCTTAATGAGGAGGAGCAGGGGGAGCAGCATGATTTCCTTAGACTGCCAGGGAACACCTGAGTCAGATCAGGCATCAAGGTATGACTGTGCCCGTGCCAGGCCTGAGAGCACTGGCATCCTCCTAAAGATGTCCTGCCAACATCCACAGGTGCCAGTGTAAGCCTTGTGCAATGAAACCCAGTAGTGGCTTTTGAGCCTGTTTCTTCATGCTGCTGGTGGAATGAACTTCAGGAACTACATGAGATAAAGGGAAGGACCTCTGATCACTATCTGTTCCTCAGTTTGGCTAAATATAATTCCCCTAAAACCAAGAAGGTCCATTAATGTACCGTGTTTGGAAAGCACTGGTTCATCAAAAGAGCTCTGCAAATACTCCTGATAGGAGTGAGACTCAGAAAAATATGAAGGATCAGCTTTGCATTGTTAGAATGAATCTATTGCTTTCTTTCTTTAACCTCAGAAGCCATTGCAATAATCAGTAGAGTAGATGCAAATAAAACTTTTTGTAATCAGAAGCCCATGCAAATTTTGTCAGCCCTGTGTTGTCCTGCCAACAAGCCAAAAGGCACAGTTTGTGAGCCAATGGCCTCACCAGAGCTGGTCTTGTGGAGGACAAGTAATAGGGAGGCAGCCCTTCACTTTGGAACACTCTAGATTATCACCCATAATCTCTTAATAATAAGAGATTTCTTCTTAAGCATTGTTGTGATTTTTGCTATGTGAATGACCATGTCTTTTGGATGTGCAAGTGTCTATAATGGTAACAGGTGTCCATAAACATGCACTTGATACCTTCTGATGAACTATGCACCCTTCCAGAGGGTAGTTTAAAATAGTGAGACAGAACTGTCAGCTGTAAATTAACTTGCTCTTTGATAATTTCACTGCTAACAAGGCACTTTTCACCTGTCTGGAAATGATGGTAAAGATGGGGATGCAACTTGGTGAAAATCCTGTTTGCCATGTGACAACACTGTCCAGGCAGACCCAGCTAAACTTTTGAGGAGAAAACTGGAGACTGTGGTGCCAGCAAGACAAAGTGAGGCAGAAACTTGCTTTTGGAATTTCAAATGGTTAATATTACCAGAGATATTTCTGTTCTGATTTATTCAAAACTAGACAGCATAACAAGATTTTAGAGTTTGAGATGGATCATTTGAAAACTAGTGATTCTCCTCTGTGGGTGGAGCAGAATGAATTTTTTTCCCCTCCAAAGGTCCTAGTTTGCAGTGATCAAGCAGCCCTGTCTGCAGTCACCTGTGGGTTCATAAACGCTATTTGCAGTCAAGTATTTATTGCCTTGTTGGCTAACAGAAATATTTTTCAAGACTTGGAAAATACTACTACTTGCCCACACCCACATTGACTATGCTTGCTGATATGCCTAGATGCATGGAAAATTTATAAACTTTCACCATCCAGAATTCTGCCACCTCTGGCAAAAACTTGCTGAAATTACCTTTTTTAAAAAAAAAAGTTTAACCTGAGTTTTGATTTGTGTTCAGTTTTAACAAAGTTCTTAGCTTTCCCTCTCTGCAACATTTTAAAATCAATTATAGAACTTCTCAAAATTTCACTAAGTTAAAGAACTTGACAGTTTTGTGGAGGAATTCTCCCTCCTCCTGTCTTGTTTTGTCACTGTTGTGACAGACTGTAATGGCTTGTAGGATAGTGGGAGGCAACTCGGAAGAGCAGTGAACTCAGGAATATTGTGCTTACCCTCTGTGAGCTCTCAAATGATGTCCCAGTAGACTGATGGAACAGAGCTTCTCGAGAGCAAACATTTTCTCTTTTAGAGGTCAGTGTATCCATAAGGCTCCATGGTGATTTGTGCAGGTGCAGGTTTTGCTGGCAAGAAGGGAGAGCCACAAACTGGTTTATGCATTTCTACATGAGAAGAATCCACTGGTCAACAGATGGGAACTGTGCCAGAGAATATTTGGGGCTGCCAGCTTGGTGTATGGGGGTAACTGATGGATTTAACTGTGGAGGTTTAAGGGATGGCTGGTCCCCAGCTGTATCACCCTCCAGGCATTATTGCTTCTGCTGCAAAGGTAGCAAACGTCAGTTCCTTGGCTCCCCCAGGTCACTATCTAGTATTTCAGCATAAACCCCACCTCAAACTACTTATAAAACTGTGTTAGGTAGTGCCCTGACAGGCAGACCCATGTAGCCTATCACTGCCTGTTTTACTGGCTAGCAATTTGGCAGGGAGGTGCAGAAAAGAAGCATTCAACAAGCTACAGTGATATATTTGACTCAGCTAAATAAATCTTCCAGAATTTGTCTGCCACTCATCTTGGAATAGGTAGAATCAAGGGAGAGCCTGGTAGTGAGTGGGGGCCAGCTGGAAACCACTTCTGCCTTCTCCTGTACCACTGGCACACTTCAGAGTATGAATTTCCTAAAATAGATACAGGGTGTTCTTGAACATCCCTACAACACTAACCAGCATAATCTGAGAAACTTCTGCCTGAGTTTGGTGGTTGTTATGAAGTTCTTTTTTACTCTGTAAAAAAGAGAAGGCTATACATATTGGTGTATCATAAATGCTTTTTTTACCCATGTGCATTCGTTTCTGTAGCTGAGACTGTCACATCCCTTCAGATGAAGGACAATTGTTGGCTCCTAAATTTTGATGGTTACTGATTGAAATATAAAATATTTGAGTCAAGGAATGAAATTTTTTTAGAACAAACCATTCTGACTGTCTTGTCTTTAAATGTATGGGTTAAACGAAAATTATCAGAGATAGAAAAAAAATGCATATAAATGGGGAAACACAGGGAAAAAAAATATTGGAGACAGATAAGACTCTCTAATGGGCAGGTTGGGTTAGAACAAAAAATGGTTGGTTTGGGAGTTGTTTCAGGAGAAGGATGTGGTCTGATTGGAAATTCCAAAAGAACTGAGCTCAAAGGAAGGCTCTGATAGGATGATGAAAAGGGGAAAGGCCTTTTCTTATAGATCCATGTATTGTGGTATGAAGTAAGTGATCTCTTAATGATCTCTGTCCATAAGCCTGACACGGTTTTTGTTTACTTAGCTGTACTGAGTACTTGTGGAGTGTTGCATGGTGTAGTGGAGAGCTTGCACTTCAGGACTAAGTTCTGGGAGATAATATATTTCAACCCAGAGGGACCAACCTTAAATCCTGTGGGGATAGAAACTGATTCCATCTTTTGGATGCCAAGGAGAGGATACAAAAGCTGAAAACTAGAGATGTCAGGCGAGTAAGTGTGATGATCCTTCCCATATTCCAGAAGTTTTAGACTGGAGGTAGGTCACTGGCTGGACCTTGCCCTGTTTGGCCATGCACAGCTATGTAGCACTTGCTCTGTTCTGTGTCTTCCTCTAAAAATCTGGAGGTAGGCTTATTTCCACCAACTCATAATTATTTTATGCAAGATACTCCATGTTTATTCCTTATGGCTTTCTCTCCCTCATCTTACTTGTGGCAAGGGCACAAGGCTGTTCCCAGGATCTCAGTAAGTTTGCATTAACAAACCTGTGATCCAGAAGAAAGGTCTTAGTGAGGGAAATGAGATATGGATGAGGGAGGCTTGAAGGGCTGCTGATAAAATACCAAAGCATGGCCAGATATTGCCTGCATGTGTGTGTGTATAAAGTACTGGGAAAACCTAGGACAGAGTCCTCTGCTTGCCATACAGTGGAGGGAAAGGGCAGCTTGAACTGTGGTTTCACTGTCACAGATCGTCCAAAACAACCTGAGGCTTTAAGTGCTGGTCCTGTAAATTCCTTATCCCTCTAAAAATACTCAGTGGTCCTTAGCATGGCTCCTGCTGGTGTTTTCAGGCATGTCCACTTAACCCCGATGTCTGAACCGGTTTTCCAGGAACCTTCCTGCCTTTAGGATGGTTTCTCAGGACTTGTAGTGTAGTTGCATTTCCCAGAAGCAGTAGAGACCCTTCTCTGAGTGAATTGACTTCTGTGGCCTACTCATGCTCACAGGAGCATAAAACTGCAAGGAAATGGCAGTTTTTGATAAAAAAGCAGCAGGCTGGTGAGGACTGAGCAAAGAAGAGCTTGCTTAGGGCTGTCTTCAGTAGGAAATAAAGTTAATTGTCATCTGGCCTAAGTTAAATGGATGACTTCATGAGCAATAGTGTGTTTAATCACAAAGCCACTAGAAACATCTTGACATGAGATGGAATTGCTTTGTCAGAATTTGTTCTAAAGGGATTTGGAACAGAAGCAGCGAGGATAAAACATGCTACCAGTGCAGAATAAACCTTGCTGTGTCTCTCTCCTTCCTCACTGGTTTGTTGTGAAATGGTGGAACAAATGTGCTGCCGTCTGAAAATTTAGGTCAGTCCCACAGTAGAGAAATTGAGACCATCACAAATACTTCATTGCAGAACCCCACTTCATATCTGAGATCATGAGTGATATTTTCAAAGTATATCTGAATTATTTACTCACCATTTGTGTGGTGGCTGGAACTCTGAATTAATTGAAGAATTAATTGAAGATAGGGGTTATCTCCAGTAAAGAAAAGAAAAGCGGAGAGAAGGAAAGAGAAGGGAAGGAAAAAGGAAGGGGAAAAGGAAAGGACAAAGGAAAAGAAAAGGAAATACAGTCTTAACAAATCTCTCAAAGATACTATAGTTTTCTTTCTATTATTCTCTTGGAAGAACTGCTCTTGAGTGACTAAGTTAAATAACATAAGCAAAAGATGATGATTCATGCTGCTTTTCCTGATAGTTTCTAGTGTTCAAAAGCCAGTATCACAGCTGCAGCTTTGAATAAATGCGTGGGGAAAGGAATAAAATTATAGTAGGTATGTTAGCGTAATGTTCCCAATGTGCAGCCTGTGTATGTGATTACCTAATATTCCTTACCAGCTGTTTCTTAACATTAGTCATAGTGATCTAAAACAACCACCCTCTCTTCATTTATCTCAGTAAACATTGTTCTTTTTTGAAGAGGTAAGCTGTTTAGGAACAAAAGTTGTTCCCTCCTTCCCTTCAGCTTTTTCGTCTGCATGTCGTAATTGTCCTGAATTTGAAGCAGCTATAGCTGACCATGTAAGTAATAAACAGAGAGGAAATATTTAAATATGGTAATAGCTATATTTGAGTACCATTATGAATGTGTTTCCTAGTAGTGCCTAAAAAATGCAAGGCTCTGTTCTCATGCCAGGACAAAGCTAATATAAGAGGAGGAAATGTTTTAATTTTCTTGTTTAACACCACACTTCTGTCTTTCCAAATGGAATCAAGATACCCACTGTAATTCAGTGTTTATCTTCTCATTTGAAGCTGCTTGTACTGTGCAAACATTCTGGTTTTATTTCAAATGTGCTTTGTCATAATTCATAACCTGTTCATGCTAGCACTTTGATAAGTGTGTGTCCTACTTACTGATGGTGAGCAGTGCTTTATTTCTGCAAAACTCCCACAAAACTCAGTGGGACATATGTTTCCAAATCTACCAGGACACATTCAGTGGAGACAAGTGCTGCTCGGGGTGAAGAGAATCTGCTCAAGGTCTGTCTGAAGGGGAAATGACAGGAGTGCTTGTGTGACTGAGGAGAGGCAGCAAGTGGATCTCCTCACTCTGTGGCTTCAAGTACTCTCTCTAGGCGGGGTGGTGACCTTCAGTGACAAGGCAAGCTGCAAACCAAAACCTCTCTGTAGCTGAAACCACAAGACTCGTTCCTTTCTCCAGAAAAAGGCCAGAGTCAAGACATGAAATGATAATGGGTCATAAGCTGATCATAAGCAACCTGGGTTAGACCATGTGATCTCTAAGAGAGCTTCTTTGTTTTTCTGTTACATCAGTGTGAGCAAGGCTTCAATTCTGTCCAGCACTTAAAAGCAATTATTTCTCAATGGTTTGTCTAAGGAAAGACCATATTGGTCTATATTCCAGTATGTGTATGGTACTGCAGTGAAAGCTGAAATTTCCTACCTGATCTTGAGCACAGAACTGATTGACAGGAATTCTTTCTTGTCAGCTGTCATCATCAAAAAACCTTTGTCCTGCTCTGCAAAGACAAAGCGTTCATGAAACAGAAATCAATTCTATCTGAAAAAGTTTATGAATAAGTATTTAGAAGAGGCTATTTAAAACTCTGAACAAAAAGAAACTCCAAGTACTAACCAATGTGGAGAAATAATCAAACTGGGAATATATGGAGGGAAAAAATACCCTATTTGCAAGTTTGAAAGCTAGTACAGGTATCAAGGAGAAGTGTAGAGAAGGGCTCAGCTGGGGTTTGATTAAAGATCAGTGAGGAGGTCTCATTAGCATGTAATGTGCAGTGCACGTACCTCTTTGTCAACATGTATCTGGTGCAAAATCAAGGTTGATTTGTGCAAAAAACCCCACATTATTTCTTTTATCTTTCTGCTAGCCTACTCAAACTGTGTCTTCTTTTTCTGTCAGCACCATGCTCCTCATCAAACTGATGGACAACACAGAAGAGGAGTCTTCTAATCTCAATTTATGTTTGTTCTTTTAATTTTTTTTTTTTCAGAAGAAAAATCAACAGCTAAGAGAAATTCAAGTAATTTTTTTCAGTACTTGCTGCTATGTAGTTGATAGACAAAGCTCTTTATAGAAAGCAGTGTTGAAATAAAGTCCCATAAAATGAAGTGTGCCATTCATAGACGGTAAGGTAGCCTTCAAAACTGGAGCTCATTGATCGGTGTCACACATTCTGCCCTTAAAGTTGTTTAATATATGTAGAACACTGGCATGAAGCATGTACAGTCATTGTTTCTCTTTGTACTTCCATTTGTCTGTTTGCTGCAGCACCAGAAAGAGATGTGTCAGCTGAAGCATATGTTGGGATACCTGACAGAGTAAAATTCCATTCACGGAATTCAAATACTGAGTTCAGGTCTTTTTGTATAGGTAACCAGATGCTATTTAACAAAAAGATGCCACATAATTATTCACAGGGAAAATATTTGTAGTGAACACATAAGCAGTGAAAGCATGCATTCTCAAATAGTTTGAAAACAACAGTGTAAATGCAGTTTATCTCTGAGGAAGTTTAACCCAGCATACTGCCATACCAGCTCACACTCCTGCTGTTGCCTGTACATTGTGTTTATGAAAAGTAACAGCTGCAACATCTGTTATCATCACAGCATATTTTCAGCACAGCATTAACACACATTTATCCGGTCTTTCTCTTCTCCTCACCTCTTCATCTGAGACAACTACCCATCCTTCAATATAAACATGCTGTGCTTATATAACCTCAGCATTCAGAAGTTGAAAGACATTTGCAATATATCTGGATCCATTGCCAAATCCTTCTTGACTGGGAACATAGAGAAGACTCTGGCTGGGAAAACCTCAGCAATTAAAGCATTCAGGGTTCTTGAAAATTAGGACTTTCTTCATTTTAGCTTAGCTGATTCAATAAGGATGTCCCCTGAAGTGAAAATGTTAGTATTTCTGACGTGTCAGCAAAGACAGTAACCTATCTCCTGGCTTTCCATAAAGCATGTTTTCTTCTTCTTAAACCAGTTGAATCAAATTGATTTTAAAAGTTGATTTAAAAGCTTTGTAATTTTCACTGGTTTGTTCTGGTTCTTTTCTTAGTACTTATCAGGAAGGAACAGTAATCAGCCAGCTAACAGGTAACTCATAGACTCAAATTTCATGGTCCTCTCATGTTGTCCTCCACATTTATAAATCCGCTGTGAAATTTACCTCTAATTTTAGTAAGGCTTTGTCTACTAGAAAGATGAAGAAACAGCAGCTGTTTGTCATCAGGCTGTTACAGATGGGCAGAACTGAGTGTGATGACCTATCTTTGGTCTCCTTTTTCACTTTCTCTCATTCAGTTTGTGCGTGTTTCGTTTTCACCCAAAGCCTGACAGTTTGATTCATGGGTTATTTCAGCTGACCAGTGCTGTGCAATGTCATCCTCTATGCAACACACAGGGTCACACCTGCACATCTAGCTAGCTAGGTCAGTGCTGCTCCACACATCCTGCTTCACCAGTCAAACATAGCAAGATTTCATGATCAATATGAGCAGAACACCATTTCAAAACCATTCCAAAATGAAAGCCCCAGCATTCAATGGTCTATGACTAATTGCTGATGTCTCAGGTGATTGCTTCCCTCTGCAAACTCTAGTAGAGTTTAACTCTTGATAGTTGCTGCCAGGTTTCTGCAATGCCTTTGGTGGGTGGTAAATTTGTTCAAACTTGACGTACACCCTTCTGTCTGCATTAAGTTACAATTAATAGCATGAATTATTGTTTAATCTTCTAAAGGATTTTTTATCATTTTGCAGAATGACTACCATGTGAAATACAAACAATAAAATATTGATGGTGTTCATGCAGTAGCTGGGTTCAACACTCCTTTGGCTCAAGAAGTTGCAGGATGAAATTCTTTGTCTGGTGTTATACAAAGAGATCAGAACACATGGGCCCTGTTGGCCAGAATAACCTATGAAAGACTTCAATAAAGGTAGCACCTTATACACTAAAAAGACAAATCTCAAACCCAGACATTGAATTTTTTGGAGTTTGTTTAATAGCATATAAGAATAAAGAAATAAGAACAGGGATAACAAACGTAATGACACTTTGAAAGTAGAACATATAAGAACAAGAGACAATAAAAAGTTATGAGAACATATTAATCACACACAGTCTCACCATCTGTTGACTCCATATATATACCCCATCCTACTACTCCATATGCTACTTGAAGATAAATACATATAATGATGGATAACAAGCAAAAAATAGCACACAAAAGGTCTCACATACACATAGTAAATAAACATATGGCATAATGACCCCATTTTGGTGTATCTAGTGTGACCTCCCAAAATACACAAGCAAGGAAAGGAGCAGATCAGTGATTGAGGAAATGTGACATTAAGGAGGCCCAGCGATTTCAGTCACTGAAAACTCAAAAAACCTCATCCATGGAAGAAGCCTAAACTGAATGAACAGTCTAGGAACATTAAATAATGGGACATAATACCAACACAGAGCTCTGCCCCATTCCTGTCACTCCTCTCCCATCATCCTCTCTCTCCCTTCCATACATGTCCAAATATGAGTGACTTTCTTTGATAACAAATCCTGTTTTGCTCTGCCAATGGGTGTCTTCAGTGATGGAGTCTCACATTCAAGGAACTAGAAATCTTTGAAGGTAGAAATCTTTTGAACTAGAAATCTTTTCTGTGGAGCAGCAGGGAGAGGTGCAGAGTCTGTGCTTCCTCTTTTCCTGCTGGCTGTTCCCTGTGCAAGGTAGAACATCCTGCAGCTAAGAGCAATCTCTTAGCTGCAGAGAGCAAGGTTGGCCTCTGTAGGGCAATTGGAAGTGATTTTGCTCTGAAGGTGCTTGGTGTTCTAGAGGAGCTGGTAGCTCTCATTTTTATTTCCCTCCTCTTGCTTCTCCAGCCTGCCAAGTTCTGGGTGGGAAAGAGGTTGAACGCTCAGCAACATGATGGTTAGCTTTGTATCCAAGTTCTGCATTATCTTTGTCCCTGCCAGAAAAGTTGGGATTTTTCCACCTGCAAACTCTGGGCACCAAGTAGGGGCATCTTCAGCATTTCAATCTGATTAGAGAAGCTGGATTGACAAACACCCCGTGGTCTTTTTCAGATGGTAATTTTGTGTCCTCTAGTCCCATCACTGCTTGTTTGGCCAAATGTATAATCACACAGTGTTTCATAATTTATTGTGTGTGTAATTAATGGATGGATGGGCTGTTTAACACTGTCTACATTCCCCTCTCAAATATGTAGAACTAAGGATAGAATTTGTCTTGCTATAAGTGGTAGCAGCTCCTAAATGAATTTTCATTTGAGGATCACCTCGCACACCAAGGAACTGCACTGTGCCAAACAGATGCAGATCTGACAACATCTATGAGTTCCCATTTCACAATAGCCTCTCTGATTTGTAAGGAAGCAGGCAGCAGCCTGATG
The DNA here is from genome assembly GCA_013397295.1 of Polioptila caerulea. NCBI lineage: Eukaryota > Metazoa > Chordata > Aves > Passeriformes > Certhiidae > Polioptila > Polioptila caerulea. Next base: position 61,675 of record VYXF01000693.1, read on the forward strand.
TGCAAATCCCACTGATAGAGAGGGAATTCCCTTCTTTTGCACTCTTTCCTTCACCTCTGTTTTTGGGCTACCATGTCATGCAGAAGAGATGAGCCTTTGGCCGTTGGTTACTGTGGTTTTCATGGCAACTACAAAGATTATTTTGGAAGGCAGTTATAGCTGAAAACTTTGATCTTTATTTCTTAAGGAGTTATGCTCAGTGTACAAATACTTTTATATTTCTGCTCATGTTACAACTCAGAGGTTTTCCTTTGCTTTTTTAGTGGGAATATTTTCAACCCAGCAATAAAGTTATGCCTGTGCCTGAAGGAAAGCCACTGTGAACTGCTAATTTAGTGGCTGTGCTGTAGGGTTGCTGTCTTGGTGTTGCTGTAAGCTGCATCTCAAGGGACTGACCAGTCTCCATTATTTTACTTGGCCCTTGTGCAATGGATAAACCTGGTGTGCGTTTAGACTCTTCTTCTGGAACATGGAAGAAGAAAAGTCCTGCTATAGTGCTCCACCTTACTCTGTGAGTAGCTCCAACATTTAGAGCAAGTGAAGTTGCTACTCTTTTACAGAAGAAGGGAGGGGATTAAATCTGGTTCACTTCCTACTAATTTTGTGATTAAAAACACAGAGCTCTTGTTAAGCTCTGTTTACTGTTCTTAGTTGTGTTTTCTTTTTTTGCAGCTATGTGATCCTGATGGATACTTGCTGTTGCCGATTCTCACTTTATCACTTCTGAGGTCAGAGCAGTAATATGTATTCTGCCAGGCAAAATTTAGGGGTTTCTGTCTTTTTGTGGCAGAATTGTGAGCTAAGAGAATTTTATGAGGGTGTTTCTTATGAGAATTTTGTATTTGTTGACCACAGGTAACAGATGAAAGATCCAATAAGAGCTTTCATATCTCTCATTTCTCTCTGGAAAAGTGACCTTATTATTTTTTTTTTTAATTGGTTGGGTGCTTGGCTGTCTTCACAACCATATTCATACCTTTGGACAGGCCGGGTCTGGGTGGGTTCTGTTTGGTATGCGAGCTGTAGAGTCTGACAGACTCTGGCATTGGCAGGGTTGGGGAAAAGGATTTCAGTATGGACAAACAAAAAACACCCGCAATAAATCCTTTGCCATTTTGTACTATAACCATTGTGTACTATAACTATTCCAAAAGGCCCCTATCTAGAGTAACACTCACATGGCCTCAAGAAAATAAGACTGACTTTTTCTCTCTGATATTTTTATTTTACTTTGCTATGTTTTTTACAAAAAGTTCATACCTGGCATCCGAGCTGCCCATAATGTGCCATCACAGGGTACACACTATCAACTGTTCTCCTGCATGAGGAGTTCTGCTCAGACCTAGGCTGTGCAAAACTAATTACTGTAAATGCCTATCCTTATCACCTCTCCTAAGGTTCACAGCCCAGTCTTTCCCCCACCAATACCCTACCTGAATGTCTGACTGAACCTAAGTTTTACAGAAAAGAATCCACTTATTACAGTAATGTGTACAGTGTGTAGCACATTGGCCTGCTTCTCCTGTTAGACTTTTAGATTCCAAGTAAAGAGTATTAACACAAGCAATAAGTAAACATCCTGTGATTATAAGTGAAATTTTTTCAAATGGATCGAATGTGACGCTTATTAACCAAAACCTTTGAATGACAGAAGAAATTGGCATCACTTCCCAATTCCTTTTCAGTTAGGAAATTTCTGTGGTCAGAACATTTTCATCTATCATGAACCTAAGATTCTAGATTAAGAGAAGTGGCTACAATGGATTTTTATAAATTCAGTGCAAATGCCACTATTTTGAGGAAGTGAATTTCTGCTACAGGTTGCACTTGTTTTCTGCTATCCAGGTTTCCTGATCTAAATGATTTACTGTTTACTTCCTCCTGAGAGCTGAGAAATTTCATTCTTACAATGAAAACTCCTGGGGATATGCACTCATTTGTAGAGTGCTTCAGTTCAGATGAACTATATGGGTGTGTATATAACAGTACCAATGACAGACCTCCTTGGCTGATTTTTTTCCAATCTACACTTGTGTATTTTTTCTTTTTATACATTTTTATTTTGGGGGCATGATATCTGGGGTTTATAATCTTGATTGGGACTTCCAGTTCAAAAAGGGAGCAGTAATTCTTTCCTTTGTTTGACTGACGTTTATCAGAATGGTGCTTATTTAACCTTGTGGGCGTTGTCGTGTGATACCACTTTTGGGTCTGACAGGCTCAGGAGATTTCCTCCTCTACCGCCTGTGACTTAGCTGTGCAAATGAAAAGGGGAACTTAGTTTACTTCAGGGAACAACTTGCTTCTAGTCTGATAAGATTTGGTGTCTTTCACCTCTAAGCTTACCCAGAGTTCCCAGAAATTCACAGTGAGGGTAAGCTGAGTTTAGATGAGCTGTATTTTTAATCCTGCCATTTAAAAAGTAATACTGAACACTTTAGGGGTTTGGGTTGTTTGTGTGTTTGTTTAGTTTTTTGTTTGGTTTGTTTTGTTTGTTTTATGAGTCATCTAGCAATTAAGAAAACTTTTGATATGAAGTGGAAATATTTCAGGCCTTGGACCTGTCCTACAGTGTAATTTCCCCCTTTTTCCATTCCTTTTCCTTCTTCAATAGCTTCTTTGGCAGGCAAAGGTTTGAGGTCCTAAAGAGGTATTCCCTACAGAAATCATGAAGCTGCATGAAGCAGAACAAGGTTATGTGTGCTTTTATTGAGATGTTGACTTCAGTGACCTGGGCTCATTCTAGAGATCAGAAGGTCAAAAAGAAGACCCTTTTAAAAGCCTCAGCCATGGAAAAAACTTCATCTGCATCTCTTGCCTAATTGGATTCCAAACTTAGACAAGTATAAATCCAGAAGAAGCAGAAAATGTGAGTCTGGGTTGATGGAATGCTCTCTCAAGGCCCAGTCTCAGCTGAAGATTTTCCCTGTACTATCTCCATACCTGTCCTCTTCTCCCAGTCCAGATGAGGAGGAATTAGATCTCCCGCCTTTGAGAACAAAGAGTAGAAGTGAATATAGAAGAAGCCCACAAGGGATGTGAAGAGAGAAGCTTGTTGCCTCATCTTCACCTCGGCTGCCATCTGGTACTGTGCTTTGAATGAATCCCTTGGGCTTCTGAAGGGAGCCTTGTGCTAGAGTCTGTGCTGCTGGTGCTCTGCTGTGGGACATTGACTTATGTGAGCGGTGCAAGAGCTCTGCAATGGGGATGCCTTGGACCATGCAGTGTCCCTGAGGCACAGACCTCATCTGTTCTTCTTTAAAAGATCTTATGTTTTCTGGAGTTCTGTTGAGAAGTGTTGAATAACTACATCTCTACTCTGTGTTCTATGTAGAGAAGAAGCATTAAGTTCTCAGCTAAAGGACAGCAATGAACGTAATTTTGAGACCATATGTGACAGATAATTTCCTCTCCAGGCAGATCAGGAGCGTGTATCAGCTGTGCTGTGTAATATGCTAGACCTATATATAGGTGTCTATAGAAAGACATTCTTGCCTCTTCACTTCAACAAGGCTGCAGGTTAAGCCCAAATTTCTGTTAATAGAAACCATATATTGTGTAATTTATAACCTCAAAAAACTCTGAAGTGTTTGCAATGAACCCTAGCTATCTTTTATTTCAACAAAGTTTCAGAGCATCACTCTTACAGCAAAGTACAAGTTTAGGAGTTACTGGCACTCTGTGGAAGAAAAAAAAAAAGTCACCAAAAACTTTGTAGTACCCTTCTTGAATTCTTAGTCAGTGGGACCATGTCCATGATCTGCAGTTTGTGTTAGAGCATTTTCAGAAAGGGATACTACACACACAATAATGTTTTCTGTTGTGGTTGAAATCCATGTTTCATAAGCAATTTGAAAACCTGGATCTTTCAGAGGGTTTCACCCTTATACACAAAAATTGCAACACTTGTTTGAAAGTGATGACACGTAAGAGTCTTTTCTGTACAAGGACAGGGTTTCAATTTTCCCTGATTTGTGATATAAACAAATGGCAAGTGGTTTTGGAATGTGCTTCTTTAATAGGTCAGCCAAAGAGTAGAGATTGCTGCTCTTTCTGTCACATTTTCTTAGCTTTTGCTAGTTTCCTACAGTAGAGGAGGCACAGCTTCTGCTGAGGCAGGCACTGCTAGCTCCACTTATGAATGGAAAGAGATGTCTGACCATGTGATATGAGAACAGCACTTTCCATGTTTGTCTGATTATCGAAGAGCTGGAATCAGCATTGACGAAGATAATGTGATGTCACTCTTTAATCTGGCAAGCCTGCAAAACCACTTCCTCCTTGTGTAGGCTGGAGGTCTCATGATTGCCATTTCACTCTAAAGCATTCATTGAAAGTGATGTAAGACAGAAGAGCTTTGACTCTCTCCTGTTTTTTAAATGAATGAATGCTATTGTGAAATTCCTTGCAGCTATATTGGGAAATACACTGGTTATTCAACAGAATATAATGATTATCAAACAAAAAGGAAAATAACTCAAAAAGATTAGCTTCTTCAAAAAGTTTAGATTTCTTTTTGAGCTTTAGCATTGATTTCATTTAATATAGATTAATAGGTGAGCCATCTAGTTAAAATTCTTGTTCTGGAACACCAGAGCCTGGACATTGCCAGGATTTAAAGAAGCTGGCCATCATAAAGATGCGGGAGAGGTGGGTATTTTATACCATGAGGATCCTCCCTGTAACTTTATATTAATATAGTTTTAATAGGTCCCCTGGAATGGAACACTTTGAGATTCACATTTCTTGAGATTTCTAGATGGAAGATCTTGCAGGAGATTGCTCCTGTCAGGTTTTTGTACAGCTGTGGCTCATGTAGTGGGGTATGTGCTTTTGCAAGGAGTAGTCCCAGGCTGCTGCTGATGGTCAGAGGTCAGCTAGGGATGACAGTGAGGTTTCTTAAGTCCTTTTGCATTGCACTGTTGTTGAATGCCTTCTGCTACTGCAGTGTATATGCACATTATAACACATATATAATATATGTCATAATATTTCTATATAATATATATAAAATGAATGTTTTCATGTGCATTTCACTCCTAGTGGAATGCACTCATAACAGGAGCTGGCAGAAACTCTTCCAACTGTCCTCTCATGCTGTTCTCATTCTCTAGTCCTACTGTATCCAGACAGTGAGGGTCGTGGACTCCACAGCTAGGATGGCAGCTTCTCCCACTAGCTTCACCATAACATATAGAAAGTGAAACTGATTTTTTGGGAGGCCTTTGGAACCTTATGCACTACAAATATTTAATGTTTCCTTAATAAAATAGCTTAGTTTGCTAATAAGGCATGAAAGTGTAACGCAAAACAATTAATGTATATCCTGAAATTCTCTTTGGAAAATAGATAAAAAGGATGGGAAAACCTCCAAACTACTTTTCTCAACATGTGTTTGTACTAGATCCTTAAAAGACCAGTAAAGCAAATGTTGGATGCTGTCTGAACCAAATGATGAAATGAAAGATGCCACAGTAGCAGATCACCGAATTAGTTAATTACTTTTTCTATTAATGTATTTTGAGGAACGTAGTTTGAAATTGTGATTTACGTTCTTCAGGATCTTCTGGCACATCATATAATAAAACAAAGATTGTATTGTCTCTTTAAAAGATACGTGGAAAAATATGAAGTCTGTAGAGGTCAGTTATTCTAGGGCATTATCCTTAGGGGGAAAGAAGTATGATAGCTACTTATATGATAGATACTTGAGAGTTGGACTAGATGATCCCTTTCAAGTCATTATGTTATGTGACTGTGATATTTTTGTTATTGAAGGAAGCAAGGGAATTGAAGCAGAAAAATTATATCCTGGTTGGTAAGAGTATAACCCAATCTTTATTTTTTGTTTGCTTAGATTGCTGAACTAAAAACCAATCAATTATTGGCATAGCCCTGTTCAATTCAGGCTTCTGTGAAAGCAGGCAGCAAGAGGTTCTATGAGCTGCATGTATGTCGCACCTGCTGCAGAATAGGGCAATTTCTCTTAAAATTATTCTTTATTATATGTGACATGAAACACAAGCATGCCTGCACAGGGACTGGGACAGAATGTGACACGGAGTCTGATGGCAAGGTACGCTGGGTGCAAACACCAGGGCTGGAGGGCACAGCCGAGCCCTGCGCGGTCACATCGCGTGCGCTGCTCCCGCTCTGCCGGGGCTTGGCACTGGCTGGGGGGCACTTGGGAGGACACGCTGCTTAGAAGAGGGGACAGTGACAAGGTGTTCTCCTGATGGCTCAGGGAGAAAAGAAAAACACTGGCACATCTAGAAGGCAAGCATTTATAGCAGTGGTTTGTTTTGAAGCTTCACTCTGTGCTCAGAGAGACTGCCCATCAATTTCATAATCTTCAAAGTCATTGGCTTCTGTGACATCAAGATGAACCTGAGACTTGCTTTTCTTAAAGAAAACTGAGGAGTCTGAGAAGTGTGTAGATTCTGTTATTCAAATTCCTGGCTAACACCTGTCAGATATTTAAATTTGGATCCTTTCCCTGTCTTTAGTGTCACCAGTGGCACAACTGAAAGTGCCAACAGAAACAACTTTTGAACCCCAGCCCAAGCCATTACTTGGCAATTCATCTCGTGGAGGTAAGCAAGGTCTGTGATGCTGAACACCTGCCAGCACATTCCTGAGGTACTGCTGCTGATGCCCTTGAGAAAAGCTTATTTTTTAATTATTGGTCCTAAAACCACAGCTACAGAATGTATGCTGAGGACATTTCAGGATGGCTGTATCAGGGTCCAGGAGGAGTGGTGTGCTGCAGTGTGCCTGGCTGGTGCAGAGAAGCAGGAGAGGCCTAGACAACTTTTTATGAAATAAAGCATGTAAAGGCCTTCTTGACTTCATATATAGTACTGGGATTGTAAGACAAGCATGCCTTGAGAGGTAGGATAGCTATAATATGATGCCCTCAAAGGTCTAAAGGCATTAAACAAAGGTAGTTTAATGTCCTTTTTTCAAGTTTCTCTGATGGCACAGTGTTCTTTTGCCACTCATGCCTTGTTCAGCTTCTGGAAAAGTGCCTTATTAAAAGATACCTGTGTACTATGGAGACTCCTGAAATTAAGGATCCACACACAAGTATTCTTCATTTTCTTCCTAAACAGCTGAACAACCCCTTATTTTATGTCCTTCACTGATTCTTTCTGAGTGGTTTCTTAGTCCTTGAAACTACTAGCTCTGGACACACAAACCAGGCAAACTTTTAACTGCACAAAATGTGAGATACCTGTATATGACCTGTGTATGGATTCATTTGGAGAAGATCACAGAAACCAATCTTTGTGAGCACAAAGGGGAGTCTATCTTCCTCACTCTTTGAAAGATCTGAAGAACCAGTTCAGACCATGTAAGAATGCTAAAATCAGCATATGAGGGAGCTTCAGGTACAGCTGCCTGGCTCTTATCTTCTTTCTTCTATCTCCTCCCCTCAGCAATGACAGCACCACTGAGTGGACCACTGAAAACTAAGCAGCAAGATGCACTGTGTGAGGAGGTCCTTCCACTGAGCATAGCTACAAATCCATCAGTTTGGCAGTTTCTGCAGGAGAATCTTCCCCCATCCTGCCTATGGAAGACGTGAAATTCCTCATATTGTGCTGTTGTAACTGCAGGGAAATTTCCTGTCAACATGCTGGAAATGGAAAGAGCTTTGCACTTAGCTAGTGATCAAAATTGATTTATAAATCTGTTCCTCTCCCCCCCACCTTATCCCTCTATGACCTTCACTACTATGGGATGCATCACAGTGTGTTCAGAGTATATTTAAAACTAGTGTTTTGTATGTCTTTTTGTGTATCTAAACCAGCTCACTGGGATGCTGTAGTTAAAAGTTTAATGTCACTCTGGAACTTTGGAGGAAGAAGGCTAAGAATGTGGATGCTTTGGGATCTGCTCTTCTAGCGCATGTCTGAATGACTCACTAAGGCTAATTTTAAATGCTGGTGGCATACCCTGTCATATTGGCTTATTTTGGCATTATTCTTTAAACCTGAACCTGGGGCCAGTTGTCTATGTCCTGCTGTAGTCTGATGGTTGGTATTAAAAGTTCACATTGCTGTTCTCTGCACCAGTTGTTTTGCTGCAGAGTCCTCTAATAAAAGTCTTTAGAGTCCAAGATAATACCAAAGCTCAGAAAGAGGTCAGATGACGCTCTTGTACATACCAATATTGTGGTTGACAGAGTTATGTTGATTTTTACAAGGGGACAGAATATCCAGCAACACTTAAAGTAGTAGATGTATTAATTCTTGACCTTTCAAATTGAGTTCATTTGTTGTGCTCATCTTCTTTCATAGAAATCTGAAAGGTACCTGCCCTACAACAGTTCCCAGTTTTGATCTGTTTTTAGGAAATCCATTACAGAATGCTGCTTCTTTCCAAATTTATTTTCTTTATCTCTCTTCTAGGTTTCTCTCAGGGCTTCTATATGGTGGTTGTCTTACAAATATTAATGGAATAATCTTGACAATTTCCTGTGAGAAGACTTCAGCAAATGTTTAGATATCATTCACAGAAGTCTGATTCTTTGAGTCATTGGAGTTATTCTGAATTCTTTTGTTGATTGAGAGAGCAGAATTTTTTTAATGTTTAGAACATATCCCAAAGCAGACATTTTTGCATTTCAACAGGAACCAGAATGTAGAGGGACATACTGTCTTGTTCATTGTGACACAGGAAGCCAATGGAAACACATGATTTGTATCCAGATCTCTGTTCTGCCCTAGGACCTTTTTCCTGGCTTTTTAATAACTTGTGTCCGAAGGCCAGATGTCAGGACTTTAAGAAATGGAAAGCTGTCATGATTTATTACTCTGGAACATATTTGATGAGCTGACTGACCACTGTTTCCTTCAGTCCAGGAATGGTCATTGTCTTCTCCTGTCATCTGTCAGATGTCAGTTGTAGCAGCCCGACTGGCAAGACAGGAAAAGTGAGCTACAAGGCTTTCCTAAGGAGAAATGAGCTGAGAGCCTACATAGCACTGCTCTTCCAGACACTGCCTGGTTTTAACTTGCAGTGGGGAGTGAGGTCTGTCCTGTGTGGCATCTGTCACTGGCTGGGGTGTGGGTCTATGCTCCGTAGCACGGATGTTGAGTGAGAGAGCTGTGTCTCCCTAGGAAGTATTGGGGGACACTGCCATCTACTGTCTCCCTTACCTGAAATGACAATTTGGTTATCGACTCTCGAGAAGAGTTTCTTCTGCTGCCACATTTAAATTTTTTTTTTTAAATGGCTCTTTTCAGTTTTTGGAGTTTACTACTTGCAAATCTCTCCTAAATGTGGAGGGATCCTTTTTGAGGTGCATTAGAGAGAACATGGAGCTGGGATTCAGAGAGAAGAGCTTCTATTTCTATCTCCACTGCTTGGCATATCGGAAGACCTTAGGCAAGTTCCTCTGCCTCTATTTCCATCCTGCTAAATGAGATGAATGATGCTGATCTGCTTTATAAACTGCATTAGTGTTTTATCAGCAGGTCACTGTCATTAATACTATTTTTAATACTTACAGATTTGGACAAGTCCAGAGGAGGAGTAACTCTAGTCTGGGAAATCCATGTGCAAGTGTGTGGGAAGTCATTGCCACAGTTTTTTCTTTTTGAGAAAAGTAGCCAGCATGCTCTCCTTCTTTCCCCCTGGTAATGAGAACTGTAGCATGACACATTTTCACACTTCTTTTTTATCCCTTCGTTGGTCTCTGTGCCTTGCCCTTGGACAGGGCATAGACAGACTCTCCATCCTCACCCATCCAGTGGGAGCAGCATGTGTATAGCAGTTGGGGGGAGCACGTGGTTCCACAATCACGATATCAAAAAGTGTTTGCAAGACAGCACAGCCACCCCAGTGACCTTAGATTATCATAGTGCTTGGTACAAAACCAGTACAAAGAATGCTGGGTTCAGTTCTAATTATCCATTCATAATTAATTCATAATTAACAGCAACAAACGGCACTGCTGTCCTACTAATTTAATGCCTTCAATATTGAAGGCTCTGAATCATTTTTTTTTAATGTGTTTGTCTCCAAATAAACTTGTGTGAAACAGCTATAACTGAGCAATGTACTCATCTTGTGGAATTGATTATCTTGGGTAGTAAAGCTAGGCATTCATGATAGGGAAAAAATAAAATTGTAACTTCTTGTAGAGGGTTTGTTAATTTTTGTGGGTCTAACTTCTGGACAATAGTTATCATGGAGCAGTAAATTACTTAGATCCAATCCCAAGCACCAAAAGGCAGAAAAACTGAGAGAAAGCATTCCGAGATGGTCTCTTCTATTCTTTCTCCATAGGCACATGTAGCTGGTGAGATCTGGATGCATTACTCTTCCCTGCTGGTCAAGCTAGATTTGCAAACCTGAGTGTTTCCAGGCAGTCAGTGCTACAAGGATGCTCTGGGCATGTGCCATTGTCTGACAGTCTTCACATGGCTGGGAATTAGCTTTTATGCCTCATCTATAGCAAATAATAAGTACAATCCACCAGGTCACAAGTGTTGCCTGGTGTTCAAATAGAAAAATATGTATTTCATTGTGTGTCCATTGCTCTTGTCCTGTCCCTGGGCTATAGTGAGAACTATCTGGCTCCCTCATAACTCCTCTGATCAGATATTTATATGTTTGATAAGAGCTTTCTCTTTTCTAGGATAAATAGTCCCAGCTGTCTCGGCTTTTCCTCCAGTCCCATAATCATCTTTTCTGCCTTTTTCTGGACTTGCTATTGTAAGTCTGTGTTTTTCTGTACTGTGGATCCTGGAGCTGGATACAGTTGTCCATATGTGGCCTCACCAGTGCTGAGCAGAGAGGAAGAATTATCTTCCTGTTCCTAATGCAGCTGATTGTGTCATACAGTCCTGGAAGAGACTCCTCCAGATGACAGTGACAAGTAGTTGTGGTTGAGTGCCATCATGCTGGACATGTTTGCTTGAACTCCTTGTGTTTGGAAAATGCAACCACGAAATTTCTTACCTTCTCATTGTGGTACAACTCCCCCCTGGCTATCATTTTTGCATGGAACTGATAATCCATAGACCAAGGTTTCTTAGAACTTTGACACAAAATTGTCATTTTTCTCATTTCTCACTTTTTCTCATTTCTCACTTTTTCTCATCTTTCTAACCCACCTGGGCATTTGAAGGTTACATTTGTATTTTCAGATGTATTATGGAAGAAGCAGACAAGCGGTGAGACCTGTGATGGTTCTGAATCAAATTATTTTTTATTGTGAGAAGCGTAGAAGATTTATCGAAATAGGAAAAAAATAATGTCCTGCATATATTTCTCAGCTTCCTCATCAAATCATAACATCTTAACAAGTCCTATAGACCTTCCAGAATACAATTTTTTTGCATCTCAGAGCTTCTCCTCAAACTACAGAGTGTCTCTCTCTTACTTTCCCACTCTCTCCTTCTCTGTCCCTTGTCTCCTTTTTCTTCTGTAGGCAACTTATTCTTTTGACCATAACTAGCCTAGAGGTCAGTCCCATATGCTCCTTTTGTTACTCTTGCTTGCTCTTTCCTTAGTTTCTAATGCCTTAATTCTTTCTGTGGTCTTTCTGTGGTTCTAGAACTAAAAATCTTAGGGGAGTTAACAAAAACAATTCTTTTAAAGATATCCTGTCTTTTTGTCTATGCTAGTGTATGGTGTTTCTTCTAGAGAAAGATTTCTTGCTATGACTGTCCCGTCTCCTTAGCAGAGACCATGACAATCACTTGTACAGCTGTCTTCTAACCATGAGCACCACTTCCTGCAGTACCAAGATTTACCAAGATTCACAGAACTACTATTGTGACCTTTGTTTCATCTCTAGTGCAATAGAGTGCATCTATCTGCATAAAAAGAGTTTATGCAGGAGCTAGTAACTGATGATCAGATACATGAAATCAAATTGTGGTCTTGAAAAGCAGTGAAATTATTGTGGCTGACCTGTAGAGAGTGGAAGGGGGAAAAAGGGACAGATTTTATCTATGATAGAATAACATATGTTTGTGGACACCAGCAATTTTCAACCTCTGTCAGTAAATACTGCTTTTCTGTTTATTGTGTCTTTAAGGAGAATGCCACCTGAAGATAAAACATGAAGCATGTTTTATCTGAGATGAAACCTTTCATTTTCTGTTAAGATTGCAGAATTTATAATAAATAAAATGGCAGGCTACATTTTTTGTTGGGTCATGCTACATTTGGGATCAAAAGCAGATGAGGGATGTGATTCAGAATTCAGTTACTGAACTGGGCAATTGTGATAACATCTTGATGGTCTTCCTGTATCATGTGGAATTATCTAAACAGCCAGGGAAGAAATGCTCTTCATCTCTTAAACCTGCTGCTGTAAAACAGATCTAACTCCCTGGGATCTTCCCTATTTTGGTGACATTAGATTAGATCTCCAAGTGTTGACCAGATTGTAACAGCTACTGAGAGTATTTAATAGGATCCAGACCATTGTAAGTTGGTTGGTTTTAGTCAGATTAAGTCTCTTAGTACACTTACAAAAGAACAACAAAGTATTACAAAACTCCACTGTGCTATCAACTCTGTAGCAAACTGGAAAACACTTGATAGCATACATAATAAATCCTGTGATGTTTCCACCACTGTGCAAGATTATTTGAAGAATTACTCCTCTCATCCCTTGAAACGGTTTGCGTCATGTACCGCTGTGATGTAGGACGTTGTTTAACAAATGAGCTGGTTATATCCTCAGGCATCTGAGTCTGAATGAACAGAGGGCAAAATCCTCTTTGTTGAGCCCAGATAATCTACCCAAGTAAAGGGCCTCAGCTGTGGAGCACGATATAGTCTGGTCATGAGGTCTCTGACATGGCAAAGTCAAGAGAGGATGTGTTTGGTTCCCTGTAGTGTCATTCAGCACAAAGAAAGTGAAGTATCACTCATGAGGTACTAAGAAGGGATTGTGGATAATGCCACTTGGACAATGAGGCACAAGGCAAAAGGGGAAGATACCATTAAGAATAAGTCAGTTGGCACAAAAATAAAAAGGCCAATAAAGCCTGAGAGATGGTGGAGACATAATATAGAAGACAATATCGGTCCTCAGAGCAGTTACCAAGGGTGAACTTAGCAAGTCAGTGTCTATGAAGAAAGCCATAACTATCTTAATTTACAACAACAACAATATTTTAAATAATCAAAGAACTATTTGAGGCAGTCTTAGGATTTATCAATAGCTGTGTAACTACTATCTGAAATGCATGGTCAAATATTAACAAGTAAGCATAGGCTTACTTGTGGTAGCCCATGCAAATATTCTGCAATTTGCTTTTAATGGAGGATGTCCTACAGTTCAGTACAACATTTCACAGTTTAATATAGATAAATCTCCTCCCTTTCTGTCTTAGAGGTAAGCTGACCTATTGATTTGAAAAGTGCAGCCACTGAAGACTGAAATTTGTTTTCACTGTAGAGTTTGCAAGATATGTGGATCATGCTGGCTATCAGGAGTTGTCATATTTTTTGTCCCTAAGTATGAATCCTTTTCCAACATTGCCTGTCACTGATGATTCAGGACAAAGAGAAATGAACTATTAATGCTTTTCTAGCAAAAGCCTAAGTAGTTGCAGGGTAACTACAGTCACCTGGATGTCAAGAGTGACCCTTCATGACAGTGTTTTGCTCTGCAAATAAATATCCACTATACTGACATTTTTATAATGTAGCAAGTAGTCATCCAGAAATACTGACTGCTCACTGCTTAGCCAAAGGCTCTGTAACTGCTGCTGCTGTGGACTGGCATTGTTTTAATGCAAGGAATCTCAAGGTTAGTCATGGCACAGCCATAATAACAACCGTGTGTTTTAAACCCAGTCTCTGAGTTGTTTATTGCCTGTTTTTTTCATAAAAAAACAAAGTTCCATAGCCAAGAAACCAACATGTCTTGGAATTTAGGCAGCTTTCTGTAGACACCAGCCCTGCCCTTTCCTACGACAGCTGGGCTCTTGTGGCTGAAGGTGAAGCTTAGCGTCTGTGCCTTCAGCTCAGCTGTGAACAGCAGTTAACTATCATTGCATTTCCCCTTTGCTTTGCCCTCAGATACAGGCAGAATGCTCCTCACATTGACACAGATCATAGAGTCTCTGTCAGAACTGATAAGCTCAGCATCCAAACCCCTCCTGAGCCATAAGGAATGACATACAAGCCTGTTGGTCCTGTTGGCTGATCTCTAAGAATAGCTGCACCAGTGTCCCTCTTCTGCAGCCAGGCTCTTATTAAAGACATGCTCAATCACAGGAAAGATGAATCTTCCTGAAGGGTGCATGATAGCATTTCCCCTGACAGGTCTTATTCTCTAAGCATATTTTTGATTTAATGGCTGCTCTATATCAAACTCTGAGACGTGGTATTCCGGGTTTATCTGGTATTCTGAACTGGACCTCACAGGGTATGAGCAGGAATGTGACAGTGTTCTGCTTTCACTGGGGGAAAAAGGAGGAAAAGAGTGTGTAGGCTACTGTGTCCTCCTTGCAACTTTTCTTCATTTACTTATAACTCTTCTGATAAGTCCTTATTTGCCACCTTATGGACTGGGCTTATATTTGAGGAAGAACTAAAGAAATATGAGTTTAAACCTCTGTCTCCATCCCACCAACCAAAGAAAATGCTGAAAAAATAAAATTGACCCATCTGTTGTTCAGTGCACTATTTTTCCCTTGATGTGCATGATTCAACTGAATAATGAACACCAGTTTATGAAAGAGTAAAGGAAACAATGAGGAAGGCAAATTGACAGAGTAACAGTGTCAAATTATGTTTTTCCTGAATTCTAGTTTTTAATGCTGTCCCTCTGCTTTTTTGCTTGGACTGCTGATAGGTCACCTCATGGCTTCTCACTCCCAGTGCTAGCACATCTCAGCATTCTAACACCAGATAGAGTGGGATGGCAGAGAGGCACAACTGAGAACAAGGTGATGTGTTAACTTCTCTTCATGGCCTGTCTTGTGTGCTGGTCACACATGGAAAAATACTGAACTCATAAAAATTAGGAAGACACTGGGTCAAATCCAATTCTTGTTACACAATGGACTGTGTATTATGAAGCCCACAAATGGAGACCAGTTAAATTCTTCTGAAGGTTCTCAGAAGACCAGTGAATTAATATTTTGTCTTTGGTATGCCTGTTTTCCTGATCAATGACTGGCAATACCAGACTGTCAATACTGACAGTGCCACCACCAGAATAGGGCACCTATGTGTTTGTCCCTCTTTCTCTCTGTACACAGACTATGTGTGGGCGTATCTGTTTCATCCCTGCACACTAACAGGATATTGAAATTGTTTCTGTGTTCAAACTGATAAGATTCCCTATGATAAAACTCCCTACGAAGCAGTTTGTAAACTGGTCTCTTCCAAAAAATTAGTCTAAAAATATCTTCAAAATCTTTCCTGTAGGATGCTGAAACCTTGTGTCATCAGGAGCACAAGAGCACCCACAGAAGCCAGCTTTGCAAAATAATTCTTACAAATTCCTGAAACGCTTCCAAAAACTGTAATTTGCTTAGATCTGTGCTAGGAGAGGCAAACTAGTACAGCTCCTCAGAAAGCCCACCTTAATGCTGTCAATGCTTCAGTCCTTTCTAAAGACTTAAAAATATTTTAATATCTTCACTGACCATTAGAGTATTCTAGGCAGTCAGCAGAGCTCACTGTTTTTCAAGAGTTGGAATTAATCGTGGTTTATTAACACTGCAACATTGTCTCCTGCTGGCCACTGGCAGAAACAGAGTCAAGTCTTTGGCATGCCAAATCCCACCAGATCCCAGGCCATTTCCCTGCATTTCAACATCAGGAGTTCTTGAATGCTAGGAGAATGCTAGGAGTGTATGCCCTTGAACTCACAAAGAAAATGAAATATTCACCAAGGAATACCCTCTCTTCCTTCATATCTACATGGAGCTTTAATGGTGCAGCAGTGAAAAGGAGGTAAATGGTTTTTGTAGTTTTGGGGTTTTTTTGCTCTTCATATAGACCATTTTGCTTCCATGTTTGACCAGAGGACAGGAAAGAAAGAAGATTTATTTTTAGCCCGCTTCTTCAAATGTAATAATTGGTGGCTGTGACAAACTCCCTGGGGAGCCTTGAGTTTGAGCATCTGCTCCCCACAATCTTTTCACAGAGACAGCCAGAGAGCCTCCTTGGTTACTGCTGTCCGCCAGAAGACTCTTAAGCATCTCCAGACTCTTGTGGTCCGGAACTAAGATTTCTGCTTGTTTGCTTCAAAAGCAAGCCAGGAATGTCAAAACAGCCCAAAGTGCTTTAAATACTTGGGCAGAACTGCTGTTCAATTGAGGTGCCTACAACTTAATTTACATTCTATATACTTGAGTAATAAATGTATTGACAATACTTACCTAGCTTGGAATTACTCTTAGCTCATTATTTTAAGGTAAAGGCAAATAAAAATTTTCAGAGAAGATGATGTAATTATAAACATTAGTGACTCTTGCTTGAGACCTCCAAGATCATAAAATAACAACAAAAGGCATGATAACAGGGTGACTAATCCTTATTGCTTTTTTTATCTAGACGTATTTGAGCAGTGAGTGAAAAAAATCTGCAACACTTCCATGCTTTTCTTCATATCTTAGGCAAAACTGAAAAATCAGAATAAGAGAAGATGGCTTTCTCAAGTGCTATTTTGACATTGCATTTATTCTCTGTTTCTTTCATTTATCAGGACTGACATTGTTCAGAGCTGGGAGATCCATGCCTTGGTCTCAGAGTGACAGGCTGTATTTTATCTTTGAGTGCATGGTGAAATTATGCAATTGTTTTAGAGAGAACATAAATGTAGAGGTAGAATAAAAGGGCCCAGAGGACCAAATTCTGCACAGACTAACACCTGTTTGCCTTAGAGATTTAAATTAAGATAGAATTTCTTTCTTGTGCTAAATTCATCTCTCTTATGTGCAAGAAACTTTCACTTAAGCAATTTTGAGTTATGCAGATCTAGCAAAACAAAATATGGCTTTTTGAGAAGAAGAGCCAAGTTTTATTTAATTTGAAACCCCACTGACTTCATTTGTGCTACACAAGTAAAGGAAAACGTTTTCAAGCCCAGAAACTTATTGGTGAATTCATTATGATTTGGAATACTTACACACTGTCACTTGTTCAAAAGGAAGACTTTTTCAACCACTTCACCAGCAGGTAATTCAATGGGTTAAGGCTATAAACAGCTCAGCTTTAAAATCTTTCCTGCTGCTGTGAAGAATGAAATCAGAAGAGGAAACACTATCTAAACCAGAAGCAATGGTGGACTGAGTTTTACTTGAAAAAAAGTGGAGAGGATTAATTTATATCACTAGTTCAGAGAGTTCTCTGAACTCAAATATTTGAATTGGGCCTAGTGGGGCCTTCTCAGATATCCTTTCAAGCTGTACTAAGTTGAGTAAGAGCAGACAAAGGCTGGAACAAAATGTGAAATTCCTGAGATTAAAAAAAAAATCTGATCAGTGTTCAGTATCCATGAAATCTAGCCTCTAATCTTTTGACATTGGTCCTATGCACTCTGGGCTTTTGCAGGAAAACTGGATTCCCACATTTAACCATTAGAGTTGCTGTCATCTCAAAAGATGTCAAAACAGTTGTAGTGAGGTGCTGAAAATAATTGATGCTCTCGTCTTTCTAAAGGCTGGTTGAACCATGAGGTACTTGAGCAGCACAGGCAAAGTGCTGGTAACACATGCTGGTAACATGCACATCTTCTGCTAGGTATACTCCTATGGAAAATATTTGGGTTGATTAAAGAGTTTTCAACCATATTTCAACAGCTACTGAAAGTCTGGAAAGGGAAGATGACTTTCTAAGTAGTGCAAACGAAGGGATTAGGCTGTGAAGGTTTGCCCATCTCCTAAAGGCAGACAGTAAGGTAAAATGGGTGTGAGAGAAAATTATATTGCATTATTATTTTATTTATTTATTAACTATATTAAATCTTATTCCCCAACCTGTGTGTGTTATAGGAGCTGTGAGCAGGTGGTGAGTTCAGTACATGCATTTGGCAGCCAGTGACTGGTGTTCTGTAGCTATTTAGGATAAATACAGTAGCTCCAGTAAGTTTTGCCTAATTGCATGTTCCTGGGACTCTTTCTGAAGCAGACGAAGAGTGAAACAACATTCTATAAGAGAAATATGATCAATCTATTGGGCAATTTTTTTTTGTTATGAACTCTGAACTGCAGCTTGTATCACATCAGACTGTAATTTGCTTTCATAAACATGGTTGTCTTCTTGTCCAAATCAGCACTAGCAAGAAAGGAAGGAATGGATGTGATGTTTACAGCCTTGATTGAAACATGCCTTCTGAAAAGGAAAGGTATACACACAGTTAAACTATGCTTTCACTTCTCCAAATTCTAAACTTTGCCCAAAGGCTTAGTCCTTACTTGAGAGGCCACCCAGGTCTCTGGGCAGCATGGGAATGGCAGGTAAATTGGCAAACTTTCCAACCAAAAAGGCAACATTCACAATGCTTGTGATAACGTGACTGTTTCAAATCATCCAGCTCATTGTTTGAGATTCTTAAATTAGTTTGTAGAACTTATACTGAGAGCAAATTTAGCCCTGAAAGCTCAATGGAAAAGAAGTTGCTTTGCTGTAGTTTTTCCTTTGCAGATCAGTTCTGAGGGAAAAAAAAAAAAAGCATCCTAGTTGAACAACATTGCTAAAATTATTTTCTATTTTGAGCATGTGTTTAAGCTAATCCTTTTGTTCCATTCAGAGCTCATCCGGTGATGCAGTGTTCCCTTTTTTAGTTCTCAGAATTGTTGCCCATAGCTAATCTATGCTCATATCTAAGCCTTTAGTGTTTATACCCTCTTTACGTGGACACCTTCGATTTCAGCCAACTAGACTGGACTTTGTGAAACTCTAAATGAATAAGGTGAACAAGACTCTGATGAAAAGACATCTCATAGGACGTGCAGCTAGCAGGAAAGCATGAATCATGAAGGAAAGAGTATACAATCTCATCTCTGGTTTAATTTATGCTATAGCCCTGCAGTGGTTTGGACCTCTGCATAAGGATAGACAAACCCTCAGATCCTTCTAAATTTTCCGTATACCCCTTAAAAGAACATTCTGGTCCTTTCACAGGGAGGAACTAGAATCATCCTCAAATTGCTCTGATCTGGATAGATTCCTATGCCTAAAACATAAAACATTATTTAAGAAAAAAAAAAAAGTGCGGGTTTTTTTTTTTAGATGGCTTCAACACCTACTCACATTCCATTTATTATGTAAGGTCAGTGCTTAAAATTACCTTTACAAGAAATATTTTCATTTCTCAACTGCTTTGTACCACCCCACTGTTCCAGCCTGTGTGGCCTTAGCTCCCAGCTACATCCTACACCATTTCACCATTTTTCCCACTTACTACACTGTCATCTAAAAATAAAAGATGGAAAAAACCTCTGGATTGTGACTACTTTACTGTTATCTCCAGGCATTGACTTGCTTCCTATCCTGCCCTGTGTGGCAGCACACAGCTACAAAATCTCAGCTTTTAGGAGCAAGTAAAATAGCTCTGTGCTTCCAGGAAGAAAAAGGTCTGTGTTTTGGAATCAATGAAAATGTTTGATGAAAGTGAAAGGGTCCTTCTAGCTTTCTAGTCCTTATGATTTTGCTGTGTGAGCTTAATAATATGGAAACCTGTGAAAGGGCAAACAATGTTATACCAACCCTCCATTATCTGGCTTATATCAAATTCTTCACAACTCTTGGAATTTCACAGTAAATCTTTAAGTTATCTGGAGCTATTTCCAAAGTACAGCAGCCTATCCCTTAATCATTCCCCATAAGTCATGAAGACTTTTCTATTTCTCCAGTTCCCAAATGCTTGTAATAGATCATTGCAGCGCCTTTGTAGCACCATGAAACATCCAACTCCTGCTGGGCAGGCGGGCGACTTGGAGAATCCAAGGATCCACCACAGGTAGGAAGATGCACTTTGTTTTAGCAGTACTGACAGCTTCCAACCTTCTGTCTCAGGGACTAGGTGCAACTCAGATAACTGGATGCACAATCTTATTCCATGCACATTTTGTTTTGGGCTGGGACAGGCGATGGGAGCAGCTCCAGCTATTCCCATGGGTATTCTCTTGGCAAAGGGCATGCTGGCATTCCTCTTTTTCTGTGGTGTCTTATAATACCCTAAATTGCTCTAAAGCAGTCCTCCCTGGATGGACTTCCAAACAGCTTGCTGTGGTCTAGTTGTCCTGTCAGTTGAGACCTACATCAGTAATTTCTCTTACTGGTCCTGTCAATTGTTACCTATTTCTGACAATAGTCTTAGAAAAATGTAAAACTACTCAGTGGTTAAGGTAAGCCTGTTTGGAAATGGATCAGGTTCTTATGATAAGAGTAAAAAGAAGGGATCAATCCAGTCTTCCCATCTACAGGTTTTGTTTTTAATACTAATGCCATTTACCAAGCGATGCCTTAGGGAACTCATATTGTGGAAAGCAATGGCTTATGCTAGACACAGCACTTCACATGCTCATTATGACACAGCCTTTTCTGTTGCTGAATGTTGTTAAAAATAAGCAAACAAATTGAATGTCATGAAAGATACAGAGGAAACGTGGTACTGGAGATTCAGATGAATTTTTATAATAGACATGTACGCAAAAAGATATTTTTTCTTTAATACATAATGACTAAATATATATATATATATATATATAAAATAAATGCATGACAAAAAGGCTCAAAAGTGGATATATTCCAAATCCCATGCTTTACAAATAGAGGAACTTGGAAATTTTAAAAAACTTCCTGAGGAGTTTCAACAGTACTAACACTCAGTAGGAGCACTTGGAGAAGCAGAAACGATAGTCGAGTGCCTGAAAAGGATCTCTGCATGATATCCTGAAATAAGCACAGTATCTTAATACTGCCATCTATTTGTATGCACATAATTAGATATCCATACATGGAACTAAGAAAATAGGCACCTATACGATTGAGAAGTGACCTTTTTCTTTCCGTCTTATAGGTTTTAGACTGCAGTTGCATCAAATTTACATTAAATGACTCTGAACTATTACTTAACATTCACAGGCTCTACTTATTTGTCTTCTTAATCTGCTTGGGCTGATGCTGTCAGCTGCCATTGCTTTTGTGCCCACAGTAGATACTACAAAGATCTTTCACTCTCCAAAAAATATTACTGTTTTGGATCTCTAAGAGGTAGAAAAAAGCTTTTACCACAGTTACTATCATCTCTTTCAGCATGTCCATAATATTAAGCCTCATAGAATTTCCTCTTTTAACGGTGAAGATAAAGTTTTAGAATTTCCTCCTTTACTGGGGAGGACACTGTTTAAAAATACAGATACATTTGAGGAGAACACAGCAACTTTTATTTTCCTACCATAGGGAAAATGTTCTGTGTGTTTTCATCTTTTTGTAAGACTCAATAAATTTAAGATGAATATAAATCCTAGGCTTTACCCCAGGAAAGATTCCTTCCATCTTTGAACAAAGCCAAATCAGAGTATTTTAAATATAATGATATTCAGGGCACATATTGACACAACAAGAAATTTGTATCACATAAAAGCAGTGCTCAGAAAACTTATAGAGATGATAAAACAAGACCATAAAGTATTTGAATTTGAAATGTATGAAATGATCCCTCCCCATGATGCTGGTTCATTTTGTTTGTTTTTGCTGTTGATTTTTCTTCTTGTTTTTCTTTTTTTTTTTTTTTNTGCTGTTGATTTTTCTTTTTTTTTTTCTTTTTTTTTTTTTTTTTTTTTTTTTTTTTTTTTAAAAAAGGGGCCTTTTTTTTTTTTTTTTTTTTTTTTTTTTTTTAGATTTTTATTCCTGGTAGGCTGTGGAGGCAGAAAAAATATATTCTGCATCAGAATGTTTATTTGCATGTCTCGTTCCCTCCTTCCTCCTCAATCCAATGTGCAAATTTTGATAATTTTCTGCTGTATTGCTCATCAATGGCAATTTTGTGAGCAGGTGAAATGTGCTCCTCTCACGTGTGCCTGTTTTGGCCACCTGCCCCTTAGAATACACTTTAACAAACCATTTATTTTGTAGGGATAAATAGCCTGAGCAAACCCCAAAGGCCACTCCTGGGATGCAATCAATGGGGAGACTCCCACTGACTTCAGCGGAAGGGAATGAAGCCTCACTTCACTGAACCTCGAAGATTTAAGTAGTTTAGAGAGGTCTCCTCCTGCAGCTGCATCACTGCTGAGCCCACCTCTGGCTGCACCAGCAGTGGCTGCTCTCTGGCCACACTCAGGCTTTGCATGAAGCACTTCAGAAATATGTTACTGGGATGTGCAGAAAGATCTGCCAACAGCTGAATGCTAAGGGCAAAAGACAATTGTGGTTTTGAGGAAACTTAGTGTCTGAGGAAACAGCTGATGGCAGGGTGTGATCCTCTTTCCCTGCCGCCAGTGGATCTTTTGTCATTTACTTCAAGGGATGCAGGACCAAACAGGTGGGCCATGAATTGGAGTTTGGTTCTTGTGCTGATCCATTGGTTTCTAAAATTTACATGATGACTGATGGGGAATTCCACTCATGCAGGGACAGCACAGAACTGCTCTTCTGCTCTTCATGCTCTCACAGCATCAGTTTGTCTGTCTGTCCCTCTTTGCTCTGTTGCTTTCCAGCTGCCATAGTCTCCCCGTGGTGAGTGCTCATGCTTTTCTTCCAAGGCTGGTCTTAACCCCTGCCTATCCACAAGTCCAGGGGTGCAGAGAGAGCACACAGAGCTCAGTGGGATGGGTGATGCAGAGCAGGCTGTGCTGACAGCCTCCCCAGGGCCTGCTCCTTCAGTCACATGCCACAGCTTCACTGGCTCTCTTGTACAAGAACTTCCTCCCCTTTTTCATTTGGGACTGTTCTCAGCAATGGGGCTATGAAAATGCCTCCTGGTGGTATCTTGCAACAGAATAGATTAGCATGTTGTCCATACATAAAAGTGGTCATATTTAATAAATAAATTTTAATTTCAAACTCATCCCCTAGAACAGAAAAATATTACCAGGGTTTTTGACAATATCAACAGTGGAATTTGAACTCTTTATTTGGAAGATAAAAAAATATAAACATGCAAACATGAAGAGGCAGATAGTTGTCATTTGCCCTGTCCTGCAGAAACACTACAGGTAAGCAGTCACAGTGGCAAAATGCACGTGGCTGAGTCTAGCAACCCTTCTTTGTCTTCAGTGTGATCTGTTTAGGAAGAGATTTCAAATACTTGCTTCAAATACACCCTCTTAGCTTGTTTAGGGTTTGGTTTTTGTTTTACTTTTTCTTTTGTCAGATGACGAAGATCTCAGCCACACACTCTGCTTTCTCTTGGTGCCGGTGCTATCACTGCTAATTTCAGGCTCTAGCACAGTAACGTCACTTGTGCATGGTTCCAGGAGAGCTGAAGTAAACACTCCCATGCAGTGCTCTGAGAGCCCACATACAGTGGCTCATGCTTGTTCTGCCAACAGAGCTGTTTCATCCCAGACACTATATTGTCTGCATAAATAAACTGTAACAGGAATTCATACACCAGCAATTCGTCAGAGATTTATTTCTATTTTTGCAGCTTGCTGTAATTATTTCCTCATAGGGAAGCTGATTCCGCTTATATGGACTTTTCTTGAGATGGAGCATCTTTTCTGTACTTTTTCTTACACTTGTTATAAAGAAAGATTATTCATCTCTAAATTTATAGCATCTAGACATGTTCCCACTTGCAGCACCCAGACAGACAGTTATTCACTTGGCTCTTCTCAACACCCATTTTGAAAAAAACCCCAAGAACTAATATTTTCTTTGTGAAAACTATCCATCTTTCTTTTTCATCAACAGCTTTTTGATCTTATGACATTACAAATCCATGTTTTTCTTGCCAAATTCCAAGAGCCTTTCTGAAAATGTTTATTCTCCTGTGCAAATGCTACTATCAACCTGTTTGTGATCGAAGTGTAATAAACTCCTAGAAAATAAAATATGCATTTAATTAGTCAAATTATTAAGTAGCTTTTAACATGAACATACATAAATGCATGCATTTTCAATAAATAGAACCTCGTAAAACTCATGTGATCAAGCTTGTCTCTGGGCTTTGCTTTCAGACTTCATAAAAGTAATCCATGGTGATAATTTCTGAGAGCTAAATTGTTCTTCACTGACAAGCTGATGCTGCAGATCTTTGAGGCGTTCTCTGTGTGGGGAAGATGAAAGTTCTGAGTTGAAGGGGGAAGGTGGCAAGGTCTTGTTTTCTTGTACACTATGATTTTCCAGCTCACTGTTCTGGTGCAAGGCGTAAGAGATTGCTGGTAATACGTAGGGGTGTGAAAAGGCTCACAAAAGTGGGAGGAAGTAAGTGAAGTAGGAGGTTCTCATTGCATCAGGTCTGACCAGGTCTAAATCTGTCCTCTGACTTGTCTGCATGTTCAGCATGTAGTACTTGCACTCATGTTTGTTCCTGTCATCAGGGGAAGAGTGATGGCCCTCAGCTCTGCTGTCCACGTTTGCCACTGAGCCTCCTTTGCACTCTGGACACGAGGCCAGCCCAGGGTTAAATTCAGGTGGCTCCATGACATGACATGAGCCTTTCTGTCACACAGCTGACCTGGAGGTGGGCAGCACAATGGCATCCCTGAGGATGAACACTGAGCTCCTCACTGAGGAGGGCCAGTCAGCATGCCAGGGTCAGAAGGGCAGCTAAGGACAAGCCTTCCAAGTGACAGAGCTTGGATGGCAGCAAAGGGTACAGGGAGCCCCCAGCCAAGAGGGAAGGACCAGAGGAGGTCAGCCAGAGTCAGTATGGCATGTTGGTGTGCCCAGGGCCCCAGCACCTCTGTGTGGTGCTCAGCCTGGGGAATGAGCTTGAGTTCTTGACCATGAAGGAGAGCTTGGGAGATGGAAGAGGGAATATAGGTCTTGAGTTCATTATCACACCTGACCTCACTGAAGTTTAGTCTTTGAGTCATTTGATCTCAAGTCTTTGGCATTAAGCCTAGGGGTCACTGTGGGGAAACCTAAGTTTTGTGAAACCAGACCCTCTGCCCTTGTTCAGGTCCACCAGATCACTGGTATATGCTAGGGGTTCTACCTTGTGGTCAGTAAGTCCATCTCTTCCAGGGTGCCTGGTGCTGTCTTCACTGACCAGCTCTGTCATCCATGACTTTGTCAGACCCCTGGCTACCAAAACCATCTTTCTACCTGAGTCTTGACTTTCACCTTCTTCCTGCAATGACCAATGTACTGAAATGCATTTGGAAAAGTATCATGGAAACAAGGATCTCAATTTCCTCCTGCTAGACACTAACAAAAAGCTTTTTGAAGTGTTAGACCACATATTTTCAGATGGGATCACTCTACTAAAGCTGCTGATCACCTGCTTTTAGCTGTGAGGTTGACTCTTATGCTAAATGCCCACTCTGCCAAATCCATCGTCAAGGCAAAATACTTCACCTACTGTAATTAAATTTCTTGATTTTTTAAGCTTGTCTCCTGATTTTTGGAGCCTGACTCATGGTTTCTGTGGAAAACTTGGGCTTGGCAAATGCTGAAAGCAGTGGGAGTATTTGCAGCTTGAAGGCACTGTTCAGCGAGAGGAAGGGTGGAGGAATCTGCCCCTCAGCAATTAGTAGACTCGCTTTCTACGAAAGGACGTGTCATTTGGTAGGTTATTTTAGCATGCTGTACAGATGCAGATTATTTTTTAGAATTTTTAATTGGTGATACCATAGCAACTTTATACAATGAAAAACAGTCCAGGCCAGATTGTGCCTGACAACCACCCGCCTGTTTGGGGGTGGCAGAAAGCTGTACCGACCCAGGAGGACTTTGAGAAGCTCTTGACGCTGTGAGTCCTGGTGAGGAAGGCTGTCAGATAGGTGAAATGGGCTCTCAACCCCACAGCTAGAGGGGACAGGTCCATTGTCTTGTCATCTTACAGTCTTTTCCTCAACATTTTGGATTCAACAAGATTTTACAGCTAAATCCCTGAGATGCCAGAAAATTATTTAAAATTGAGGGCTCTGGTGAATTTTTTGCCCTCTATGAATCAGAGATGGGAGAGAGTCTGAAGAAGTAGTGCAGGGCAAATACATGTAACAGATAGTGTCTAGGCCTGCTGATGCTGCAGCA
The DNA here is from genome assembly GCA_013397295.1 of Polioptila caerulea. Lineage (NCBI taxonomy): Eukaryota > Metazoa > Chordata > Aves > Passeriformes > Certhiidae > Polioptila > Polioptila caerulea. The sequence goes on from VYXF01000693.1 coordinate 87,820, forward strand.
TTCAGTAGTCTCTTTCAGTTATCAGAGGGAACTAGGCTTTTCCTCTGTGCATTCATCTTAAACATTTCCTCCTTTCTGTTGAGAAAAATCTGGATGGGATAAGTTCAGTGCTGGCCCCTCTTCCCTTGGTATCAAGTAAGGGGCAGGAAAGAGTGTCACATCGCTACCTTGAAGTAGGTGTTCTCTCCTCAGCCCTTTGGTGTTCTCTTCTTAGCTAAAGGACTGAATCTCATACCTCAGGTGCATGTAGATCTCAATAAAGAGATAAAGGGGCCAGACTCAACTTTGTGCAGTGCTCTCGTGCACAAAGTCTTTGCCTTTCTGCTATGTTGAAGACATGTATATGTGTGTGGTATGTATATGAGTCTGAGACTTTTTAAAGTCACTGAAAGGAATGGAAATGGGCAGTGCTGGACTGGTTGAGTAGGCTAGGGGTCACCCTGAAGAGGCTGAATGTGTGAAGTGGACAGCATTGATCTGAGTGTGAAAGGGAATTATCTTGACTAAAAGATGGAGAATAGATGAATCATAGAGCATTCTGGTTCCCAGCCCACCTAGGGAGGCTGGAGAGCAGGCAATGACTTTAACTGAGAAACCCACTACACAGTAACGGGATAAAAGAGACTAGGGGATGTGGAGGGTCTTTCAGAGGAGAGTAAGATGTGATGCTCAAGGCCAGGTTGGGTGGGACTCTGAGAAACCTGACCTAGGGGAAGGTGTCCATGCCCATTGTTGGGGCAGTTGAACTAGATGGCCTTTAAAGGTCCCTTTCAACTCAATAAATTCTATGATCCTTACACTGTCATATGTAGTTAGGATAAAAGAAGATCAAAGCAGTGCTGTGCATATACTGTTTATTGTGGACACGTATTGCAGCAAAAACAGTCTCTTAGTAAATATAAACTCTTTACCTGGAGACAAAATTCAACACATGATTAAATTGCACCAAATGTGGAGAATGGTGACAACTGGGAAGGAATATAGTAACAAGAGAGACGAATATTTTACAAAATGGGCAGAGGCTTGAATGCAAAGAACTGAGACTGATCTAGGTGGGGAAGACATGATGGAAGTCTCCTGAAAGAGGCTTTTAAAAACCTGACACCACAGATTTCCCCCTTTCTGTATGAAAGGAAAATGAGAGACATGGGAAGAATGTAATTTGCATTGATAACATCAGACTTCCTTTTGCAAGGCCTCCATCAGCCCTCTGTTGAACATAAATATGTGTGAGGGAAAGGGGTTTGAAGGATGAGCAAGTCCAGCACTTGAGAGCTGCTTCATTCTGCTTCATTCCCAATGTGGATTCATAGAAATGCAACATGGAGTATCACTGTGCTAAATACTCATGCTCAAATGTTTCCCACCCTTGTGGGTAGCCCTATGTCCTCGGTCATTCCCTAGAGATATGCACAAATTGGCTTGAAAAATACAGAGGAATGTTGCTGAGTATCCTTTTATTCAAACCACTTCCCATCGGATTTTCAATGGGAGAAAGAAATCTGACTGTGGGAAATTAAACACTTTTGAAGCTTCAGGCAGAATTTATCATGAGCTAATGCTATCACAGTAGAAAAACACCTGAAAATATCCCCAGGAATTTTTAAATAACAATTTCTTAATGGATTTTTTTCTTTGAAGATGGAAGAACATGCTGTGTCTGTGTATATGTAAGTTATTATTCATCTATAGGAATTTAGCATTAATTAACAATTTAAAGAAATCTACCAAACACTAATTGGATGTATTTTTATAAGTTTTGCTGCCTATGAAAATGAAGTTCTGCATTTTGAATAGTAGTCTATGAATCATGGAAGTGTTTCTTTTTTAATTAGGGAGATATTAAATACTGATCCTGATTTTACCAGTGTGGTCCATGAATACATCCCTGCTAGAATATTACAATTTAAAGCATTTGTGGTGGTCACCTATTTTTCAGGATGCATTCATGATTTGAATCTGAGTTTTTCACTCAAAATTTATTTTTTTTAATGAGATGCTAAATAGGAAATGAAGCCAAAGCTTATGTATTTACTTCTTCATAATGCTGTACTCCCCAAATCCCTTCTCTGCTTTATTAAATGGTAGATAACTGTTCCCCTCCCCAAGTAACCTCAGTTTGGTTGAAATCTTTATATCAGTTTATGATAACAGATTATGGTAACAGAATGTTACCATTTTTTGAAGAACCGTATCACTTCATCTTTCATAAATACTAATTAAACAACTCAGGCTTACGTCAGTGCCAAGATTCATGTCAGCAGTTAGTGCAACTTGTTATTGTGAGATTAGTTCTGACACATTCCTTCCAGCACAGCAAGCAGTGGGATCCTGTGCAGCACTGGGAAGAAGTCATCTCTCTAGAGACTGCCGGTAGGTGTCCAATAGGAAGGAAGACTGCTTTCTTTAACAAGATTAAAAACTCTCTGCTGACATACTCCCCAACTGAATCATCCTGAACTGTAAGCCTCACCACGCAGAAGGAACGAGCTCACTCATCACCCAGGCTTTACAGAAACTCGGGCCCTTTGTATTACAATGTCTGTGCACTGTGCCCGACGGGACTGGCTGCAGGAGCCTCCTCTGCTCTGGTCAGGGATCATTCACAGCTGCAATAATTGGCAATGATTTCCTGACTACCAGAGCACCAAGCGAGGCTTATTTCTCTGAGCAATTTCTTGCTGTGAAAGAGATGTCAGGGAGAGAAGTGACCTTATTCTGTCCAGCTGGCACTTACACTGCTGATTCAGGGGCATTCCCTGGGCTCTGCCTGGAGGAGTGCTGGTGGTATTGTCAATGTCTAAATGTTACTGCTTGAGCTGAGCAACATGAAAACACTAGAATTTTAAGAGCAGTGTAATTTTAAGGCATCTTCTTAATAGAGGTCATCCTCAAGAGAATTGCTTTCATTGTTTCAGATTAACAGGTGTTATGGTGCCTATTGAGTATCATTTCTTTTTACTCGGGGTGCTTGTGAAGACGTAGAGTGTGGTGACAGGGAGATAGGGATTGACAGAGTCTGCTTGCCCAGCAGTGCACTGTGGGTTCACAGAATACTGGTTAGTATTGTGTCTTGTTTCACAGCAGGCTGAGACTCAGATTTTTCAGGATGATGGAAGCATTTGTTGGTGTGTCCAGCTGGCATGTGCAGCAGCCATGAATATGTGGCAACTGCGGTAATAAGTAAACTTAAGGGGAATATGTATCTATTGGCCTGTGTGCCTAAAGTGATTCAGTGAGTAGGGCACTCACATGAAATTGGATTTTAATCCTGTTGCAATTCTGAAAACTTGGATCTTCACATGGACTGAGGCATGAACTAGCATTACTGTGCGTGCTAGATAGTATTCCCTCTTTTTCACATTTTAGTTTAATATTTCCTAATCAAATACCATTTATTTTCAAAAAGGCACTGCTTATCCTCAATCAGAAAGTTATTAAGTAGGTAAGCCTTCTTTATCCTCCTGTTGCTGCTCTGACTTAAAGTGTGTACATGAAGCTTTGCTCTCAGTTTGGGTAGTTAAGACAAGTTCAGACCTCAGCATTAATGTGAAGAAGAAAATCATCATGACCCAAAGTGCTCTGACTGATCCAGGAACTGCATCAGATTATACCATGCCAGAAGGTGCATTTACATCCTGCAATCTGTAATCAAGTGATACTTGGAATCAAGTGTATAATTCAGAAACTGTCTTTGGCAATGTGTCTAAACACATATTGAAAAATAAGCAGTTATGATCAAATGACAAATATGTGTCTTTCAGGTGGTGTGTGTATGGTGCTTTTCTGAGCATGCTAGTGCATGGAAAAGAGTTATAAACATGAGAGATGGCAGAACAATTTTCAGTTTCTTTCTGCATCAGAACAATTTTCAGTTTCTGAGCTTCAAGGGGGAACCCAAAACATCTTTACAGAAAGCAAAGCTGTGAAGTGTGATGGTACTTTTTGGCTTTGTCACATGTGTTCTTTGAGTGACAGGTTAATCTAAGCAGTGTCTTGTTTGAAGAACCTCTGCCTGCACAACTGCTGGGGCTGAGCAAGGCTTGGCCTCAGAGATAGATGCATGTAGGCTTTGAGTTCTCCAAACCTCCCAGTCTGGAGGGTGCTTCTTAGCAACAGTTTATGAAATGAGCAGAGATACAGTGGTCCTGGCTGGGTGCATCAATCATCATCTTGGTCATTATCCATCCAAAGTGGAGGGGTGGTGAGATATTCTTTGCTGGTTTTAAATCTGAAAGTGTGGAACAAAGTTATGCCATAAACAAGTCCTCTTGTTTTTGGGTTTTTTTCTGAAAAATGCTGAATCCCTACTCTGAAGAGAACTTTCCATTATTAAATATATTAAATAGAGAAGAAAGTCTTTATTAAGGTTTTTATGAATTTCAAGGGACCACAGATATTTAGTAGGACTTTTTAAGGAAAGGTCTCAAATATTATCATAAAGGGCACCTGGATATTTGTTTTTTTAAGACAGATAGAAATAATTTTAATCTATTTTAAGCTGATACTAAGACTACAGTCAAGAATTCGTGCTGCATTGGCACATTTGGGGCTGCATCTGGAGACAAAGACAATTTGGAGCATATTTTTAAACTCTTTGAAAATTATTCTGAGATTTTAATGTGGTTTTTTTCTTGATTTATTTACTCCGAGGTCTGCATATTATAGCTTAGACAGCATGTCTTTACATGCAGAGTAATGTCCCAGAGACATGGGATGGAGGGTGCTAAGAAAGGTTCTTGTACTAAAGGAAAAGGGAATGGAAAATAGAATTTAGTCACATTAATATAAAAGAAAGAGGTGACAAAATTAATGATGATGCAGACATTGCTGAGATGAAATTTGAAGTTTGTTCCTTCAGGCATTTTTGAGTTCTGAATGTAAAAATGTTTTGTGTAGAACATATGGAAGAAATAAAGCTTTATTTCTACTTGCATAACTAAAAAACTGTTGAGTTTATGGGATAGGAAAAAGAAGAAAAAGGGGAAAAGCATATTTGTCAGAGATCAAGCATGAAAGATTTACATTAAAAAGAAATAATTTTGTTTTGTTTTGGTATAGTATATTAGAAGGAGTTGTGAGTGACTGAGAAGGGGAATCTGAATGGGAACCAGAACACTACCTTGACAGATAATCAACTACATATACAGCCAGATATATTTAATGCTTCTGAAATTTAAAGAGTATGATTTATTCTGTCCCTATGCTTAAATTAACTGCATTTCTAAATGCATTATGTGCCTATACTGTAATGCTGGGGATGGTAAATCAGAGTGCTTTTTAAAGTGTTTACCCCAGTTTAGTATGTTCCTTATATTGATACATGACAGGTATTCAGTTGAGCATTACTGAAAGCTGACAAAATAACTGGACTTCCACCGGAAGGAAAGAATTTATTCTCTCCCCAGAGCAGAGATTGTTGTTAACTATTCCAGAACAGTAACTGTTAAAGCATTCAGTGTCAGAGATACTCTAATGAAGACAGAAGGTTTTTATAGGCTTGGCTAGTCCCCATGGAAACAGCCTTTCTACTGGGTTACCATAGGAATCATCAAAGCCTTTGTAAGCCTCCCTTAATAGCACACATACGCTTTCCAGGCAGACTGGAATATCTGCTAGAGGATACACCTCCTGTTTTTAAATATAAATACAAACAGATTTTGTTTTGGAGTGGTACTCATCTCTGTTTAACTAGCTATGCTATTCTTTACGTTAGAGTTATATTAAACATTGGAGTCACCTGTGGCACAGGAGAATGTGTGAGGGCTGGGTGGGTTCATGAGCAAGGCAAGCCATGTGTGTTCGTGCCTGAGCTGTGGGGAACCACTGGCAAAAACACCATTCCATACAGCACTTCTGGCATAGCCCAAAACATGTCAAAACACTAGCCCTCCACCTTCCTGTGGACATTGCAGAGCTTTAGTCAGTCTGAAGCTTTTCCAGCTTTTGCTGGACAAAAGTTATACAACAGGATACAAACAATCAAGGAGTGAGACAAAGGAAACAAACAAAACACTGCTGAATGAAACTAGCAGAAAGCCAGCCACGGGGTGACTTCAGCTCTCCAAATGGTTCAAGACAGTTGCTGTTTTGATTTCTAAATAATGTTCCTTGAAGCCATTACCTGGGCACAGGATGAGTAGTTTCTCAGATAACTAATGAGGAATTGCATTTTCACATTCTTGATCCTGAGGCTTTGTAAGAACAGGGAAGTACAGTGGGGAGCTGCAGGCTGTAAGGGAACCATGCACCTACTTACTGGTCTTGTTGTTGTGAGCTTAATTTTATTCAAAGGACCTTTATGAATGAAGAAAAAAAATGTAATTTGGGTTCTGTTTAAACTCCTGAGATCAACATAATGTTCTCCATACAGGGGATTGACAATTATAAGAATACTTGTTGAGGAAATCTAGCCAACATCTTCAGGGCTTGCTATTTTTCCAAGCAAATGCTAGCTACAAGGCTTTCTACAGTAAAGCCTGACAGCATCATAATGCTTTTATATTCCACTTTCCAGTTGGCTAAATTTCATTATGCAGTTTGGGCATATAAATCAGTGGAGCTGAATTGAAGGACGTGGTCTTTACAGGACTACCAGGGAATTTGGCCCTCGAGTTCCAGTTACCAAGGTACCAACTCCCATACATGTAAAGATCCCCATGAAAAGCAATGAGACTGCTTGCATGTTTTGGTTAGGCATGTAGGCATTCCTTGTCTCACCAGAGAAAGGATTCTGATTGGACAAAACAAAAGTTTTGGATTTAATCGAAAATGTATTTGTTTTAAAATGGGTAATTGGAACTACAGATGTGAAAACTGCTATATATTGTGGTAAGTTTGCACAGATGGTATGGCAAGGCATACATCATGTATTACTCCTTTCCAGAGCTGGTAGAAAGGCAGAATATTTTTTTCCAGGAAAATATTTGAAGGGAGCCAGGAATGTCTTTGATTCCCTAAGTAACTGAGGTGCTTTTATTAAGGACATTTTTGGACACCCTAGCCACAAGATGATCTCTCTAGTTACCCAAAAGTAGGCGGTGAATATCTGCAGTCATCCAGAAGCAATCACTGAGACAGAGATCTATTTACAGGGAAAGGAGATAAGAAAAAAAAAAAGAGTAAAGATTTGTGGAGGAGTTAATAAGGCATTCTTCTGTGCATTGATAATTTAAAGGCTACTTTAACTCTCCTCTGCCAGTTGTGAGTTACTCTTACGGAGAAGTTGATCCCATAGTTTTGGTTCCATTTTAGGAGCTGACAGAGGTGTCAAAGATGGTATCTGGAGCAGCAAGAGGCAGGATTATATTTGGTATGACAGTGTGAGTGCTCTCCAATGTGTTGTCCCACCAAAAAATGCAGACTGCTTACTATTTTTGGAGGTCTGACTCCCCATGCCATGCGCTGTCTTGCCAGAGACAAGGATAGTTGCAGGAGTACCTGAAATGAAGGTCTAAAAATAAAGCCATGAGTAATTCATTGTATGGTTCATCTAGTCATGTGTCCACCAAATGGAACAAGGCAGCTGTAATCTCAGGCATTTTGTTCTTTGACCATGAAAACAAAGAGGATGATGTGGCCCACGAAACACAACTGAACTCACTACTATTACACTTTCCCTAAAAGGTCTTGTAAGAATTATTCTACCTGTTGCCTTTCTGTAAGAAGTGCACTGAGTATATAAACTGCCCCTGTTTACCCTGCTTGTTGCCACTAAAACATCCTTATGGGTTCACCCAGAGAAACTGTGGGTGTCCCATCTTTGGAAATGTTCAAGGCCAGGTTGGATGGGACATGGGTCAACATGGTCTGATGGAAGGTGTCCCTATCCATAACAGGGGAGGATGGACCTGATGGTCTTTGAAGTCACTTCCAACCCAAACCAATCTATGGTTCATATTGCAGAAACCATCACTAATGCATTTTGCAGGTGAGAAATTCACCTAGCTTGTGATCTGTGTTTTGAGATTTTGTGGCTGCAATTTTTTGTAAAATGTGTCAGGTTTTGAAGAAACTGCTGCACCCACTGCAGCCTACCAACAAAATAGCCATTATGTTCTCTATGTTTTTATGTTTGCATAAGAAATCACTAACAATCAAATTGTATCCTTGAACAAAACATGACATCAGAATTTTCTTGGCCTGCAGGGCATGCACCACATCTGCTCCATTACTGAAGGTGCTAAAATGGGTGGAGTAGATTAAGCATATTTGGCAATTTTATGGTGAAAGGAGCTCATTCTAAACTCTGCTTCTAGGCTAACTGCTGACAGATACACCATCTCAGTGGGAAAAAAAATGGCCATAGCATTTATCTCCTGGTGTCTCTGTCTATCTGCCCTTGTTTCCACTTGTATTCTCACTCATTTATCTCCTCCCCATTTTGTCTTCTCCTCCAGAGCCAAGGGTCTGGAACAGACCCCACAAAGAGCTGAAACACACAGTCCTCTGTAGTTCTCTCTCTGGTGTGGGTTTTTTTGCAGTAGACGTTTCCATCCATGGGCCTTGTTTTCATTTCCTCATGATTATGGGCATACATATGCACTACAGTGCATTACCTTTGTCTTTCTGATCTGGAGAACCACTTCTCCCTCTGGCCATTCTCAGGAACACATAAACATATTTACTTACATAGACACGTCTGCTCTAAATCCTGACCAGTGAAATCACCTCTCCTAGGCACCAGAAGTACCTATAAGGAAGAAGTAGATGACAACTTCAGACAACAGGAAGAAGCCTCATGTTCACCAGCCCTGTTGCTCACAAAGGAACTTCAGCCACCACAATAACTTCTGGAGGGACAACAGAGAAGGGCACAAATGATCCAGTGGTCCAGGAGGTCTGTGGAATGCACTAATAACAGTTTTCTAACCCAGGTGGTTACGGAAATGACAAAAGGAGGCACTTCTCTGCACTCTGTCCTTAGAAAAAAGAAAGAACTGGTTGAGGATGTAAAGTTCAGGGAAGTTTCTTCTCAGTGGTTCTCTGTGAAAGAAGAGAAAATGGGCACACATTGTAACACAAGAAACGCCACTTTTTCCCCTCCTTTTTTTCTTTACTATAGGGATTGTCAGTCACTTGGCAGTTGCCCAGAAAGTTTGTGGAATCTCCATCTTGGGAGGAATACAAAATCTAGCTAGACAGAGGTGGGAGCAACCTGCTGTATGTGACTCTGCTTTGAGCAGGGGTGAAGCAGTAGAAAGACTCATGTAAGAACGAAGGAGAAAAGCTAAAATTTAGATTGTATTGGATCCAGTGTAGCAGCAGAAGGAAGCACATATCAATTACAAAATAGAAGCAGAAGGACAGTAAAACAGGGAAAATCAAGAATGTCCTAGTCCACTGTCCTTCCTTTCTAAGCAATAAAACATTAGATAGCTGCTCTTTTCCAAAGAGAATTGTGGCATACCTGGGTTGGAAGGAGGTAGTGAGAAGGGGCCCACCCAGGGACAGTACTGTTCTGCTGTCTGTGTTGTGTCCTATCAGCCATAGATTCCTACCCTGCTCCCGACATGGTTCCCCACATGCCATATGTGCTGTACGGACTAGTAGGACTCCATGCTTCTTCTTTCATGCTTCTCACCACCTCTCTCTTGCCTTGGAGCTACTGTGAGCTTAGGGCCCCATGGTAGCCTCTCCTCGTCATGACCTGCATTGTCCAGCTGGCCCCAGTGTCTGCTGGACTGCAGAGGCACAGAGCAGTCACACGTGGTGCAGCACTACAGGAACTCGCTCCCTTTGCTTCTGTGTCGCACATATCTCTTCAAACTTGTGTGACAGTGCCTTTTTGCCGTCTCAAAATCTTTGTATTCTGCTGACGTGGGCTGGGTATGTCAGGCCTGAGCTGGTTTAATGTTCATGGATACTTTTTTACTTGAGGGAGGACACGTCTTAAACAAAGAAAACCAAAAAACAGCTGAACATGATTATACCCCTGTTTGGAAAAGCCTGGGCAACCATCCCTAGGGTAACAAGGAAAAGAGGTCATTGAAGAAATAATGCAACCTACAACAAGAATGGGAGGAGGGTTGAGGTATCTGAAGCATAGGAGCTGTTGACAAGGAAAATGAAAGGCTTTTTAAAGGAAAGAGAAATTGTGTCAAGGAATTCTGCCTGTTTCATCACAGGTACCTTTCTGAAAAAACTGAAGCACTGCTACAGCAAAGGGCTCAGGATGACAGCAGCAGTGGTAACTTGAATGCCTAGGGGAAATCATCAGAATTAAATGCAGTTAAAGAGACTGTGTATTGTTTTTCTTGTTGCAAATGAAACGGTAATGCTAATTATTAGGTAGTAGAAAGGTGGTAAAGTAGCTTGTTTTAAAAGATTTATCATATGGAGAATAAGGTAAAGACTCTAACCCAGACAGCAGCCCAGAACTGAGAGTGAAAGTGAAGGGAGGGCTAAGATCTTTTGAGTTCATTCAGTTTTGTTTGTCTAAGATATTTCAGCAGCTCAACAGCCTGTAGAGCAGCCTTAAGTGCAAATGTGAATAAGTCTTTATTGATTTTTGTGGAAATGTTTGTGTGAACATGCTCACTAAAGGACTCATGCTTGAAAATCATTGCTTCGGTCAGTTCATGCCTATTTCTTAACGTATTAAGAAATTACATATCAGAAATACCAAGAAAATAAAATGGGTGTATGTGGCACGAGAGGAAGGACAGTTGAGGTGGAGGTCGGGTGTAAAGAGGCAGAGAACTGTGTGTGCCAAAGGAGCTGCTGAATGGAACTGTGCCAGGAAAGACACTGGAGAATTTACGCTGTACAGACAAAGATGATCTTTCTTTCTGCCCACAGTTAGTCTGTTAACAGCTTGCAAGATCAAGGAAGACATGAGGAAGAAACAACTTTAAAAGATCCCAGAAACGCTGAGTTGAAAGCAAGGAAGTGAATGTTTATGAGAAACATTTATGAGAATATTAACTGTTGGCAACATAGGCATCCCTTTCAAGTTGAATGGGAGGAATAGGGTTTAAAATTATTAGGAACCCTTTAAAAATTCATGCCAAAATACAGCCTAATGGGAGCAACAGGATACTGAAAAATATTCCTGAGTCTTTTGGTTGTATCCTTGTTTCATGTGTGTAGAGTAAATTAAAAATGGTATTTAGTAGGAATGATAAGGAAGACATCAGGTGAAAAATGCACTCACACAAATCTGTCAACAGTCATTTATTAATTATTAGTTGGTCAAATAATAAATCCCTAGTGAAATATTTTCTCAGGTTTTATTTCCTTTATTCTGGAAATATTGACGGAGTAAGGAATTTTGAAATAGGAAATAATTACTTATGGTAAAGTGCCTGCAGTCTCTGTCTGTATGGACATTATATTGTTTGTATGGACTTTATAAATATACCAAGTGTATGGTGATTGGAAAATTTCCAGAAAAGGAAAATATTGCTAAGAGCTGTAGAAGATACTGGTATTATAATTTCAACTTTTTTTCTGATTTTTCTTATATTGATCTGTAGTAGTGGCATTGCAGAATGGAGATTTCAGAGACAATGTTGGAAAAAGCAACAAAACTATAGGTTATTCATTGTAAAAACAATATGAAGAAGTGGAAACTATTTTGCTCCCATACTTCACAACAGAGGAAAAAAAACCAGGCCACAGTCTTGTAAAAGGCTTTATAGCTTTTCATATACATATGTGTATAATTTTCAAGATACATGCTTTTTTTTTTCCTCAGCAGAATTGCCACATCTGACACTGTGAGCCTGAGGACAGGCAGCAAAAGACTCACTAAAGGCTACACCTCGCAGCCACCACTTTGTGTTATAACTTGTTGTAAAATGCTTTCTGTAAATGCTTCCTTTTCTAACATATTCAAGTTAGCCTTTTGACTTAGATGCTTTAGGATCTGTGTTACTCATGTTCTATAAGAAAGGGCTCTGCTAAACATCATTTATGTACATACTCCTGCACCCCTACTGCAAAGGGTTCTGTTGAGATCCCCACCACTTAGGAAGCATTTTAAACTGCTTTTTAATTTTAATAAATGGTGTCACTATATATTGTATATGATGGTTTCACTTGGGCATTTTGAATGATTCACACAGAAAGTGAGTTAGAAGAATGAGAAATCGGAGATCATTTTGGTGTCAAAAATCAATTTTTTTCTAAGCCTTGTCTGTACAAAGTATGTGAATGAGCTTAGAGACTGAAATTATTATCTTCTACCTCCTGAGAAAGATTAAGAAAATGAATTTTAATTGGGGATTTTGCTACACATCTAAGTAGAAAAATGTGAGCAAATGGAGGGAAAAAAACTAGAACTGAATTTTCTAAACTAGACTGATACCAATCATTGCAAATATAAACATTCACTGCCTCAGTTTTTCGTTTATCAGCATTAAAGAAACACATTAAAAAGTCATGTACACTTCAGCATCTGGTAGCTTGTTTTTTTATATTTCGGAACAGTATTCCTGGCATAATCATAATAAAGCTACATCTCATATAACTGGTAGATATTTTGTGTCTTTACTGGTCTTGGATATGCATTATTGCATCCAATCCTGTTATTTAGCACTAAAATATTATGACTCTCATTTGTATTTCTGTACCTTTCTAAGTGTCTGGTTGTGTAAAAGAGCTGCAGATTTGGCAGGGGCTTTCATAGACATGGCAGCCTTGATGAGTTCATAATGACTTATAATGCCCAATATGTGAATGATGCAGAACAAAAGGCAGTGGTTCATTTACTGTCATTTCCTACTCTTGCCTCTGCTCATGCAACTTGGCTGTGAAACATTTTCATATTCACAATAATGTGTTTTGCTTGCATTTTGCAGTCATCTTCCACATGTGTAAGTGGAGCAACAGGTGTAAGATTCCTGTGTTTTCAAACTTAATCCCTTCCCACAGATGAAATTGTGAAACATAATAGAAAATGAGGGTATACATTCAGACAAGAAAATGTCTGTGCTTATGTTTTTTAAGATATTACGTATTAAAAATGCACACACATTTAACAAGACAAGTCCTTTTGATATGAAGACAACTTTAGTCAGAGAAAATTGTAGCTGTAGAAATGCTATAGTATGCACTCAAATGCAGGCTTGGCATAGCACCACATAATAAATTAACAAATGTTGTTCATAATGCTTGTTGCAATTAGAGGTTGGATTTAAAAATCCAATCACTGCAGTGAGTGACATGACCAGATGACACCAGGGGAAAATAAAAGCTCTTTTGTCAATACTCTTGTTTTCTATCTTGCTACTTGTCATTATAAAGTCAATATTAAGTCAAAAGTTTCTGGTTAATAGGATGCAAGATCATATGCCCAGTACCCAGCATTTTCTGAAACCTGTATCTAAGTTGTAAATGTGTGTTCATTGTATTTGGAATATTTATGAAGAGTGGTCACCAGTGTATATTCAGTTCTTCCTGTCACACCTGCTCAGATCTGTAAATTTGTAGATGCTCTTCTACTTGAATAAACTGGTGTAGTTCATGCAAAATTACACATAACTGAGCCCAAAAACACATGCTTTGCTTTAGTTTCCTGTTTGGGTTCAGTTGTGACTTAAATTTTCTGCTTGTGCCAATTACAGTTCACTCTGTGTAAATGATATATATATGGTATATATGTGTCCTCAGTCTCACAGCTCCTGTGAGACTCTCCTTTCTGATATGGTCATGCAAAAACCTAAAATTTCCCATCAACAAAGCATTTAAGACCACAGACAACTAGAAAGTGAATCAGTTAAAGAGATTCCCTGTGAGCATTTACCATTCAGTTTTCAAGAATTCTTTGCAGGAAAATTTGTGTCTCGGGGTAAAGGTAGAGGTCTTTACAGCAAGTCACTGTACCAAAGGAAATGGGGAGAAAAATAGAAAATTTCTGGCCTTCTAAATTCTCTGATGAGTTGAAGGAAGAAGAAAAGAGAGAGTTATTTTCTTGTCTATTTTAAAATCTTAATTATTCTGAAAGGGCTAAAACAAAATGAACAGTAAGTTTCAAAAGCAGATCACCCTTCAAATGCTAATGTGATTATGAGAATCAAGAGCAGCAATCATGAAAATCATGGTAAAACTTGTGTGACACTTTAACATGGCTAACTGAAGCCTGGTGCAAACCAACAACCTTTGGTGGTTAATTCATATCCCTCTGGTAGAACTCTTTGGGACTGATTTGGAACATTTTTAAATGTTAACATAGATTGTGAAATAGAAAAGATAATGGTTTAAAAGAACCCCATTAACTGCAGTATGTTTTGCTGGTGTTTTTTTTTTTTTTTCCAAACACTTTAGCTTTATGAAGTAAAAAAATCCAAATTCTTCTTTGTAAATGTGCAATAATATTAAATTACCTATAAAAAGACAAGATGCTGCTTCCAGGAATGGTCTGGAGCAAAACCAATGGATAAAAGATTGTCTCAGGGGAGGCACAAGGGGAACTTATCCATTTGAGACAACCCTCTGAGAATGGTTCCTCTGCTTTTCCTCCTTATTCTGCTCTGATGATAAGAATATAGCAATGCAATTCCACCTTCAAAAGGGCAGCATTCTCAGTTGTTATCTTGTGGGTGCAACAGGATGTGTGCATGTGTGGGGGGTTGACTGGGACAGAGCAGTGATCCACTTGTCAGTGGAGGGGCTCAGAAATTTTGAGCAGAATGTTTTTCAGAAAATGCCAATTAATTCAGTTGTAAATGTTATGTGGGAATGTGTCAGGATTGACTATACTTTGTTTATTTTTCTTTCAATCAAAACAAAGCTTTCTGATAACTTTTTTGTAATTTTTTCATGACAGAATATTTAATTGTTTCACTTGGAAAACATTTCATTCAGGATTGTGTTCAATATTATAAATTGGGGGAAAAAAAGACTCAGAATTGAAACTTTTCATCTAAGTTTACCTTTGGTGGATTTTAAAGAAATAGTCCTACTATTTACTTTGCTTCAGTTGAGGACAGGTGAAATTTTAATGTGTCAGTGCTTTCCAAGAAATGAAAATTCTACTTTAATGAAAAGTATCTGACAGAAGTCTGTCTCTCATTGTTTAAAAATGAAAGTTTTACACCTTTCAAAACAAATTCAACATGTAGTTACATGAGTAGAAATTGCCTAGAAATAGTTTTTGAGTTGTTTATTTACATATTAAAAAAATTGGGATTTTAATGTATTAAGTTGCTGAAAAGATTTTTCTAAATGTCCAAACCAATATTTGAATATTTGAGTCCTGTCATTGGCACTACAGAGAACAGCCTGGTTTTCCTCATTGTCTCCCATCAGGTGTCTACACACATGTATGAGATTCTCCCCTGAATCTTCTCCAGGCAGAAGAGTCTCAGCTCTCCTCATATGAGATGCTCCAGCCCCTCAGTCATCTCCACAGCCCTTCACTGGGTTTGTTCCAGTAAGTCCATATCTCTCCAGTACTGAGGAGTCCAGAACTGGACTCAGTATTTCAGGCATGGCCTCAACAGTATTGGGTAGAGAGAAAAAGTAACACCCTTCAATCCGCTGGTAATGCTCTTCCTGATGCAACCCAGAATGCTGTTGGTCACTTCTGTCACTATGGTTTATTGCTGGCTGGCATTTAACTTGTTGTCCACCAGGATCCCAAGCTCCTTCTCTGTGGAACTGTCCCTCAGAAGCTCAGTGTGTGCTGGTGCATGGGGTTATTGCTCTGCATTGGCGGAACTTTGCATTTCCCTTTTCATATTCCTCTCTGCCCGGTACCACCCTGTGTTGATGTTCAATTCCTCCAGTTTTATATCTCTGAGCTTGATGAGGGTTCACTTTGCCCCATTGTCTAGGTTTTTAATGGAGAGGTTAAACAATATTGGCCTGCCTATTGACCCCTGGGGTACCCCAGCAGCGAGCTGCATCCAACTGCACTTTGTGCTCTCGATCACCACTCCCTGGGTTTGGCTGTTCAGCCACGTTCAATCCACCTCTCTGTCAGTTTACCAAACCCACACAATGTCACCTTGTCTGCAAGATTGTTATAGGAGTTCATTCCAAAGGCCTTAATAAAGTTGAACCAAACAACATTCGTTGTTCTTCCCATCGGACTACCTATCTGACAAGGTAGTCCTTTCACTGTGGGAAGGTATCTGCTTTGTTAAGCATGAATTCCACTAGGTAAAGCCACATTGACTTCTTCTGATCACCTTGTCCTTCACATATTTGGAAAAGGCTTCCAGAATTAGTTGCTCCATGATCTTCACAGGGACTGATGTGAGGCTGACCGGCCTGCAGTTCCCCAGATTTTCCTTTTTGTCCTTCCTGAAATAACATTTGGTTTATTTGAAGATAGGAGCGTAGCAGATAGGAACATTTTCTCCATATTTCCTTTACTTTCACATTTTCCCTTCTGCTATGAACAGACACATAGTATTCCTATATTCATTTATTCCCTTATTAGATGCACAAGTGAGGTTATGGATTTCTTTGACGTATGCACAGTCATTGCTGTAGACTCCTGCTCAAAACAGTGGGTAGATTAAGAAACAGAATACTCAGATAGTACCCTGAAAGAGCTTTTGTCTTCACCCTGCTTCTGTTTTAAGTGTACATCCAGAGGTTATTTAACTTCTATTACAGACAAGAGAAAAGGAGCCTGAGGGCTTCTTTCTTCCCAAATAAATAAGTTCTCTGGACCCCTTGGTCTTCATAACCGAGCCTACAACTGACCTGGATTGTCTTCCTGGTTGGGCTTAAGAACTTCTTGAAGAAAATTGACTTTAACTAAATCCTGTAACATGACTGCTCTGTCAGGAGTTCAGTGACATATGCAGCCCCAAACCAACAAGGTTTTAAAATTTATGATAGAGAGAAATAATAGAGAGTTTGTTGCTCCATTTAACACTGTTGCCTACGTGTTGGCTCTGAACCAATGTGTCAGCAATCTGTCTAAGGCTGAAGACTTTGTCAAGGATAGGAAAAAATATGAAGACGTAGAAAACTCCTGCTCATGTGAAAACTTATAAGCATGTAGAACTGAGACACCAGAGAAATATCTGATACAACTGGTGAGATAAAGAAACAACCCTAAACCCCAGAACTACATCCAGAAACAGTGAGACATGATTTGATGGAAATTTTTATTTAAATGGTTATGGGAAAATTAGGAAAGAAGAAAATAAACTGAAAATAGAATTGTCGTCTTCTAGAGACCACCAGGCTAGATCAGAATAATAAAATATTCCAAATCAACTCATCTGGTACTCAAACCACATAGTTTTTTTACCCATGGGGAAATTTTAAATATGCGGACATCTGCTGGATTACAAACATTCAAACTTAGTTCAATTAAGTGCAGTTCTACTCTTTAAAGCAGATAAGTAAGAATAATATCTAAGACTTTCATGTTTTGTGGTCTCTCAAAGGTCACGCTATCAGATTATTTCTGCTTACTGGTTAAAAGTTGCTTCTGTAATACCAGTACACAACCTTATTTCCTCCAGGTAGCCCGAATTTTCTGCTTATTTGGTATTGCCATGAGAATATTCTCTGCAAGTCTCATTTGCAGCCTAAACTTTTCTGGACATTTTTAAGTAATCAGAAAGAAGAAAACATTGCTGTTGGAGGGGCAGAAGGAGAAACAGAAGCAGTTTCTCACATGGTCTTGCTATCTTTGATCTTTTGGGGCTCATTTCTTCTGTACCCTTACCAACTCTGATCAATACAAGCCATAGAGGGGACATGGCTAAAGTGGTTCCTATGCCTCTTGCCTTCAGAAGCTGATTTCTTGTTAACTCATTCTAGAAGTCACAGCCTGAACTAACAGTATGCAAAGCAACCATGAGCAATTGTTTTGTGGACAGCTGCTACAAAGTCTCCAAAAGAGAATAATGAAGAAATTTTAATTCTACACTTCAGACCTGAGTTGGATCTTAAATCTCTTTGGATCAAAGAAGCTGCTTGGGAGAGAACTATGAAGAAACCACAGTGTTGACCTGTGATGAGGGAAACAAATTAAAATCAAGGGGCTCATTCTTGATTCTACCATCCATTCTGCTTGTTAATTTAACCAGCTAGATGAGCAAAGTAATTTTTTAAAGTATATTTTGCTCTCATAAACTTTCAGTTACTCTTACTGTGTGCAAAATCAACCAGTAAAAAAGTGCTAGAAACTATGCTCAAATGTGGATTGGAAGGAGTAATTATAGTGTCCAGGTAAATAATACCCAGTCATTCCTCCCATCAGTCAAAATATCTATATAAAACCTATTTTTAAAGGAAAGGAAGGGAAGGGAAGGGAAGGGAAGGGAAGGGAAGGGAAGGGAAGGACAGGTTTGTAAACTCACCATTTATCATCCGACATCACATTTTTGTTATATGAAGTGTATGATTTTTGTACAGTCCAAAAAAGGCTCCTAAATGTTTTAAAGTATGATTAGACTATATTGCAGTATCAAAAAAAAAGCTACTCTGAAGAGATATATTCTAGCAGTCTCCTTCCTTCCAGAAGGCAGCATCCACTTGCAGGGCATTATTGAAAGGACCTAAATTTTCCATTTAGGAATTTAGGAGTAAATAGAGGAAAGTAAACTAGCCCTGATTCTCCTGTACAATATCAGAGATGCTGTGCTTAATTTATTTTACAGGTTATGACAAGGACATACCTTATCTGTTGAGACATTTCTGAAATGTGTTGAATACAACATTTACTGTATTAACAAATTGCTGTCAATATATCGTTAAACAACACAATCTAGTCCTACAAAGGTAAGTAAACATATTGTATTGTACCAAGCCTCAAAGCTCCACAAGAACAAAATTCTAAGCAAAATCAGGTTGTTAATATTATTAAAGAACAAAAAAAGTGCTTTTCTCCTTCCTCGTTGTGAAATACAAAAGAGTATCCAATTATATGTTGTGCCCATTCTTTGCTCCCCTCCCCTTTTTCCACAGGATGAACTGTGCCCTCACAGTGGAGAAGGCTTGCACAGCCAAGGAGTCTGCTCTCTGTAGGCTGCCTTGATCAGCTGCAGAAATTGGAGGATGCACAAGGAGACTGGGGGGTTGGGTAGGCTGGAAAACAAAAGTTCCTCTTCAGATGCTGTTCAGACAATTGAATGTTATTTGTTGTAGACATGCAAGAATTCCCTAAACCAACTGTTTAATGTATGATCACTTTAAAGTTGTTCTGCTACCACTGTACACTTTTGCCTGTGGATAGAACAGAATCAACAGGATCCTAACGTTGGATACATAAAATGCTGCATATCACCAAGTGCTCTTAAAAACCCAACTATAAGGCATCCCAAAATGGGCATCCATATTTACTGAATATTTTTGTCTTTAATTGCCTTTTGTTTCTGCTGTAGCTCCGCAGCCTGAGGATAGCCAGCCTTGTGTCTTCACAGGAACGCTACAAACATAAATTAGTTGACATTTTCAAATAACTTTTATTTAGAAGCTGCAGTGATGAATGCCATTAGTGAGCTTATGGAAAATTAATTGCAAAATGTTGCCGATTTCCTTGCTTACTGACTGACTAAGTTTTGAACGGAGGTAGGAATCCTGAAGAAACTCTGGTACAAAATTAATTAGTTCACTTATCAAGTGCTATACGAAAGCACAATGGGACTCAGTTAAAGTTGCACAGCAATTTTAATTCCTACATTACACACTTCCTAAAAAGTTTACTTCGCAAATTTATTATTCTCTTGATGCAGATATTTGGTGGTATACAGCACAATGTAAGCATTCTTATAATGTATATGAAGGAATTAATACTGTATTATGTGTAGTAATTGGTTCTTTTTTCTTACCTCAATTACACTCATTAACAATGACAACTAATACTGTCATGTTCTTTAGGTCACATCCTGGAAGGCCACGTGGCCATTTCCCTCTATAAAAATGTGTTTATTGCGGATCCCCATCAACTTCTGCAATGCACATGTAAAATACTGTTGCATGAAGTTTTGCAAAGTGTACGCAAAATGTTGTTTCCGTAAACTTTAGCATGAACAGATGTTTGTGAGCAGTTCTTATTTTAAGAAAAGAACAAATATTTTAAAGATCCAATGTGTTAAGGCAAATATATAGAGAAGAGAGCTGAAAAGATTTAATGAAAAAACTTTACCCTCAGTTTTCTTTTATTCACCTGACATACAGAATTTTATATTCCACAGAGAATGAGAATTCTTCCTTCATCTTGCACTGTATTTGTTCATCAAGCACAGCTCTCTTTGTGACTCCAGTTCAACAGGGAACTTGGCACACAATGACATTTAATGACTAAGGAAGCAAGTCAAATTTGATGATGCTACTAATGGAAGTAAAAATCAAGTATGTGCCTAAACACTGTATTCTGGACATTACCTAACACGTACACACAGTGCTTGATTAATATGCAAAATTTCAGTCAAATATAAAATGGAAGAGCTTTTACATGTGTAATGCTCTGATAAGGAGAGGTAGAATTGCAAAGCTCATATGTAAGGTACATAATACAGGAAGATAACTAAATGAGTATTCTATTTGTAACAAATCCCATCCCTGTGGGAAATGTAGTACTGGACCTTTGCATCAGGAAAGAAGCAAAAGTGATACACTAGCTAAAGAGCTAAACCTGAATCTGCTTTTTAAGAATGACATTGATTCCACTCCCACCTGTTCTCAAGAGTTTGATTTCAATCTCCAGGAATGCAGAACACTTCAAATCCAAGAAGGTTATTTTTTTAAATGACATATATTGTATCATTATCCTATACACACAAAAACTGAAGTTAGGAAGGCTATTGTTTGTTGGTTTGTTTTGTTTTTTTTTTTTTTCCTGGGGAAAGGCTATTATGACACAAAAAAAATAATACAGATTTCATCTGCACAGAAGGTGCATGTTCTAGGATGCAGAAGATTTTCCATGCTGCTATGACACAGCCAGGGGCACAGAGGTAGCTCTATTACACCTGTGTGTCCAGTGTTGCCTCTGGCATGTCCCTAGCTATAAAGTCCCATAAACTCCCCTTCAGTGCTTTTTTACAGAGTTACACTTTAGCTTAGCTCTGATTTGTGTCCCACTAATGGGTTTTGCTTTCAGGATTTTCTTTGAAATTTGACTTTATCAATCTATTTATTTATTTTAAAATAGATAACATTTAAAACAACAAATAGTTGAATTATGGCAACTCTTAGCAGTCAATTAGAAATATATCCTATTTACCAGAATTTTTCTGAAGAATTTCCTTAAAGGGAATGTATACCTGGAATGGATTTCCACATTTTTTCCAATGTACCAACACTACACCTTCTGAGATATCAGCACCTTGGTCCTCTGTTACAGTGCTCTTCAGTTGTAGGGTTTTTAGATGCAGTTTTTTTCATGGAGTCTTTCGCTCTTTTGAGATTTAATGTGTTATAACTCTCTTCCTGAGAAAGTATTTTTTTTTAATAATCATTTTTAAGATTATGAGTTTGTTTAGCAGCTCTTTGCACCATTTACCCATTGCTTGCTTTATTTCTTTTCTGTTTGAGAAATCCTTCCTTACTTATCCTAGTATGTCTCTAAACTTGCCTGCTGAAATCCTAATAAGCTGATAAAATTTAATTATTTCTCCATCAGTACCCACTTCAATGTGCTTAAAAGTTCTACATTCATACTTCCTTTTCTCTTGTCTCATGCTGCTATTTTTCTGCTCTCTTTCTTTCATTACATTTAGGATTTTTGCCTGTTCTTGTCATTTTTGGAGTTATTTTGGAGAAAGTTATTTTTCTTTGTTTTGTTTTCTTTCTTTCCCTTCATTCTACTTATTCTAACTTCTCCAGATTTCTATATGGCTTATATTGTAACCAGATACTATTCTGACAGGTTTTGTGCTGCCACATGAAGAAAAAATCTGTAGAAACAATGGTTTTTGGTAGACCTAAATTTTAGTACCCAAGTATCGTTCTTGAGGCAAATTTGAATTTGCTTTAACAATGTGTTTGCTCATCCATAACTGTCTCATTGCAGATGCAGTTTTGCTTCTGAATTCAAACACATATTTATCAACTGTGTTTTTATTTTTAATACTTTAAGAGGGATGTGATTTAAAGGTATTGCTGCTATTTAATCCTGTCTGTTGTTTTCTTCATGAATTGATAGTTTCTTGTTAGGTATTTAATTACCATTTAATTTGTAAGTTCTTTTCCAACTACTTGATGAAGTCTCCTTTCTTTTGTTAATTGCTTTGTAATGAGAAGCATGTGAAAGAAAATGTAAAGGTCATCATGTAGTTGAAAAATGTTCTTGACACATCTTGGCCTCTTTTATGACTGCTGGACTGTTGCCATTTGCTTTGAGGGTGGTGTGAACAGGGTCTGGAGGGTAATGTTCCTCTCTCATCATTGCAGCATGAATACACCTCCAAGTCCAAAGACTAATATGTGACATGTGTGTTTTCTTATTCTCTCAAATAGCCAGAATCAAAACTCAGGCTCTAAATTTATTAATTTCATTGCATGGCATGTTTTACAAATTCTGGTTGTTGTGAACTAGGTGTGAGCTTTCAGTGCTTGCGTGACTCTCTGTAAATTCCATTTTAATTTAAGCACACGAGTTGATAGTTTTGGTGGTGGTGAGCAGCAAAGACACACAGGAGCAGCTGAGGCCTTGGAGGGAAAAACATTCTTCTGGATACCCCAGGATGGGATCAGGTGAAGTTTAAAAGAGATTCACAAAAGCCCAGTGTTTCCAAACAGACATCAGTTTCCAGAAGGAGCTCGGTAACTACAACTTGCACAACTAAACATGCCAGTATTTTAAGGGAATGTAATCCTTCAAGTGCAGAGTGAAAGATAACTGTTGGCTCTATACTCTGATGATGAATTTTTTTAAATTTCATTCAATAATAATAATTCTGGAACTGATTCTCGCATTTAAAGTTATATACTGGGACATGATCGGGGCACAGTATTCCAAACTTGTGGACATCTGTAGCCCTGCCAATCTCAGTAGAATTTTTAAAGTATAATCTGGAGAAAAACGTTTTAATTGTGCATGAAATTCACACAGCATGATCACAGATCCATTAA
The DNA here is from genome assembly GCA_013397295.1 of Polioptila caerulea. Taxonomy (NCBI): domain Eukaryota; kingdom Metazoa; phylum Chordata; class Aves; order Passeriformes; family Certhiidae; genus Polioptila; species Polioptila caerulea. The sequence continues at coordinate 110,812 of VYXF01000693.1, forward strand.
ATAAATATTAATGAGCAATTTAGGATTTTTTTTATTAATGAGGATATAGAAGATGTTGAGTAGGTTTTCCCACAGCAAATGTTAAACTAAGTTGTTAATCACCCATTAACTACTTATGATACTTCATTGGCCACTTAAAACTTCAGCTTGCTTTCTTTCAGATGTATCCAATTATCCTTTTTTTTTTTTTAATGTTAACAAATGTATGTTTGTCAGCCTTTCTGAGCTATACTTACTACCTTCCATAAATATTCAATTCTAATATTACAACTTATTTTTAAAAACAGCTTGCAGCACATCTAGTAAAGTATTATTCTTGGGTTTGGAATAATGACTGTCTTAAGAGTAATTTAGCAGACATAAATAAAAATGGTAAATGAATATGGTTCTACTTTTCAAAGGACTCACGTGTCCTGCTTGTTTCCTGCTACAGTAAGTTATCATTCATAGATACCTTAGGTTTTTTTTTAAGTTCATTTTAGTGTTTAAAAAACCCCAGAAAGCTATATTAAGAATTATTTTTTTCATGTTGTGACTTAGGAACAAATCTGATTTAAAATACTTTTTTTGTGGCTATTGGAAAGGATCTTCTGTGCCCTCCTTGGAGAAGCCAAATCTTTCATCTGGAATTTAATTATTCAAACAAACAAACAAACAAACAAGCAAACAAAAAAGCTTTATTTTGGATGAGTTAGGATGTTGCTCCATGATATAGTCAGAAAAATGTTCTCAAACAACCACTGCAGAAAAACATAATTATGCTCACAAACAGAGTTGTTAGACATGAATGAGCAATGAGTGGACAGAATGTGTTGCTCGATAAATTTAGCTCTGCCTCTGACTGCTGCTTGTTTGTGAGCTGCTTTGGTCTTCCTTGAATCCGTTTGTTACTCTAAATGAGCCTCCAGTCATGGTGGCAGCTCTTGTGTGTTCCCACGGCCCTGGGAGCAATGCCAAACATGTTCTGCTGGAAGCAAAGCCTTCAGAGCAGGCTGGAGGGGATGGGCCAGAGTCAGGATCTGGTCATCTTAGCTCAGCCTTTGTGCAAAGCCTGAATATTCATCTCCTTTCGATGTAAAGCCAAGTGAATGTCACTGGTATATGATAATACAGATACATTACCCAGGTACAGAAAACAGACTGAGAACGTGGAACGTCTCAATCTCATCAAAGGCAAAAACCTCAGCCAAATATGGTGGAGCAACTACATCTAAAGCACATCCTAATCTCAGCAGAATGGAAAAGAAATGGAAAGTCTGGGTATGAAAATCTGCTGGTGCAGTTACTGTCTTTAAAACAAGCTATGAGCAAACTTCCTACCAGCATGTGTATTCTCACTGTAAAAACATGAACAGAGTCTATAGAGAACTTGAAGGAGCCCATACCAGCTCTCAGCACTGACATTAAAATGATCCTTACACTAAGGCCATATAGTAGGAAAATTAGAAAGAACTCTACCTGTAGGAACACTGGGATAGGAATAATCAGGTCGTTGTACTCACAATGGCATTTGCAAGAATATGTTAATATTCAGAAATTGAATTCTTACCTACTGGATCAACCACAAGCTGCCTTAAGACACCAGACTAACACAGAGCCCAAGGGAATCCAGTTGTGTTTCAGGCCATTGTTGTGCAAGATGCAAAAACACTCCTTTAAAGATGTGAAAAGAAGAGAAGAAGCACAGCTGAAACAGAGAATCCAAAACAGGCAGGAACCACACAATGATGTTTGTCACCAAGGGCTGGCTTTAAAAAAACATTGATTGAAGTATACAGATAGCCTTGATATTGTAGCTCTAAGATATACAGTCATATTAAGAAAACAGTTTTAATGAGGATCATCATGGTGAAGTGGGTAGAAACACAGATCCAGAGATGTTTTCTAGGCAGCAGAACCACTTGTGAAAACAATATTTTTAAAAAGAGTATTTTTAATAAGAAAACAACCAGGTAATAAAAGTACAGGAACATTTCCAGAGGACTATTAAAACATATGAAGGTGTAAATTAAGTGTTATTTCTATGTCAAGAATTCTGAAAAAAATACACTTAATGCAAAGTAGTATTTTAGGAGGTACAGGAACTTTTTACCTCACAAGATCTCATCTGATTTTTACAGTTTTATATATGCTTAAGAATTACACAGAGGTTTTAGTAAGAAAATATAAAGGCAAAACAAGTATATTGTGGCTCAAATATTTTCAGTTTATCAACTGCTTGAGAAAAGATGGAAATACATGATTTTGCAAGAAGATATGGGATGATATAGCCCAAGAGAGCACTGTGGTCACCATGAAAAATTCAGATTCCCAGGAAAAGTACTAAACTTTGTCTTAGCAGAACGTAACAAGCTAATGAGATCTCAGTCTAATTTGTTATGAAGTGATGCTACTCAGAGTCTACAACTGGCCAAAAGGAGGTTGTGATGAAGAGGTTATTGGCCTCTTCTCTGAAGTAACAAGTGATGGGACAAGAGAAAATGTCCTCAAGCTACACCAAGAGAGATTTGGAATGTATATTATCACAGCTTTATTCACTGGAATAATTCACTGGAAGGGTTGTCAAACATTGGAACAGGCTTTCCAGGAAAGTGGTGGAGACACCATCCCTGGAAGTATTGAAAATATGTGGGTGTGGCACTGAGACACATGGTTTAGTGTTGGACTTGGCAGTGCTACATGAACAGTTGGACTTCATGGTCTTCATTCCAACCTAAATGATGATCCTAGGCCATGATAAGGTAGGAAGTAATTACTGTAATGGAAAGGGGAAAAGTGCCATGGTAATTGCAAAAATCTGTCCTTGTTTTAGGTGGCCTTTATTGACTTCTACTTTGTGCTGATACATGCCACAAATTAGACTGAAAACAGAATATAAATGACTGTTTGAAAGCTGTGCATAAAGTGGCAAGAAACTCCAAATAAATCTGAAACTATGAGAGGATGCTGAGAAAGCTTGTTTAGTAATAATCTGATAATACCCAGAAATCAAGTGTGATGGGAACATTACTTGTTAAAAATGCCTTGTGAATGATGTGCAGCAGAAGCATGGTTTTCTATTTCTCTAATGAGCATATTTAGGCACCAACAACCACTGGGGAGAAGCAATGCTGCATGTCTGTATCTTAGTCCCCACATTTTTTATGAGGATGTATGATGAGCGCATACAATAAGGATGAGAAACACCTGGTGTTGAGAGACACTTTTTGGTGAGGAAGGACAGCTGATATATGAAAAGAAATCTTTGGTAAAGATTTCAGGGGGATAAATGAAGATTAATACCTGTGAAAGTAGTGATTTCTGATAATTTATGTGGGCTGAAGTGTTGTGGGGCAAGAATAAAAGCTGATTGAATATCTCGTGGTGGGCTTTGTACTTATTTTTTGTGGCTCACCACAGTAAAAAAGTAAAGCACAGAGTGAACTAAGCCTGAGAAGTTTCGTATGAAATACCTGCAACAGGAAGAATGTGACTATGGTAAGTTGTTAGAATGATCCAGGATGCCTAGCACCCTTTCCACTTCATTGTCAACTCTGATTATTATTCTTTTGAAGTGTGTGATATGAAGAATTTAATAGCACTTCTGTTCCTAGATGCGAACCCAGCTAATGTGGGGAAATGACAGTGGTTATATCCAGCTAAGGAAAAATCTGTGGACCATGCTACCTGCATGGATGTCTAGTATCTGCACACTAAAACTTCTCTTCAATTTTTGCTGAAATTGCTATTTTGCAAAGCAAGTTCCTAGAGCACACACTTGTCATGAATAGATGTGGAAAACAGACCCCACAGGGTCCTACACGGTAAAGTGAATGGAATTTTCTGTCTTAGATATTTGCACTATTTTACTTCTTTTGCTCTAATTTATTTTTGATTTTCTTTCTCTTTCTGAGCCTTGAACTTCCCTTACTCTGTATGGAGGTTAGAACATCTTGATAAATCCGAATAATTTGTGAGCAGTTGGCATCTACAGAACACACACTACATCTTTACATAAAACCTCTTTTGAAATAGTTGTTGTTGCACATATAACCACAGTCAGTGTTTGAATGTGAAATTTTTGGTAGGACCAATGTGCACTAACAGAGACAAGATCTATTGGAATGACATTTCCATTAATTTTTTTACCTTTCAAAAATTAAAAAATATCCAATGGATGAGTACCAGTTCCAGATATCTATCTGAGCAAAGTAAAACATCAGGTTTCTGAATTACTGGAAACTAGTTAATTGACTGTAAACTCACAATACTTTTTGTGATATGATTCCAGATTAATCTGAGGGAAGAGACTCTGGAAAAGAAGGACTCACATGATTTGGGATAAGGGTTGACAAGTGGCCAAAAATGTTTGCTGTAGATAAAAGGACATCTACTTGTATAGGACAGTGGAACATGGATAACATGGATACAGTTCAGCTAAGAATTCAACTATAAGAAAGCATTTGAAGCCAATGAGATTGTACATGAAACAAATAAGAAACCAGTAAAGTCCATGTGGAAGGATCTTTTATACCCTCTCTGCTTTATCCAATTGAATGCTGTAACAATCAATATACATATTTTTATTTCTAAAAAGAGCTATTTTTCAGGCAAATACTTCTTGATTTCTTTTGATGTCAGAATATGGCACCTGAAATTAACAATCTGCTAATTTTTCACTAAAAAGAAAAAAAAAATTATTTAAATTATATTTAACTGTTATTGTATGCTTTTATATTTACTATATACTTACTGCTACATTTAAATAATAATTTTAATCTGTATTTTCCCTGGTGGCATATTTTTCTTACATCTGGTATTAATATGCTTGTGTGAGAATTTTCTTGAAGATTCTCAAAATTCTATTCCCTGTGGTTAACCCCTGTATTGTGGATAAAATAAGCAATGCATCATTTACCAGACACACTGAGTATCTGTAATTCATGGGATTCTGAGTTCATCTTATTACTTGAATACTGCTAGCTAGCACTAGGCTTCATATTGCTTCCTCAGTAAGCAGTAAAAAAATAAAAAAGTGAATTCTATGATGTTCCACTCTTTATAGCACATCAAATTTCCTTGGTGTTTGAAGTTCTGTAAAGTCATCTGTGAGACAAAGAGAAAAGGGGAATAAGAACGTCATGTTTATAAAGTCAGAGTTCAGGGCAAACCTTAGATCATCTTTTCACAGGCAAAAATAGTACCTATAATTCAAAGGAACTACATCAGAATAATTAAGATCAGAGAATGACCCTTCAGGACACATCCTGCTGGATTTTTCTCTGACCTTTTGTACAGCTCTGTAGCAAAAATGGGACAGGGAGATACTCCCAAGAGGTTACACAGAGATCTGCATGACACGAAGGATATGTGGGTGCCATTAAACTGATGCATCAGTTCTGTCTCTGCATTTCCACCCCAGGGATGTCTGAGCTTGGCTGGGATCAATGGCAAGTGCTGGGTAGCATGACAGGGATTGCTGTGTGACAGAAAGCCCCATAAAAGAACAAATAAATTATGGGTATAACCTAGTCATGTAAAATACTCCCAGACACGTGTGGAACCAGGAGGTCTGTATAACTCTCTGTAACCTCTGGCTGGAAATGGCACAGATCTTTCCATAGGAGGCAAAACATGGCCCTTTGGAAGTAAAGGTCGAGCATTGCCACACAGATTTTCTTTTCTGGTGTGGGGACTGATCAGGCTTACAGTGTTTGCCTAAGGTTTCAGGACTGGTGCTACTTGTCCCCTTTTGGGAGGAGAAGGGGGAAAGGAAGAAAAATAATTATATGGTTGCTTCAAAAGCTTTTGCTGACTTGAGAATCACTTTATTCAGCTCTTTATTGACCCTTGCTAAGGAAACAGATGGGCAGGGCTTTCACCAGAATAATTTAGGGAAGAGTTACGTGTGGAAAGAGGAACAGAAATTTCAAAATTGTTCTGGTTCTGCATTTGTCAATTTATTGGAACAGAGATTTATTTTCTGGGTATGCATAGCAAAAAGGCAACTGCACCCCTTTATTTTCTCAATATCTAGGTCTTATTTTGATAATGACAATAATAAAGAAGGCCAGGAAAGAGCAGAGTTGTAACGAAAAAGCTACATTATCACCATGATTTCACAGCAATGCTCATATTGATGCCACTACTTAGAGAGAAGTTTTTGGGCCTCAAAAGATCCATCAGGACACTTCACTGGCTGAAATGGAGGATGCTGATCACCCCACACAGCAATGTGTGTGTGTTGCTTGTCACCATTTTTTGCTCCCAAGGAGGTAACATATCTGGGTAGAAAGAGGATCTTCACTCCATGTCAAGTAGCTATGGTGACCTGAAAAACTCTTTGTTACCAAACTCTTGATCATTTTTGTGTCTGAATCTTGCTGCTTTGCAAGATTTTTCTCCTTGTAGGTGGGTACAGATTATTGCTAGCCCAGGTAAATCCTGAAATTAAATTGGTCACTTTGAAATTATATCACCCTCAAGTGGAGTATGGCCAGATTTCCTTTGATTTCAAACAGCTGTAATTTTCCATACATATTAATGTTGATGGTGTGCAGTAAGTCTCAGGAGTTTCCTGGAAATAAGCAAATCTTTTCTATGCCAGTAACATTTACCAAGAGATGTTTAGTGAAGCTAAGTTGAGTGAAACACTTTTTACTGCTTTCTTTGTGCAGAGAATAAATAAAAATATTTGTTTAATCTAGGTTGCTTTAACTCAAAAGATATAAACTTGATATCGATGTTTTCCAAGCAGAAATTATTTCTTTTATTAAAAAAAAAAATCAATCCTAGAAGTTAATTACATTTAATAGTGAAATAGATGAAAAATAATAATAAAAAAACCATAAAACCACAACAAACAAAAAACCCCACCCAAGCTTAACAATTTGAAATGGAACAGCTTTCACTCTTAAATTTTACTGTGGAAAAAAATAGTCAATGGCTGATAGTCAAATGGCATAAGTTAGATGTTTGTGCTGCTCTAGTTATAATCACCTTTCAGTTCTGTGACAATTGATGAAAATTTGCATGCTTTATGCTCTTTTTCTTACAGCCCATTTTTACTGAAAAAATAAATATTATCCATGACCTTAAGCTGCGCATTTTTTAAAAATAATGAATAAGATGCTTTAATTACAACTACTACAACTATTAATGCTTGAAACTGTGAACAAGAGTGTATTTTTACCAGTGGCACAAGGTTGCTGGTTTGCTGTGGAAGGCTGTGTGCTTCTATGAAAGTGATTAATGCTCAATCCTGGATGCAAAGGGATGATGAAATTTTTTGACATTTTCTATCTTACATCTTGCTATGTTTGCCTTTATTCATAAGCAAATCTTTGCAAAAGAGAGAACTACCTCTACCTGCTTTACCCATATAAGACAACTTTCCAGAATTTCATGTGAAAAAAGTAATTTTCTCTACCACTAGTTTGAAGAGTAGCAGCAGAAATTGATGTTAGTGTTGTAGTTCTCAATGCTAACTTGCTGGCCTTATTTTTTGTAAAATTGCTGAAGTGCTACCTGAATTTTAAAACACTTGAATTTTACTTAAAATATCAGCAAAGTATCAATTTATTTTTCAGTATAAATATTTTCATTAATTCAAACTTAAATTAAAAAAAAAAAGAAAGAAATTTCCCTCCCCCTTTCCTAAGGAGCACTTAAGGAAATATGTTTAGAAATGCCATGCTGAAAGTTTTCACCCTTTTAATGGCACACTGTCCAGCCCTGCTCTTTGTGGTTCCTGGAGCTTCCAGTTGAGTTCTGGTTACTCCTGCAAGCACTAACTGTACATAATCAGAAGCAATCCGGTTTCCAAGACCTTCAAGGCAAATGAAGCAAGACAGGAAAAATAAGCACCAGTGTTCCTGCTTTTTCCAGCTGGGCACTAAGGGACTGAGTGATTAGGATACTTGCCCAGTGTCAGTAAAGTTTATTGCAGTAACAGGAATTGAACATATGTCTTCATTTTCCCAGGCTCCTGCTCTAAATAGAGACCCTCTTTCCTTCTGTGAAACCTTATTCTGTCTTAAATGCTGTATTCAAAATTCATAATGGTTGAACCTGAATATTTGAACATATGTTTTTCAAATTTGTTATATTTTTGCAAACTTCAAAAAAAATTGCCTACTAACATTGTGTCTTCAAAGGCCATTAAATAGTCTGGGCCTAGATGTCAGGCCACAGCTTCAAAAACTTTTGCCAGCAAAAATATCTTCCTTATGCAAACAAATCAATATTTATGTGTCCTAGCTGGACATTTGCATGAACAAATATGAGTTTTGCCTGGGCAAACACTGATGCATGAAGCCTATACTGGCATGTCTCAGGATAGAGGTTTAACTAAACGTGTTTTCTAGCAATAAGTAAAGTGTCCATTTTGAAAGTGTAGTCTTTTATTACATAAGGACAATTATTAATTTCATATTAGTCAAATCAATACTAATGGACAGAGGACAAATATTTGATTCAACATTTTCTACTTGCTTTTGAAGTTTAGTAAGTCTTCCTCTTAGATCTATATTTTTACCATAATTTCTAGATGCACGTTCTCCTTCACAAACCATAAATTCAATGTCTATTTGACTTCTTGGTTTTGAATGACATGCTTTGATTCAGGGCAATAAAACAACTTTTGAAGAGGCAGGGAAGAGAGAAAAATCCTGTGATTTTCATTTCCACAGAAGGCCTGTTTGTGTTCTTTTGCTTAGGATTTGTCTTAGGTTATCCTTGTTGGCTGCAACTGCCCACCAACATAAAATAAAAGATCCTAACTTGAGAATTGGAGACTGTCCAAAGTTTATGAAATTTAAATAAATTTAAATAAATATCATCTCACCTGCAGTGCAAGTCTCCTGTTCAGACTGGGAGGTCTTGATGGAGTCTGTTTCCTTCACTCCTTCTAGTGCCCTGGAATTCAATCCAGAAAAAGAACTAGGTGCCCAAATTTAAAACTGCAATCCAAAAAACCTCTGCTTTCTTGCTACCTACTTATGGAAGTGTCTAAACTCCATAGTGCAATTTATTTCTTTTTCTTCAGACATTCTTAGGTACCAGAAACATGTGCGTCTCCTTCAGATCATCTCATAAAATCCTTTTCAGCCACTTCCTTCAGCAGAGGGCTGTGAGAAACGGAGGGATGATCTATCTAACAAACTAAATTATTTAGATAAAGAGTCAAAAATCTGGATCAACTTCTTCCTTGACCCTGACTTTTCACTTTGAAAATTCAGTTAAACCAAACCTTCCACTGATCCCAGCTAATAATGGAGGAGGAGTCTCCCATTTTTTGTTTGCTGTTGCAGCCAGCACCAGCAATGTTTCCCAACTTTTAGCCAACTGCAGATATGTGCCACCAGGTTCACTGAAAGTGTGTTGGTAGTGATACTGCAGTCCCTGTGGTCTTGCACAGTACAGTCATTCCCTTAAGAACACTGCACCCCTGCACCTAAATCATCTCCAGTTCCCTGCACTGCACCTAAATCATCTCCAGTTCCCTCTGTGCTAGCTGGCAACAGGGACCTCGAGAGTATTCCCCTCTTTCTTGTGGTCCACCAGGACAAGGGGAAAACAAAGCCAGATTGGACCACTTTTGGGAACCTTCTTGAAACCAACCACAGCAGGGTTTATTTTAAAGAATGTTGAGCAGCAGAAGCTAGCCTGGCCTTGAGAATATTCTTACACAAGATTTCTTTCACACAGTGATTTTTACCTTTGCTGAGAGAATCCATTCCCCTTCCTATCTTTTGTTGTTACATAATTGTTACAGGATGAGTGTGAGCTTCTGACAAGGCGTGCCTTAGCCTCAGATTTTAACAACAGTTTAAATTTAAGGAATCATCCTGGCCTGCATGTTCTAAGGATGGCAGATCAGGTCTATTTATAAAATGAATTATTTATTAAATAGACAAGAGATAACAGATGAAGGATCTTAATCAGAATTGCTTACTACACAGTATGAAAATAAAAGGAACTACTAGTAGATTACAGTATAATATAAAACAGTGCATGATATCCAGATACCTATATTAAAGCTAGCAAAAGAAATAGTATTGATTAGGAATTGAATGCAACTAATCACTGAAATGATGATAGCATGCACAGATGCCTTCACTTAATCCCAGGAGAGTAACCACAAACCAGGTGTCTCTACTCAAGGGAGAAACTCCACACATTTCCAGGGAAATGTATAGAAGATTTCTGCTTTGTGGAACTTTGGTGTAAAGTAAGTGTCTGTCAGTCAAAAACACAGCTTATCTTTCCAGATCTCACTTAACAAATGGTAAGATGCTTATTGGCAGCCAGGAGATGCCAGACAAATGTTAACCCCACGGTACAAAATGACCCACTATAAGACATCTTGTCCTGTTTGAGTTGTCTGACTGGTTAACCAGCGACAGATAAGCTCTGGTGGGGGTGAGAGGCCCTGCTACAATGATGTAATTCTGCTTTCTTCTTCACATCCTTTTCATCATGCAGCAAATAATGCTAGCTGTTACCTGTCACCACAGATGTCCTGGGCCACAGTCATTGTCCCTTCATTAAAGGGATAATGAGGGCACCCCCGGGCCTCAAAATTAAGGATGAATAGCTAATTCCTTTATTTCTACCATAGTTAAAGGCAAAATGAAGCTTGTGTTTAGAAAGAAGGTTGTAAAAATTAAAATGAATACCTCAGTTACTTGCATTACTTGAAATGTAAGGCAACACAACTTCAGGATTTCTCTTTTAAGACATCCCTTCCTTTGGACTGATCCCAGTTACTTTGCAATTGTTCTGTCACACTCAGCATTCATGGTGAGTGTATTGGGTGTATTGGGTGATGCACCCAATGTGCAGAACTCGTCCTCTTGCTCTAGATGTGTCTTATGATTTGCAACTCAAAATGAGTCACAAACAACTTAGAGTTTTATTCCCAAGTGTACCTTGACTGTGAACTGGGGGCAATTTTATCCTTTTTGCTCTCAGAGAATGTCTGAGAAAATTGACAAGAGCTTGTCACAACCCCTAATAGCTGAGTTTGACTCATCAAGTGTAACTCAATCCTCCAGAGTTCAGCTTTTCAGAACAGAAGTTGTGTCAAGAGATATTGCTCTCAGCTGAACAAAATCAAACATTAGAAATATTTGAAATATCCTCTTTCTCCTGCCTCCTTGACAGAGTGAAATTCAGTGTCCCCTAGTTCTGCCCAAATGACCCCAGATAAACAACAGAGAAAGTGGAGGAGCCAAATCAACACCAAACTCAAAGAGCGGGCAAGCCACAGGTGTACTTTGGGCTTGAGGCAGTTGCTCTTTAACATAAGGCCTTAATTTCTTTCAATTTTCTAGAGCATCTAATAAGATGATCTGCTGCACAGCGCCAGCAGGCATGATTTAAGGATATTCCTAAAGGCAATCTGTGGCCTAGCAAGTAAAAACTTCTTTAGTTCCTTCTGTAATCAAGGGCCCAAGTTTGGCTGTAGATTAAACCCAAATTTGATTAATTTCTATGGATTAATTTCCAGAGGACAATATGGTTAGATTCTTGGTCTAAATCACTTTCTAGAGAACACACTTTTCAGTGATGTCTTCAGAGGGGAGAGAGAGATTAGCTGTTGCGGAGGCTTTTGCTGTCTTAACAATAATTTATCATCCAAAATTATGTTAAATATTAACAATTACATGCCAGCTCCAGTAACATTTGTTCTTAGAACTACTTAAAAGCTAAGAAAAATACACTTACAATACCAGGAAACAGAAATGGAAGTATACTGAATAGATACTGCCCCATTAACAGTATGGGGAAATCCAGTTACTTTTCATATCACCTTTCTCTTCTAGCTTGCTGGCAAAACATGAATGGCTGACATAGCCAAATCTCTTCTAGTATGCAGGTATCTTACTTCAGATAAGAAAGAAGTGTGTTGTTCACAAGCGTTTGGCTATATTATCTTTACATATTGTGTTTAAAATCAAATTGTTTAAGAAAAATCCGGTTTTGATGTTTGCCACAGTAGGTTGAAGACAGTTGTAACTCAGGAGATACAAAATAAAAGACCAACTTGTCTGAGTTTTCCTTCTTCCTTTAGCACTCTGTGTGCTAAAGTGCCTGAATGAGTAAAACTTGCAGAGAAGACACGCTGAGAATTGTCGGAGCAGCCAGAAAACAAACCAAAAAGTGGTTAATGCCTTCTCATTCATTCACCTTTAAATAGGAAAGCTCTCAGAGGTTTCAGTTCAAAGAAGCCTGCAAGCTGCTCACCAGGTAGAAACCATACCATGATGTATGGAATCCATACTTACCTAGCATTAGTACACAGGGAATCAGGAGATGCCATAGACCTGTCAGCACTGACAGGTACAGAGAAGGTTGTGGGGGAACTTTTTTATTCACCACATAAAGTTGGTAACACCAGCTTGCATTGTTCATAGAAAATGTAACTGTAGGAATGAGATTAACCTACAGCTCTTGACTTACCTGCATTCTCATCTGGTCAACCACTTAATACAGAGAGGCAAATCCCCCTAGGAGCCATCAATTTTCCTTCCAACACCCTCCTTTTCACTGTTTGACTGAATGTCCTCTAATTTGTTTAGTGTTTAGGAAAGTTCTCTTCTGGTCAGATGGTTTACAGATCACAGCTGGGAAATTGACTGTAAACAAATGGCAATTTACACTACATATAGAACTTATTTATCAAAAGTGTCATCTTTTTCCAATACAGCAGTCCTACCCTGCATCATAGGAGCTTGTGAGAGAAGTAAAGCTTGAGGAAAAATTAGGAGATACTCACCTAGAGTCACATCTATCACAATTCCATGTCACATTAAATGTAGCTTCTGAAGAAGAGACCATTTAAAATGGAATTCATGCTCATCTGAAAATATTATTTCCAACTCTGAACTTTTCATGGAAAAAAGACTTTCAGTTTTCACCAGACTTGGCTTTTTTCATAGTGTCAATACACTTTTTTGTACACATTCCCCAACCTGACCATGAGGACTTCATTCTGCTTCTTTGAGTCTGCCCATTGTTGTTTTAACCCCAGAAGCAGGCAAAACACAGTATCACAAGTTTTGGCAGGAAGGGGAGCCAGGAGCTGAGCATGGTAAACACAGACAGAGATGGTGTCCTCATCAACAAGGATGCCATCCTTAGGCACCTGAACATGGCAAATGGAGCATATTTCACAATAACCTTCAGACAAGAAAGAATCCAGACTGCCAGAGAAGCCCCCAGTGGCATGGAAGGTCCAAGGTCAAGCAAGCAGGTCAGGTCAGCAAGAGCTCAGCACGTCAGGGGTAGGATCACTCTGTCCTTGCATGCCACTGCCAGGGTTGGATACAGCCTGTTGGCCAAAGTGTGAGGCAGGTCCATGATCAAGCCAGAGCATCAACTCAGGGCGTGAGGGATAAGGAAGAAATCACCAGGATACCCTGGCCAGGACATACACAACCACGATGCAGCCACCCTGACCAAAGCTGAGACCAAAACTGTCTGCTTGGGCATGAAGGAAAAAAAAAAATTATGTACAAAGAAACGGGCATTGTTTATATAATTCATAGGTTCATTCACAGCTCCTGCTATAAAAAAGTGCTTGTTATTTCTCATGAAAAGTCCAAAGTTTTCACAAAGAAAATACTCATTTAAACAGAAAGCAACTGGCTTTTAAGAACAATCACCTCTTGCACATCTCTCCTTAAATGTGAACACAACTGATGAATTTGTACTACCACATTAGAACTCAAATTTGTACCCTAGATATTAATAAATGGTTTGCAATTTTTTAGTTAATAACTCTGCTTCAAGCATGTAAGGGATTTTACCAGTCAAATCTTAACATATTTTATGGCCCCACACAACCCCTCAAGTAGATTATCATAGATAAGGGCTGAAGAAATAGCCATCAGATCTTATGAAAGCTCTGTGTTTTTATTTCTGATAAAACTGGCAAACTTCTGATGCACTGTCTTCCTATACTTGTTGTTAATGGACTGGTGCTGACCCAGTAGGCCCATGTCCTGTATTGATGTAGGTAATGAATTCAATAAGGAATCCTTCATGAACGTCAGACTATTTTTTCAGCTCAATTCTCCAGTTTGTAGACATCCAGAACTCTTGTAGATCTCTCCTCTTTTGTGTCATTGACTAACTAATGTAAGCATCCTGTCAGTTTCTTCATGTAAGCTGTTAATGAAAATACCAAACATCTTTAAACCCAGAAGAGCCTTTCATGGATCTCCATTCAACACTGTCTTTGGATTGATGGTGAACCATTATTGACTACTCTGTGTGCAAACCACGCTGTCTCTGTCTACACACATGATTTGACTCAGAGAAGCAGTCCCTTTGTCCTGCTTGTGTTGATTTAGTTTTATGGAGATTTTGGATTGTGTGACCTAGTCTCTTTTAAGATGAAGCTACATCTGAATTTTGACTCCAGACATATAAAGAAAGGTCTGCAAATCTGTGCAGAGACTGGTGGAGTCCAAACTAGTGATTGGTTCTTTTGGTGTCTTTGGACACAGGCCTCTAGTTGTGTCTAGTTGTGTCTACCCCTGTTGTGTCAAATTATGTGTTGTGTATGCATGTTTTCCACTCCTGTTTATCAGACTATCATCAAAGACAAATTTGAGAGTTCTATTATAATAAAACACACTTTGGTGTGATTCTGATTCCATAACTGTGCTACAGTGACTCCAAACTCTAGCTTTAACATTTTCTTTAATGTATGAAAACTCCTTTGTGATTTGTAACTGACTAAAAGAGTATAAATCTACAAATGCCTGAACTGCCTCTTGTCATGGAAGCTACAAATCATCGCATCAGTCAGAATTTTGTGAAGTAGCATTATAGTCTTTCTTTCTGAAAGCTGCCAATTTGAGCACAGTACTTGTCAAAATTGTGTTTTTCCCCCTCTGGTTTGCTATTATTTGTCCATTTTACAATCAGGCAAAGAATATGTTTAGTAAGACAGTCCTTTCATCTGTATTGGTCCCTGAGAAAGGCTGTAGTTGTTGGAATGTCTGCTGCCAGCTTCTTGTAGGAAATTGAGCTGATCGCTCATGGCTGCTGCTAGTAAAAAGAACTATAGGGTCTTTTAAGCACAGGAGCCTCTGTAAAATTCTTTCATAAAATGCATCTTTCCAGGGCAAAGTACCAAAGCATGCAACTGGGGGAAACAAATGAAAGAAAATACAAGTTTCCTGTCCCTCCTTCTACCTTCAATAAATGCTTGTGCTTCATGTTGGGAAGTATCATGTTTCTTGAACCAGCAGAACTGGAATGCTGAAAGTTTGTGAGAGGAAGCTTCAGCTAAATACAGACCAAGATGCTGGGCGAGATCCTCCTCTACCATAAATGGGTGGAGCCCCATCCATGGGGAGTGTGCCATCTGATACTATTTATGCTTTTTCCATGGTACTACCAAGTGTTTTTTCCTACTGCAAACTTCTGCTTTGTTCGATGACTCTGATTTTCTAGGAGCTGTATATTTGCTGTATGTTTGAAAAAATTCAGTGCCCAAAAAAACTTCAATGAATTTATCACACTCTCTGCTTTTGGGTCTAATTCTCCTCCTAAGCTTTTCATCAATGTGAAGTAATGCATGATGGTAGTGGCAGTGCCTTTGATGAAGGCACGGGAGAATCAGGCCACACATATTTTTGTTATTTATATACCCAGAAGTTCCTGCTCTGAGAGCGATTATCAGAGTGTCAGCACCAATAGTGACTATGGCAACGAGCCTACTTTGCAGACAGACTTATATTCCCTTGCCATCACTTTGGTAAATATTTATTATTATGTCAAAAAACCCTCCCAAGTATGCCCAAGCCTCCTTGGGTTTTGTTGGTTGTGTGGCCTAAATGACATGTCTTTTAGCTGGGCCTCATGCTTCCTGTGTCTGGACTAAGTCAAATAGAAGGTCCATCCAGATGGGTTATGTTCCAAGTGCTGTCACCAGAGAGATGTGTGAATGCCCAGATCAGGCCATCACTTCACATGGTAGCCATGATGGTAAAGCATGGGATTCAGTAAGAACTGTAAAGATCTTGGGGAGCAAAGGAGGGTCTGGGAGATTGGAGCCTTCCCTGCAGCAACCAATGAGTTGTGTGTGGTGCCTTTCAGCTCAGGCTGTTAATCTTCCTAGGTTTCTTCAAGGGGGAATTATTGATTTGATCAGTTGGCTGTCCTCTGCATCAGGTCATTGATTTGTACAATGAAGGTCTTAATTAAGGCTGAGGTCCATCACTGCGTGCAGCAGTCACTTTCTCTGTCTCCTTCCTGGGGATCTTTCAGCTTCAGGAAGTGATGGGGAAAGCAATAAAAAGCCCATTTTACAGAGTTTCTGATGAGTTGTGTGGGCTAGTCAAAATGGAAAAAATACTTTTGAGAAGGCTTTGAATGACTATGAGTGAATCTCTGGTTAACATGCAATAGGAAAAATATAACATCCTTTGCAACATTTCATTTTTTTCAGTTGCTCATTGTTGCTTGCGGTTCTGGTTCCCAGGACTTAGTGACCATAAATCTTCGTGTGAAAGCAATGACTGCTGTTTTGATTCATGTAAGATGTGTTAATATATGTTAAGATATGGCAATAAAATCCCAGAGTAGAACAGACTTCAAAGGACATCATAATGCAATCAGAACAGAACATTTGCAGGTCTAGCTATAGTCCAAATCCTACTGGCTCAGACTTCTTTCAGTGTATCAGCCTTCATGATTCTTTGCTGGTTTAAACTGTAGGCATCTTTGACTGGCTGGTCCATAATTTCTTAAAAGCAAATCTTCAATCAGAACTTTCAATATCTACAGAAATGTCAGTTTTTAACACAGAAGAATCGCTATGTAAATGAACTTGTCCCTGTGGCAGAATAGTCAAGAGAAGATCCTTGGCCAGGCTTGAGAAGTAGGACACAGTGATTTTGTGGATGATTATGATTAGATTTTTGCTACTACCATATCTAAATATCGCCAATGTTGTGTCTAAATAACAGCTCTATCAAGTATTAGAATGGATCTTAGTAGGTTGTTGTGTCACAAGTTTCACCCCCTTGCTTTCTAAATTTCACAAGTGTCTAGGTGTGGTTAGATCCATTTAGTCTGAGTTTTGATCAACACCTTATTTCTAAAGAGTTATAAGAAGATCCAGCTAGAAATGTACAGGTTTAAAGATTTTGGCCTTGCAGATTTGCAATTACAAAACAACAAAGCATCTATGTAGTTACTTTAGGACTTTATCTCCCTATTCGACCAGATCTTAGTGCTTTTTACTCACTGATCCAAAAGCCAGTGTTGCCCATTTTCATGCTGGACATACCCTGCAGGTGTCCCTGACAGAGGTGGGGATCTATCCAGACAGTTCATCCTGAAATACTCACCTAGCAGTCTCACCTTAGGGCATACCACCTGGCCCATTAGAGAGGGAAAGTGCGTGTGTGTGTGAGGACACATGCAAAGACACAACTTTCATCACCATCACAGTCATTCTGAATCTTGTCTACAACTTCTTTTGTGTTCTGTGCTGCAGCATGAAGTAATTTGTCCTGGTTGCCTAGTCAGCCTCCAATATGATATAACTGGTTATGCCTATAGCTATTATCTTGCCATTACTTTCACTTCTACAGTAAGAGAAAAGTGCCACGACTTTATGCATTTCATTTCCTGGATAACATGGTTGACAGGTGATCATTGAGTTCTTGCCATCATTTGAGAGGTTTAACTGAAAAATTTAATTTTAACCAAAAGATTTATGTACTTTCAGTACCTACTAAATACATATTAGACCCCATATTAAGTAATCATGTACTATCACATAACCTTATTTTCATAATCATTCCATGCATTATATTATGAGAAAAATAGGAGAAGGTGCTCCAGCAAACTTATCAAGACTTGTGGTTTACTGAGGAATCTGTGCTTATTCTTCACAAGTTACAATTCACTCTTGAAACATTCAAGTAAAATCTTCTGCTTGAAATCTGGTGGGAACTCCAGTCTGCTCTCCTGGAATTTTAGGTATAGTGCTGACCCATGCTCTCCATAAAGCAGTGGGCAGCAATACAATGCTAAGTTCTACATGTCACTGAGAGTCATCTGTTGACAGCTGAGTCACACATGCCCTGCTGCTGCTTCTGGGCAACTTGCTCCACCTGAGTCATGCTGCTTCTGCTAGGTATCATAATTAGCTACATAAAGGTTCCAAATATATAAATACTTATCTGAGACACTTTGCAGTGAGTGCCATCTATGCTTTTATCTACCCTTCAATGTTCAAATATATTGGAAAATCTGGAATAACAGGTTGTATTGTCTACAAATGTTACCTACAAACACAGTGAAACAAAATGAAACAAACAAAAAACCCTGTCCCTGAGCTGAGAGTGGTGGAACACTGTCCATGCTCCACCTTCACCTTCAATTTAAAATGACCTCAGGCAGAGCAGCATTCATGGCATCCTGGCTTAAAAAACTGATTTATTACCAGTTCTTTCTGCAAACCCTTTGGAATCCTACATTTCCACAGCAATTCTCTGGGATTGGGTTGCTTCACCATGGACTCATCATTATTATCTTGTCCAGGCACTGTATCAGTCCTAAATGGAGCTGTCATAAGGTTTGCATACGCTGTGTAATGAAGAGGGTTGGTATCAGCAGATTGTATGATGGCCTTTAAGATATACCAGCTTAGACATTCCAGCAATAAAACTATGGGAAAATTGCTGCCTCTTGGGGTAAATGACCTGTACAATTTGGATCTTTGCATTATGCTCTAGCGGAAGCTTCTGGCTTCTTCTTATCCTTTCTGACTGTCACTTTCTCTGGTCTCTTCTCCCAAGTAACAAGTGATAGAACAAGAGGAGATGGCCTCAAGTTGTGCCAGGGGAGGTTTAGATAGGATATTAGGAAAAAAACTTCGCTGAAAGGGTTGTCAAGCATTGGAACAGGGTGCCAGAGAAGTTGTGCAGTCACAATCCCTGGAGGTATTGAGAAGATGTGTATACATGGCACTGAGAGATGTGGTTTAGTGTTGGATTTGTCAGGGTTATGGTTGGACTCAATGATCTTAAGGGTCATTTTCAAACTAAATGACTCTATTATTCTAGTCTAAAAGGAGCTGTTCATCTTGCTAAGAGGTCTTGCAGAAATTCTTCATAAAGAAAGAGTTATTAATCCAATTCCTATTCCTTCCCAGAATTTTACCTTATTTTAAAACAATACTCCCCCTTCTGCAAAACAACCAACCAACCAACCAACCAACCAACCAACCAAACAAACAAACAAACAAAAAACAACCAAAAAAAACCCAACAAAAAAAGAAAATCACAAATGTGACTAGTTGCCCTTACGGAATGAATTTGGGTTTTGTGCAAGAAGTTATGTCCCCTGTAGGAAAGTTGTTATTCCACCTCCACAGCACTCAAAAATTTAGCTCAGCTTCGGTGTAATTCTTGTTCTCCTTGGGAAAGTAACCTCACAGGCAAAATGGGATGTCTTATCCATTACTAAAATCTGTACTCACAGCAATGACAGAATGAAAAAAGAAAGAGCATAAGTGAGAAGAAGAGTAGTATAATATATATATTGGCTAGGATGAACATCTTCAAGTAAAATAAGCAGCCTGATCTAGTTGAATAAATAGCCTGATGTAGCCTGATGTAGTCTCTGCTCACTGGAGAGAGGGTGGTTGAAGTAGATTGCTTTTAAAGGGCTCTTCTAGATGAAATTCTGTTATGATTCTGTAAAAATACTATGCAGAGTCAGGTCTGTACTGGTCACAGCAAATCTTGGAGACAATGAGGCTGTGGGCTCAGAAAGCAGTCTGCCCTTCCTTATGTTTATTGTAATCAGAAATCCATGTTTGCGTTGGGTGTGTAGGATCCTTACTGTTTATCCAGAGAATAAACCACCCCTGGCAAATGAATAATTTAATCGTGAAATAGGTTGTGTATAAGATATGACAAATGAACCATCATTTGTAGAGGTCTGTTTCAATTCAGTGACTTCAAGACAGCTGAAGATGACTGCCATTACTGCCATTGTTCATAATACTGAATTGTCTGGAGGCAGGTGACATGAACTCTATATCCAGCACACTAGTGAAGAGCCTATCAGCTCTTCTGAGTCCCATAATTAACAAAGCAAGCAGAGGTGAATTGATTTCTTACCTGATGCAGAGTACCAAGGTCCCACTGCCAAGCTTGCAATGACGCACACTTTCCCTGATCATCTACAATATTTTACATTTTAGTACCTGGAATCCTGTTTACTACACAGTGAATCACCTCACTACAGCTGACTTTGTCATCCATGCTGGCAGTGGAAAGCAATGAGAACTATCAGATTCACTTGACCTATGTTAAAAATCTGCTTATGGTGAAGGACAGTATCTCCGTAGTTTGTGTTAATTAGACTGACTAGATGCCCATTGACTCTAAGAACAACTTACAGTAATTAACTCCTGCAAAAATGTCCACACTGTACCTTTCAACCCTCAGGAAAATGGTGTTCCTAACACATGAAGTAGCTGATTCCACCTTAATTTATCAAGATTTTAGAAAAAAGTAAGAGAATCCAAATATTTGAATAAAATAGCTGTTATTTTGCTTGGTGCTCCTACTTCTGACCTGTTTTGCTCCTCATACTGCTGCCATTGCTACTTTCCATTGGAGTAACATGGAACATTTGTATCAGGGCATGCAAAACAGAACAGGCAACTTCTCCCAGGAAACTTGGTTCTCATTGCCCAAGGCTGTGCCCTCCTTAGCAGTGGAGAATCAATTGCAGAAAGCACTCAGCATGCCTGAAAAGCAAATTATTTTGACTTAGGTGTCTTCCATGCAGTTTGAAAGCTCTAGTCCCAGGCTTTAGCTGTGAAGGAAGGGGGGTTGTGACACTGGGCTTTGTGTTGGAACATAAAGTAAAGAAAACATTCCCATTTTTATTACTCAGAATGAAGGATTCTCTCTTCTCCCTCCTAACTGCTACTCAGATTTTAGAAGAAGAAAAGGCTAGCACATTTTTTGGCACAGAAATGCTTCCAGATTGTGTCTTATTTCTTTGAACTATGCAGGCTAAGATAATGATATAAGGATAATTATATTTCATGCTTCAAACTGAAGTTGATAGGAGAGAAATATCCTTCTGTGTGGAGCTTCTACATCATGTTTAAAACATCTGTTATTAGCTGAAGCCAGAAAGACCTATGCATGTACTTAATGAATATATTTAAAGAATAGAGAACACAACCAGCATTAAAAAATAAAAAAAAAAGCCTTTTTCTCTTTATATTAACTAGTCTGATATTTCAATTACATCAACAGTGAAATTGTCAATGATATATCCCAAGCTGATTGTGAGTACACAAGAAAAGTAAATCACTAGCAGCTTCAAAACATGCAGTTTCCAAAAAAAGATAACAGTAAAATTATCTTTATACAAGAAAGCCCAAAAGTTCTGACTACGTGAAGAAAAAAAAAAACAAAAAAAAAACGCTTCAAGGTAAGTGGAGAATGCTTCCTTAGAAACAAGCTCACCAAAAAGCAAAGAAAACCAATTGACTTAGACTGCTACTGTAATCATTCAACTCCATGTGCAGTAGGGATTAGGTCTAGAAATCAAGAGGCTGTTTCCTGAGGGCTGCCAAGCTCCATCACTGAAGGAGACCACGGTAAGCTGTCTATAACCTCTCTACAGCTCCTGTCACTGTCCAGGAAGCTGACTAGTGATGTATTGAAAGCTGCTTCAAAACTAGTTATTAGATAGATGGTCACAAAAGGCCTGGATTGCCCCTCTTTTCGGTTTTGCCCATTTTAAAACCATACTGAGTGAACACAGATCACATAAATGAAAAAAATATGAATAAGGAAACTTAAGGAACTTAGAAGAAGACGTCTTCTGAGGATCTTTGTTGCTGGGAGGGGAGCTGGTGGAAGAGGACTCCAATAATGCGACAGTAAGCAGTGAGGCATGGTTGGCATTTGGCCGTCTGCTGGAACATGAAGCAGCAGGACTTCTGTGTGACAACTGACAGGACAAGTCTAGCAAAATGCCTTGTGAAACAAATGAAAGCCATCTCCTGAAATGAGGAATGGTGGTGGATTGAGACTGATTGTGCTCACACAAAATGTCTGAGATATGAGTCCTTTCTCTTTTATTGTTTCCCCTATAATGCTCTTGGCGTAGATGCTTTCATGAGAGGTAACTGGAATTAAACTGAAAACCTTATACTACCAAATTAATTCCTCTGGAAGGAGAAGAAGAATTCCTTTGTTGCCTTCATTTATCCTCCAGAGTAGATTTTGTAAAATTCTAGAATTTTTGTTTTTCTTCTTGTCCATTAAACCTAAAGAATAATTGAATAACTCCTTACCTTTTCTTTCCAGGCACTCACTAGTTTTGATACTTTACATTTGAATCACTGTGAGGTCTTGAAGGTGTGACAAATAAATCAATAAATAAAAAGCTTTGGGTTTGGTTCCAAATTAATGATTTGTAAAAAGGGACAGAATATCCAGATCACCAGACTCTGGTAAGGATAGGTTTTTCACACTATTAGGGTGATAAAAGGCTGCAGAACATAGAGTGGTGCCATTTGGAAAGGAGCTGGGGCTACATCTGACAGGATATTTGACAAAGCAGTTTGTTTGTATGTCTCTTGCTGTACACAATGTGAAGCTGAGCACTGGCAGAAACTCTCTGAGTGAAACGATGTTATTAGGTCCCCCTTGCCTCTGCGACTGGCGACGTGGCTGCAGCTGACTGTTAGTGAAATTGCTGATCATCATTTTTAGTCTTTAAATCGTGGGGCTGTGGTTTTTGTTTTGTTTTGCATTGTTGTTAGAGAACAGGATAATAATTCATGATGAGACCATATAGGCTACAATAAAAAACCCCATAAAACAAAAACCTTTGCAAAGCAGTTGGTATTCAGTTCTCCGACAGGCAGAATTTAGAATAAAAGGTTGCTAACATTTTGGCAGTGTTTTCCTCAGGCTTTCTCTTGTATTTGTGCCAAATATCTCACAAGGCTCAGATTTGATTAAAATGGCAATGCTCTCTGCTACTTGAATGTAATTAGAGTCATTCATTACAGCTTCAGTTGACAGTTTGGCAACCTGTACATTTTTCTGAATATGGACAGCATTCCATGGAAACAGTTCAAGGGAAGAGTGCAAGAAGAGGGTCCTCTCTTGAACTGCAGCAAATGGAAGGCTGTCTATGTTTAGAGAAGTTTACAGGTTTCCAAACTGTCAATCGAAGCTGCAAGGAAGAGCTCTAATTAGATTAACCTAGCAGAGCACTGCAATTTTTGTCAGCCAGCTCCTGTGAGCCCCTGCTGCGTAGTTATCACATATGCTACGGGACCATTAAGTATTTCTATTGCAAGTCACTCTATTTTGCTGCTATTAACCCCGGCCTTAGAACACTGTTGGGTGGAAAGCAAATCAAGAAAATGTATTTGCCTATGAAAACCTTCTCTTCAAGCCAGCTTTTTGCAAAATTTAGAAGAAGATTTTCAATCTGCTTTAATTTCCCACCCTTTCTAAAGGCTGGGAAATTAATCTGCTTTTATTTCCCACCCTTTCACAAAATTACATCAATAAGGTCAGAGCGGTCCTGGGCTTCTTTCAGGTAACTAATAAATTGTATCTTTCAGTTCAAAGTAGTAAGTCAACTATTGCTATTTTCATTTTGCATTCTTCTGTGCTGTCCTGAAACTGAATAAATATATCAAGAAATGTCATTTAAAGCATTCCCAAAATGATCTGAAAACACGAACCTTCTTAATTCCAATCAAATTTTCTTGTGATTAAAGCAAGAATGTATTAGTCCAAAATCTGACAAGAACAACTCTTTGTTTTCCCTGTGGCTCATCGCTGTTAAAAGGGAACAGCAAGAGTGCAGATTAATGGATGGGGCAACATGTAGCTCAGTTTTACATTGCTGGTTGCTGGGCTACTTCACTATGCAAATTGGGGGATGATAGCCTCATTGCCCTTTTGGTTTCATGGCAAACTGGTCACTGAGGCTTTGCAGGAATGAGGGTGTATCTGGATGAAAAATGGGTTCAAAGCTGGAAAGTCTTGAGATCATTTGTTTGTTTACATAATAGTACACAAAGCCCAGTTCCTCTCAACAGCAACAAGAACATGCAGACCATGAGCTTTAGCCAAAGTCTCCCACCAGACAGTTTAGCCATGTGCCAGAGAAACATCTGTCTCTTTCTGCCTCCATTCCTTTATCCTCTGACATTTAACTGCTTTCCTCATTCCCAGCCTTGTTAGATGTCCCTGAATCCAGAATCTCAAAAAACCTCTTAGCTCTGGGTGGAGTCATGTCTTCGGGCTGGACACTTAGAAATTCTCTTATTCTACTCTGCAGAAGTGTAAGTTGCAGAGCTATTGCAACTCAGGACAGGGAAGGCACCAGGAAGATGTTACCTTGCTGATCCTGAACCCTCCCCTTTCCGTCCAGATCATTTGGACAACCCTGAGCTAACTCACGTAATTGCTTTTACAATACCTGTGATGACCCTTTGGTGTAGTTGCTTGCTTTGTCCATTCTGTTTAATTTCTCTTAATCCTTGTGTAATTTTATACTGTGTTAGATACATTAGGTAAGAAATCAAGTCAAGCTAAGTCAAACAACATCCTTACTGTGACAAATTTGATTACAAATGCTTAACTATTTATGTAGTATTCTCCCTTTCCAAGTTTTCAACTCATCACTGCAAATCCATTTTATTCCTTTCCTATTCTTGTTGGAACCTCCCTCTGTGTGATCCTCTTTCTTTCCCACACAGAATGTAAATAACAGCTTTCAGATGCTGTTGTTTGGCTTGGCAGAGGGCCTCGTAGGCAATACCTGCTCAAGTGATTTTAACTCAGAAACTGGGATTTTACTGGCAGGCCAACTGTACTTGGTGCCTACCTCTGTAGAGAAGTGTCACAGCTGTGTTACATTTTTCCATGGGTTAGTGTGTTCCAAAGTCCTGCTTCTCATGGGAGTGCACTAGATACACCAACCTGCTGAAAGTTCCTCTATGCCTTAGAAACATTTTTATGCAGTTCTGTCTGAAATTTTCTCTAAAATGTACATGCCTTTAGATGTAAGAAGGCACCCATGTCACCTAAGAAGAATCCTAAGCTTCGTGTATTCCAAAAACATTAATATCTGTATTGAATATGAAAGGGAATTTGAAACAAATGTAGATAAGTATATGTAAGTACACAATTTGACTCTGAGACTACATAAAGTAGACCGAAAGCAAAATAGAATGTTCTTTAGAGAGCTCTGTTGTTAGCTTTATTTCTAGCAGTTTTCTAGTAACTAATTTGTGGTTACCTCCTCTGTATTGCAGTCTGAAGGCAACATAGATGCAGAGATGGTCACAAATGGCCTTCAAATGCATTCCCTACTTGGCTAGGATACTGTGCACTATTTCTTTCATCTGATGCATGGGAATTGTTGTGGTTAAATGTGATGCATGAGACTCCATGATTCACACTTCAACTTGTCTAAAACTACTATAACTCACGACTGATATTACATTCATATTGCAAAGTTGGTCCCTGGCACTAGGATCATAAAATCACAAAATGGTTCATGATGGAAGGGACACCTTTTTCCCCAAGATGTCACTATCTTGGCTTCTGGGCTCAGCCATGCCTTGTGGGGGGGGCATTGGAGCCATCTGGAATGGGCTGTGTCCGACTTGAATCAGGCCAGCCGCTCCTCACAGAGGCTGCTCTGCAGACCCCGCTGCCAGCACCTGTGCACAGCAACACATACACATTTCTAGACAGCTGAAAAAAGCCATAAGCCAACCTGGAATCACCTTTCTCAGAACACATATAAGGCAGATGTAATGATATTAGTCTGTGGTTGTTGGCCTCCTTTCTCCTCATTCCTGGTTGTTTTCATTCCTGCTGCAATCCAATTCTGCCGCAGAAACTCTCCTGCCGTCTGTGCATTTGATCTGCTTTCACTGATGTTGATATGTGAATTGAAATTCAGCTGAGTGTCTCAGTCTGGAGTACCTTTCATTTATCTGGGGTGGCCTCAGGGGTACGTGGCATGTGCCAGCTACATCTCTCAGTTCAGTCTCCTTTTCTGCCTTTGCACTTAAGCTCATGATGAGACTGATGACTGGATTCTGTTTATACATCAACAGCTTTCTCTAGGGTCAATCCATTTTTTCCCTGGACAAGCTCCTCAGAACAAAACTGGTGTGCTTATTTTGGCTGTTCAGGCTCCCCCCGTCACCACCATCTCTCCCATGGTAACTGAGGCTACACTTTAAGTTGGACCCCTTGGGATACTTTTTCTCTCAAGTTCCTCAGGACCACAAAGGTGGGACATTTGTAAATATCCTTCTCTGCACAGAGTCTCTGATTAGCTTGTCAGCTTGTCAGGGTATCTTGCTCCCAGACATCTGCACGGAGGAAGAAAGGATGCTCTGACAAGTTAGTAGGTCTTCTGGTATCTCGCTGCATGTCAGAGTGCTTTCCTGGTTATCACTCAACAGTAGAAGACACTTTCATCTCTTTCCAGTGTTACCTACCTGAATAGCTTCTGATGTGATCTACTCTGCTGCTCTTTGGCTACTCTGGAAGGTGTGTTGGGCAGTGGTTTTACATGATGGGGTGCCTTGGGGCCATGCTTAGGGATTTGCAACATTTTTTGGTCAGATATGTACCAGTGATATCCATATAAAATCATAACTCACTAATGTCAGGTCAGGTTAGGGTCACATGACTCATACATTTATATATGCAATGCACATAATTCTCTTATAATAGATTTTAAAAGGGTAGAAAACTCAGGCTTAATCCATTAAAAATTACATCAGAAAGGCTGCTTTTTTCCTCTCTTTCTTCCTTGTGGTGGGTTGACCTTTTCGGGATGCCAGGTGTGCACCAAGCCACTCTATCCCTCCCTGTTCTCAGCTGGACAGGGGACAGAAAATAAAATGGAAAACAACTCATAGGTTGAGATAAGGCTGTTTACCAAAGCAAAAGTGGAAGTTATGGTGTGCACAAGCAAATAGAAAAACTAAAGTTTTATCCTCTACTTCTCATCAGCAAATGATGTCTGGCCACCTCTTGGGAAGCAGGGCTTCAGTACTTGGAGTGGTTGCTCCATAAGGCAAACATTGTAAAAAAGTTATGCCTCCATATCCTTCTTTTTTACTTGGCTTTTATATCTGAGCTGATGTCCTATGGTATGGAATATCCATTTGGTTGATTTGGGTCAGCTGGCCCGGCTGTGCTCCCTCCCAGGATCAGCTCTCTGATGGAGGGGGAAGGTTGCAGAGCGTTGTTGCTGTGCCAGCCCAGCTCAGCAGGACCCAAAGCACAGGTGAGTTATCAACACCTTCCAGCCACCAGCACAGGGCAGAGCTTGGTGAGGGCTGCTGTGAGGAAATGAACTCCAGCTCAGCCAGACCCAAAATGTTAACCCTGCTCATTTAACTTGCTGAAGTTAACTTGCTTCCACTGAACGGGTTATCCCATTGAGACCTGCATATAGTCTCTACCTTAATGAAACACAAAAACTTTTAGAGCAAGATTCTTGAAGATGTTCTTGTTAAACATTTTATTTCACCACAAAGCCCACTCTAGACTATCTCTTGGCCGTTCTTCTTGGTTAAATTAGATGCAATTCCTTTGCATCTGCAAATCACTATCTGTTAAGCTTTCTGCACAGTTCTCCTGACTGAAAAAATTAACTCACATCCTTTGACTTTGTTGACTTTTGGTCACGTTTGTATATGAGGTAGATAGAAATCGGTATGTTAACAAACATGCTGGATGTGTAAGGGAGTTAAGTGCAGGTGGGTAGTTTACTTGGTTGAAACCAGATACCGTGACACTTGCTCCCGCAGCAATTTGACCCTCACCTTTAGCCTTTCTCACTTCAGCTCCCAGTAATGCAGCTGTCAGTCTCAGCTCCCCCTCTCCTGTCAGCCCTGTGACCAAGGCTCTGCCCACACTCTGGATGCCAGAGCCAGCTCCAGACTCACTGCACGGTGTTAATGTGCCGCCAGTTTCCCAGAAAGGAGTTGGTCCCATCACACGGCAGGCAGCTGAAATTGCTTAGGCAGCTCTTGTCCTGTAAGTGCCCACTCTCCTCCTCTGAATTTGAAGGGTTCATGTGTGGGTATCTACACTGCAGATAGTGTTTCAGTGCTGTGTGTGTAAAACGTGAGAATTGCAGTGGTTTGCAACCTAACAGGGCAAATGTGAACATAAATACCGTGTTGTTTTAATTAGGCAATTGGCTAGATAGCACTTTAAAGCCTTTTGGAATTTTGTTATATAAATCCTCTTTGTTCATGTTTGTTCAACTGATTTCAATCTTTCTAGATTCTATAGAATCACACAAACCTAGGATTGTTTAGGTTGCAGAAGGCCAAGCAGTAATCTAAAACTGCCAAGCTCACAGCTAAATCATGTATCTAAGGTCCATATACACATGATTTCTGAACACTTCCAGGGACCGTGATTCCACCACTTCCCTGGACAGCTTGTTCCACCCTCTCAGTGAATAAAGTTTTCCTAATATCCAGTCTAAATCTCTCTCAGCACAACCTGAGGCTGATCAGAATGAGGTACAAACAAATTCTGTGTATGCATTGATTCTTATGATGAGTTGGATGCATTTGAAGCTGGGGCAGTTAGTACCTGAATTACCTTTAAATGAAGTGGGACAGCTGAGGCAACAAAGCCACCATTCAGCCCATTTGCTAACACAGCTACCCAGCACACTGGGTAGGCTTCCCACAGTGCTGAACTGCCCGGCCCTGGGCAGGACACTTCTGTGGGTACTCACTCACATCTTTTTCTTGCAGTCTTGAGCTGTGCCGTGCTGAGCACACCAGGTTGAATTCCGTCCGAGAAACAGAGATCTGAAGCCACACCCCTGCATGTGCTCTGGGTGAGTATTTAGTGCAGGACCTCAGTAATGCTGGGTATTAGATAATTACGGATATCTGCCTCTGTTTTGGCAAGCCTGAGGGCTCATCACTTGGGTGACTCTGGCACTACTGGGATCTGTTTTATTTTGTAGAGCAGTGTACTTCTGGAGCCTGCGATCCACACAGCTCTCCGAAAAGAGAAGCAGGATTTTCGTGGATCATTTCTGATGTCCCAGCTTTGTGAAGGGAATTTTACTTGACCAGATAGGTGACTGGCAGCACATGGTGTGACAAGGGCAAAACCAAGCAAGGTGCTGTTTGCCCTGTCAATACACACATGCTGACTGGACACCTGGCTCCCATCTCTGGCCACACAGTGGCTGAATCCCTTTGGCAGAACCAGCTTGGTTCTTTTTCCTTTACCCAAAGTAGTGTTTTATCTTTGATATCTTCATCATCCAGTCAAATGTGAATAAAAATACTCTGTTTTTTCAAAAGAGAGAAGGAAAGAGAAATGCATGAGTGGGCAGATTGTGATCATCTAAACCTTATTTCCTTAGAAACCAGAAGTAATCATGGACCTCCAGAATTCTGGAAAATAAGAAAAATTGGAAAATAACTATGTTACAAATGGGAATATAGTGTAAAGGGTAAAATATGTTCTAAGTTTATTATTTAGGTTTAGAGCAGTTGGGCTATGAATCTAAAGCTGGAATACATACGGAGAAGGGATTTGATTCTGGTGACTGGAAGCCAAAACATGGCCATCTCAAACCAAATTTCCTTCCTTCTGTACAGTTTTCTGAGGTAGGGTTTAATGTTTTCCCCGGAGAGAAAAATTAAATGTTTTCTTGAAGAGTATTTGTAAAACTGAAGTCTACATGCTTGTGACATCAAATCACAAATGTAGTGCTATATTGCCCTGTGGGCATGGAAATTTCAAGCTCTTGAGTACACTATTATAATAAGTTTAAAATGCATTTCTTGCAAACAGTGTAATTCCTGAAGACACTTTACTCATACATTGGCTTACAGATTGTTATCACAGTTGTGTAAAAAAAGAAGAAAATATTTTTATTTCCAAACAGTGGGATCAGGCTGACAGGCCTGTGCTCTCTTTGAGGGAGGAACAGGGACTTCTGTTTTCCTCTGACTGTAAAACTGCCTTCCAACCATTACATAAAAGCATTAGTCTTTCCTAGAAACAAAGCAAAGCACATCTTTTCATTAAAATTCCTTAAGAATTTATCTCAGTCTGCTTTCAAGTAACAGTTTTGAAATTATTTCACTAAAGCAGGTTAAATTAGAAGAAAGATTTGACCTGGAAAAATAGCAATGACTTTTAGTCAAGTTCCCATGTCTGGCCTTGCTGTCACATTCATGTTATGAGGCCATTGTCAGCATACTTGTCTGTTCCTTGTATTTCAAGAAAACTGGGCTGTGATAAATGGGGGCAACTTGTTTAGCATAATGTTTAGCTCACCAAAGCTATTTCTGATGATTTGGGTTAGAAGGTAGTGAATGGATTCCCCAGTTCATGTCATTGCATCTTTAAAGCTCTGATTTCATTATGCTGAAGTGACTCCCCACAGACCAATATCTTGAACATCCCTGGTGAAGTTAATTTCATAGCTTTTCCTGGCACCTTGTTTCTGCATTTGCATCCGGGTTTATTTTGCCTTCACATAGTTATGAAAATTTCTCTGATTTTTAATCTGCTTTTTTCCTTGTTAATGCATTATTTTATTACTTCCTGGTCTTCCCAGTGGGTTGATAAGACTGATTTATCTTTTATCTGATTTCCATTCATAGGTCCGTGAATAATCCTGCTTCCTCTTGGTGTTTTCTTTCCATGAAAGCTTCTCCATATTTGAAGATGTTTCCTCTTAAACTCTCTCAAATTCAACAGCATTTTTAAAATTTGCCCCTATAATTATAAAGGAACAAAAAAACCAAGGAAGATTAGAGCTAGCTGCAGTGACATAGTTGTATATTTAACATGCTGTTTTTATTAACAGCTTACTACCCAACACAATGCTTGAGGTCTCTCTGATAGTCACAGTAACTTGCGTTCAGTGCATTAACAGTTTTAACCTTCCTCTCATATAACTTGCTGATGTCTTTATAATGGTGATTTTGATTAAGTCTGGATCAATATGAATAAATTTTCCTCATTTGATTCACATCGTATTTATTTCTCTAAAACCCTGGGCTTCTGGACAAAAAATCAGCAGTGAGTTTTAACTGTCTCTTTTGGCCCATGAACAGACTTCAAATGCAAAGTTTTTCAATCTTAATTCAAGAAATATAATACATTTTAATAGACTCAGTGCTTGAAATGTGTTAGAAAGTGCAAGCTATGAACGCCTGGCTTTGCTGACCTAAGGAGAGCCAACTACACTGCTATGACGTGGTAGAAGCATAAGCAAGGTAGGGGAAACTGCTGGGAGAGTGGGAAGAAGCTGGTAGCTGCTACCAGGGAGAAAAACACACACAAAGACAGAAAAAACAGATCTAAACTGGAACCAGCAGCAAGAGAAGTAGTTTTGTTGGAGCCGTGACCGAAAGCTGAAACACTATAGACTCCTGAGAACCTTTGATAGCAGTACATGATCTCATAGTAACCTGCAGAAGGCAACTGGATAACACTTTGGACTGGATAACAACAATTTCTAGCCTTGGTGACTTACCCATGCTAACGAAGATGGAAATGGGCTTTCACATCCAGCTCTTAAGGGGTTTTCCTCTATGCTGTCTAAAATGGATTTTCATTTTGTCACCAATGGCAAGAAATTACCCAGGTCATAACTTGGATGGAATAAACCTACCTAATCCAGGTATGAAATGGTATTCTTTGAAAATAATGTTTTCCCCTAGCACTAAGTTTTTTCTAATCTGATTTGTAGTAGAGATTTCCTGCATGTCGTTAATGTGAAATGGATTGCTGAGTAAATCTTCTAATTTTGGCTTCTGCTAGACTAAAACCATTCACTTCAAGGATTGTCCATATCACATCAGTGAGAAAGATCTCATTGCTTGTTTTAAAATTCTAATTTAGGACTGGTATTTTAGTCAATCCCAAAATTTGTTCTGGTTCCTATGAGACGAATACTTAAATGATTGTCTTCATTTCCTTATCCTGGGTAGGATACTGGATATCCTGGGTGAGACTGGACTGGATTATATTTATGCATCAAAAAGACTGCTACAGGATTTCCTTGAGCAGATTTAAAGGTTCTTGCAAGCCCCTCCACTACGGACAGTACCTTTTCCATTCTTGCCCCAGATCTGCTGCTACAGACCCAGCAACTGATTTTCTGTTTCTGCTCTTCCAAAAATCATATAAATGCTGTACCTTTGCTTCAGCTTCAAGCATCTCTACCCCTTTCTTGCCTCTTGCTAAAACAAATAATTTGTGTTGTTATGAAAGTGCTCCCGCTCAAATTGTGTATGCATGCTGATGATCTTCTGTGATAAGATACTGTACAACTTTACAGTGCCACACACTAAACACAGCAGCATGCAGGAGCTCACATGATGGTCATTTAATATCCATGACTCACAGTCCACAGGACTAGGATTCCAGCCAGCTGGGATTTGTTCTAAGTGGCATGAAATGACAAACAGTGCATGATATACAGCTCAGATACCAAACATGGTGGCCAAGCTTTTTCAAAAACATGGCTCCTTGCCCTCTCCATTAAAAAAAAAAAAAAAAAATGCAAATCATGCAACAGGGTCACCCGACGACTCCTGAATATTATTTTTCAAAAACTTATGAAAAATTGAGTGCCAAGATAAAAAGCGTGGCATCTTGGCCTTTCTGGGTGGTTTCTGCACCCTCCCTGGTCTCTGGTTGTTTTTTGTTCATTTAATTTTTCAGTTTGAGCCTTGTGTTGGAAACTGATAACTCCTCTAACTGCACTTGCAATATCTCTCCCTGATTTTTGTATGTAAAACTGCAACTATTTTCCCTGGCTTGCTGTTCAGCTGGGATGTTATACAGTTGCGGAGTGCAGGAGGGATTAGATGTTACTCTGTGATTCACCCAGTCCCCGAGGACAGCTATATAAAGATCATCCTCTTCCCCTTGGCCCCAGGGAAGCTAGGGGGCAGATTACGAGCTAGCGGAAAAGACGAAGGCATAAAGAAAAAACTCACCGTCTGCAAAGAGGCTCCTGGAGCACACATTCCCCTGCTCTCACATTGTACAGAACTGGGAAAAAGTGAGCTCCACTGCTCGCCTGCAGTTGGCATAGCCATAGAGGGGCAGTTCAGGGGAGAACAAAGCCACTAAAAGTTCTCTTTCCCACATTGGGACTGCTGCTTTCACAGAAGTTTCTCAAGGTTTCCTTTTCCAAGGAGAAGAAAGTGATGGGAAAGGCAGGACCCAGAGACCCTGCTGTTTACAGATGCTTTTTCCCTATGGCCTGGGAATCCTGAAATGTGATTGCCTTGTAAGGGCAGGTTATTTTCAGCCACTCCCTTCATTATGTTCCAGTTAAACCCCTGGCTCAAGTGGGGCTTCTGTGCTGGAGAGATTTTGCACTGGCTCTCTGCCCAGGGATAGATAGCACCAAGGGTGGACTCTGACAGAAATAGGTGGATATGTGTGTAGACCTCCAAGTCTTGAAACAAGAATATCACTGCTAGAGGTCAAGGTTTGAGCTTGCCAGTGTTTCCCTGCTTTACTGAAGTCAGTTGATGCTCCCTTGCCAGTGCTGGCTATTTTTGTAACAGTCCCACAGTGGTGGGGATTTTCCCTTTTCGGACCGTGTCACAGAGGTGACACGACTTGGGATACTTTTGCCTATGAGGCTTCATTAAGAAGTGCAAACTGTATTTTCATGCTACAATTTCTCCTAAGTAACTTGTTTACAAGTAAAAAGTACTTCATTTTTAATAAAATATTTAATTGTATTTCTATGTGTTTTATCTGAGGCTTTAATATTTTAAAACTAATATTTTTTTCCTCTGGAAACACTCGTCTTTCCTAATTTCTCAGAAACAAAGTTTTGGAAAGAAAATCAGATTATCTGGTCGCAGTTTTTTTTTTTTTTTTAGCAGACATACAACAGTTTTAGACAGCTTTTCAAAACACTTGGAATTATGGATTTAAATCCAAAAGTCTCATATCTGGTCCTTTTCCATGGTTTTTATGGAAGAATCAAGATATGATTTGAAAAAATTGAAGAAAGAAGGAACCTGAAAGCTGACAGCTATGACAACACCTGCTTCAGCTTTCTGTGTTCTGCGTGGCACATTTAGTTATATTTATCCTTCTATTTTTGCATCACCATTTTGTCCTGCATCTCATCACATGCAGCAGGGTTTTGCTGCTTCAAAGTCTTTGTCAACTGTAAAGTCACTGCTCCATGTAGCTTGTTGAAGACGAAAAGCCTTTCCAAAGTGGGGGTTTGGCCTTTTTACAATAGAAGCAGTGCATTTCATTTTGTTTTTTTCTATTTTTAATTAAGAATTTTGCTGCAGCACTATGTGGTATTACCATTGGCTTTACTAAGGCTTCACTGCCTTAACTTTTATTTTTAATGTTCATTATGTTCAAATGTGTTTTAAAATATGTGTTGCTATTCATGTTACTGAGAGCAAATTCACAGTGCCCTGTTCAAGAAGGTAATGAGATTTGTGATGATTCCAAGTTCCTTGGGGAATTATTTCAGCCTTAGATGGCACTTTGGGAATGCTTTGTCCTTGCACAAGAAAGCTTCCCTTAGTTATAAGTAGATACTTAATATAGGGCAAGACTAAAATCCTTGACAAAGGTTATAATGACCTCACTGGGTCAAGGATTTTACCACAGGATAGTGAAACAAAGAAATGAACAGAAATGAACAATGTACGACACTGTCTCCCTTGTGAAACGAGAGCACTTTTGGCACAGATCTTGGACCTCAACCAAGCACTTTGTCTTCTGAAGTGAGAGCTGTAGTGTGCATGAAAATATGAAAATGAATCCACACCATGCTGGGCTTTCTGGATTGGTTTGTATTTTCTTGGCAATATTATACAAGGAAGGGAGGAGTGAGTCTGATCATTTCTCCTCTATTAGTAGGAGACATAGGTAAGACGTGTTTAAAAATTTGTCTGTCTGGCCTCAATTTCTTTTCTGATAGGCAGTCTAAGCTCTATTTCTTACAGATTACTGGGCACTGAATCATTAGATATCTATCAGAATGCTGCAGTCACCTTTTGACAATAGCTGTTGTCTTTCTACCAGTTTCCATTGAGTACTGAGCTATCCAAGAACCCATCTTGTGTCAGCTAGGCTCTGGAGGCTACCGATGTTTTCTGGTACAAATATGGGAACAATCGATGGGATTATAATTTTCAAAAAAATGTTGGGTTACAAAGAACCTAACAGACTAAGACATTTTGCAGAAGTGTTATCTCAACTCCTTAATGTCATATAATTGGGAGGGAAAGGAAAAAAATCTGAAAAATAACAAAAAAATGAAAGAAAAAGAAAAAGGAAAAAGAAAAAGGAAAAAGAAAAAGGAAAAAGAAAAAGGAAAAAGAAAAAGGAAAAAGAAAAAGGAAAAAGAAAAAGGAAAAAGAAAAAGGAAAAAGAAAAAGGAAAAAGAAAAAGGAAAAAGAAAAAGGAAAAAGAAAAAGGAAAAAGAAAAAGGAAAAAGAAAAAGGAAAAAGAAAAAGGAAAAAGAAAAAGGAAAAAGAAAAAGGAAAAANAGAGAGAAAAGAGAAAAAAGAGAAAAGAGAAAAGAGAAAAGAGAAAAGAGAAAAGAGGAGTTTCTTTGGTTTGGAATACTCATTTTTCTCTTCCTAGCTGTATGGTTTATTTTTCCAAGGAAGAAAGCATTTGCATTGGCAATGTGTTGACTGGGGGGAAAATGGTATTCTGAGCCCTAACATGTATTTTTCATGGCTGGCAGTCCTTTCTCACTCAGTCTTGTGGTACTCTACCTCCCACAGGCCTGTAGATAAAAAGCCTGAATCAAAGCACCTTGCTCATCTAATTCCCCACACTGCCTCTCTCTGTGCATCAATTACTTGCCCACTGTTCCTTCTTTCTACTGTTCTGCACGATTTCTTCTGTCCTGTGAGAGGAATAAATGAAATTGTCTAGTTAAGGTCTAGTTGACATATGTTTCTCTCTGCTTTGCTTAATGGTTTGGTGTGTTCACTTCTGTTTGCCACCATCTTCCCAGTCTGACTCTCTGACTGGAGGCCATGATTAGAAGGTTGTGTCCACATGGATGTAGTGGTTTCTGGCATTGGTGAAGTCAGGATCAGAAGATGTTCTGAACACGTGTTTTGGAGAAGACGTATGAAACTGCAGTGAAGTTGAAGGATCTGTTTCATATAACAAAATGTCAAAAGAGTCCGAAAGGCTTTTAAATAGAAGGTATTGTAAGAAACCACCTTCTCATCTGCTGATGACTAAGTAGTTTCTCATGTAGAAGAATGCCCCAATGCAACTTTCTATCTTTTGCATCTTTAGTTTATCAGACAGAATGAAAAGAAAAAGACAGATCTACTGTCTGCAGGAATCAAATAGTAGAATTCAGTGTCTCACTCCCCTTGGACCTTGAAGGCCCTCAAAAATCATTTGACGCAAAAGGAAGGTAAAACTTGTGATGCTGGGAGACATAAACCATTTCAGTTTTGAAGATCAAATTTCTAGATAGAATCAGATTGATTTATGTACATGAATTTGTCAGGAAGGGAAATGAATGAAGAAATACCCAGCTTCACAGACCTGGGATGAGGCTGTGTGGGAACTCATTTCACAGTAAATTCTGTGTGTCCATGTGAATGCTGGTGACAGTGACATCAGTGGTGGCACTAACTTTTTTGAGAGGTGGGAGATGGCACAGGGCGAGGTGATGCAAAAAGCTTTAGCAGAATACTTCCAGGAGAAGAGAAAGTGACTGGCAGAAAACTCCCCTGGTGTCCGTCTGTCACCCATGAAATCTGACAAACCTCTCTGCATCTCTGTTCTGGTCTTTTCAGTGAAGAACCCTGCCAGCTTTCTCATAGTGGCAAAAGGAATTAAAAAGAGTATCAACTTCAGAGGAGCCACACCAAAAATCTATCTCTTTAATGATATCCCCTTCATATTTCACTGGCAGGAATTCTGTTAATACCTGTTAATTCTATTTCTGATCAGGTTTATAGCTCACCAAAGGCTATATGGGCTTTAGATCTAACATAAGTATGTTTAATGGTTTTAATCCCTGGCTGGGGCAAGAGCCTGGTGCTATGGAAAGAGATTTTAGAAGAGACTGGAAGATGTGACACACAAGACACTGGAAGCTCAATAGTTTTTTCATTTTTGCTCCAAACCATCATGGAAGATGCATGGAACTACACTACTTTGAACAGCTATAATGCTTACAGCAATCTAGGGCACCAATCAGGTGGAAATAAGGTTGTATATTTCCTTTATGAACTTCTGGCTATTCCTAATAATAACACCTAGCACTGTAATACTGTTCACTTCTCACAGTTTAGGTCTCTCAAGCTCTTGTGTTTTATGCTTTAACCCTTCAATTTTTAATTTGGAGCCTTATTTTTTTCCCAAATATTCACGTCCTTATACACTGACAGAGCTTGCACATGACTAAATCAAGCCAAAAGAAAACATCTGGAGATGTCAAAATGTGGATGAATGGAAGTCTCAGCTGGATTGTTCCATACAATGTTGGATACCATACTTCAGAAAATATGTGGTCCAAATGGATGTACTCTGCAGAGATTAAACAGAATAACTGGAAACTGTGATCAGCAAGGAAAACAAAAGCAGAATTAGGTTTATTTAGTCTGAAAAAGAGCACTCCAAAGGAAGGCAGGAGAAATATTTCTTAGGTATGCAAGCATTTGCTGGGAAGTAATAGCTTGTTGTCAGAGATCTCACAATGCATAAGACAAAAGATAATGGATCTAAATTGCAGTAAAGGAGATTCATGGCCAAATCAAGGGGTAAAGTATGAAAGGGTATCCTAGCACTGAATTATATTGCTGAGGAAAGCTTTAAATCTCCATCATTAAGGGAGATAGTTGCTCTTGTTTTAGGCAAGCGTTTCTCAGTTATGTCTTGACGTGAGTTAAAAGGAGGAACTAAGCTGATTTTTGAGAACACTTCCAGCAATATTTTCTATAATATGTTTTGGAATTAGGGAAGGAGAAAAGTATTAGAGTTTGGAGGTGAAACCTGAAGACAGATCCAAAGATTATGATATTTCACATTATTCTTCTATTGGGAAATACTACATATAAAATGTAAAGGAATTACTTGTATCTTCCCTGATACATGAAGATTCCAAAAAGTAGCTGTCTGCTCTTCTGTTTTGACAAATGTGATTAATTGATAGCCCTGTTATTATTTCTCTCCTTGCTCTGTTACTGAAAGAGCAATTGAATAAAGTTTTAATATTTATTTTCTAGTGGCTTTAGGTATTAAGACTCAAGTAGTGTTTTCAACTGTGCAATGGACTCTCACTCTGATCTTGATTCAAAGATTCAAAACATTTGTAATACTCTTCTGCCTTACAGAGGAGACATAAGCTATTCAATACAGACAGTTTGATCTATGTATTTCAAGAAAATATAAGATATTAGTATCTTACTTAGTAGTATTTTTAAATACCTCCTAAGACTCCTTCTGTTTTTCTGATTTTGCTTTTTCTAATAGAGCTTTTACAACCAGTATGGTAAAACTAGAGTGATTACCATGTAATAGGTATTTTTTGCTTTTAACTTGCTTTCCTATGAAATGGCACTCCTTCCTTCCTTCCTTCCTTCCTTCCTTCCTTCCTTCCTTCCTTCCTTCCTTCCTTCCTTCCCACCTACACCCCCTGGCTCAGGTGTACTCTCTTAAATTCCTTTTTATATGCTTCAGCTTTAAATAATTGAGNNTCCTTCCTTCCTTCCTGCCTTCCTTCCTGCCTTCCTTCCTGCCTTCCTTCCTGCCTTCCTTCCTTCCTGCCTTCCTGCCTTCCTGCCTTCCTTCCTGCTTAGTTTCTGTGAGATCTGATACACGGTCAGAGATCCTCAGCATACTCTGTTCCTAAATTGAAATTAGGCACAGATTAGGAAAGGGTGATAATCTTTTTTGGGAGAGAAATAGCTGGGGTGATAATCAAGGAAGATGGAGAGGGACCTTTCACATGTATCTGCCAGAGAAACTCCTGGAAAGGAGTTGTTATGATTGATCAGCCACAGGAAATGCTTCCTGCAGGTAACATGGAATCTCGCTCTGTAGCAAGGTTTTTGCTCCTGTATAGACTCAGTCTCTGGTCAATAATAAAGGTATAAAGAAAGTTTAAAAGTCAGCTATCACAAGCACAAAAGCTGTTCAAGATTAGGCTGCATTAGTTCATGGGCTCAGCCAGCTACTTGTTTTCTTGTGAGAAAACTCAGTTAAAAAAACCCCATAATGATCAGAATCCTATGAGTGAATTCGAAAACAGCAAAAGCTGAGAAATCCAAACGTAGGTCTCTGTAGCCTTGCATATAGACCACGTATTATGAAAATACTAAAAATATAGTACTTTGCACTAAATTTTATCATTATTGTTTTAAAAATCTATTGTAACTCAAAGCCTTTAATGTTCCTCCTAACCTCCCTTAAGAGTTTGTTTGTGGCTGGCTTTTCTGGGTGTGAGGAAAGCAAATGTCACATTGGGTGGCTGCCTCTTCTCTTGGGCATGGTCCCTGCAGATGGGTGCTAACCATTATTTGCTTGTTTTTCAAGTGTTCTGGGGCAAAACGATGAGACAGGAAACATCTGAGTCTGTCTGACACTCCTGTGGCATGGACCACACTGGAACAGCTGGGGCTTCTTATTTTGCTGGGTAACTCTTGGCTCAGGACAAAGTCCCTTGCTACTTTTTCACCTCTCCTGTTGCATATGTCCTAGAAAAATTGTGTCAGGGTCCTGAGTGCATTAATGAGCCTTAGCTGCTCTCAACAAACTCCCATAGGGTCTCCACCCACGTGTTCTGCTCAGGGGCTCTGCTGCAGCCCAGTCTCTGCTGCATTCTGCACTATGGACTTGCCTGCTGATCATGAGAACGTGTTTGGCTCTGGCTACTGCTGTCAGGCCTGGCCTGGCCTGACCCTGACTTGATGATTTACATATAAATGTCCCTACCAAATGCTTGGGACTACAGGAAGCCTCACTCCTCAAAGGTGAAAGCCTGTGGCCTGTCTTAAAAGGATTGTGGTGTTTCCACAATCTGACTTCTCCTCTGTCCCTTTTGTGAAGAAAATAAGCCTCAAAATTAGATCAAGCAAAACATTGTTATTTTGGTCTGCCTATGCACATGGATCTTCCCTTATCCCTCATTCTTGAACCTCCAAAAAATCTTGGCTAAACTCAGATGTCTACCTGCATATACTGGTTTTTACAGATGTGGGATGGTGCACTGCTACTATGGCTTGCTATTGCTAACCCAAAGAAAGGAACTATCCTGACAGGAGATAGTGGGACTTACAGTCCTTGAATTTCAGTTACAGGTGGAGGAAGGGAGAGAGGGAAGGAGAGCAGGATGTTGTTGCTGTCTGCTTCCCTGTGCACAGCACATATTTCTGCATGGATTTCCAGCAGCAGTCATTGATGATCGCATCAGCAGTACTGTCCCTTGATGCTTGCAATCCTTCTTAAGGAGTCCAGGGATGGTAGCACTGCATGGAAATAGGGCTGAAAGCAGGAAGGAATACCAGTGACAGGTGAGTAGAGCACAGAAGAGCTGCTCTGTGTGTGGACAGCCTAGCACTTTTTTCCTGATGAGCCAGCAGCAGA
Organism: Polioptila caerulea; assembly: GCA_013397295.1. NCBI lineage: Eukaryota > Metazoa > Chordata > Aves > Passeriformes > Certhiidae > Polioptila > Polioptila caerulea. The sequence goes on from VYXF01000693.1 coordinate 151,485, forward strand.
TCCCTGCAGAAGAACTAAGGAACTGGTCATTTCTGGAATGACTCCTCCCTTGTTACATCCTTCCTTCCAATCTCCAGCAGTCCCTGGGCTAGAGATGTATTGGTCAAGAACCCAAGTTGCTCTGTCTGAAGACTCCCGATGGACATGATCATCATGCAGATGCTTTGGGACAACCTGATTTCAGATATCCAGTACCTGAAGGGAGCCTGCAAGGAAGATGGAGAGGGACCTTTCACATGAGCATGTAGTGATAGCACAAGGGGGAATGGTTTCAGACTGAAAGAGAGTAGATTGAGATTAGATTTTAAGAAGAAATTTGTTACTGTCAGTGTGATGAGGCACGGGAACAGGTTGTCTAGAGAAGCTGTCGATGCCTCATCCCTGGAAGTGCTCAAGGTCAGGTTAGATGGAGCTCTGAGGAACCTGGTCTAGTGGAAGGTGTCCCTGCCCATGGCAGGGGCCTTGAAACTAGGTGACATTTAATGTTCCTTCTAACCCAGGCCATTTTATGATTCTTTGATTCTACGTTCATTGTCTTTCAGAGAGGTTTATTACGCCTGCCTAGCATGGGGTAACACCAAGATGCATAATTTCAATATGCATTGTGCAAATCTATCCTCTCTGTTTTATTCTTCCATGCAAGGTCCTCCATTCTAGAGGTCTACATAGGCCTGCAGGGTATGTTAAGAAAAATATAATTTTATCAAATGTCCAGTAAAAGTCCCCTCACAGCCTGAGGCTTCTTCAGTTCTGTGAGATTTTGCTGGTAAAGTTTGGGTTGTCTGTTTTTCTGGGCTTTGTATTCTACTATGGGATGGAAAGGAAGAACCTTTTCAGCTGATAGAGGTTGTTTCATTTCTTTTTCAAGATGGAAATGAAATAATTCATCACCTTGTGCCAAGATCATTTGTTCCTGGAAAAAGTAGTCTTCCATGGCTGGCGGAGGGTAACTTGACCGTACTTACAAATTGCCAGCCATCACTTGTGCAGCTACACACACAGTGGGTAGAAGCCCAGCTTCCTTGTTTCACTTTGCCATGAACTTCCCAATCCAGGAACTCTGATTCCTGTAGTTTTCCCACTGAAATACCACAGAAGATTATCTGACTAAGCATGCTTCTGTACACAAAACCAGACCCAGACCAACTCCTCTTTTGAGCTGGCTGGAGCTAGGTCACATCTTTAAAGCTACTAGATGTAGGGCTAGATGGGCTGACTTGGTTATTTTTCTTTATATGTGGATTATATGGATTTATAAAGTCTTTATTATTTTACTTATTGTTTTTATTTAATATACTGTTTCTGAAGGTTTTCCACAACAACCAGTGTTATCCTGATTTGTACTCTCCATCTCTTCCAGTAAAACCCTACCAGATGACAGTGGGGAAAGGAGGAATTTTCTGAGGTTATTTTCTGCTATCTAGAGATAGGCAAGAAGTTCCATTATACTGTTTCTGTAAGATCTGCAATTCCCAGTCATGGGAATTGCTCATGTGGCTGTTAAGCCCTTTGTGGATTCAGATAAGGACAGTGGTTCTCTGGAACTGATGTGTTGTTTTAGGATGGCATAAGAAGTGCTACCATCACTCAGAGTGTGACTGAACAACTTTTAAGTGTCATCCTTCTTGGTACCCACAGAGATGGAGGATGAGGTTTACTATTTCACAGCTGTTGGTGACCTTCTTTGCTCACCAATTGGAGTCAATGATGTTCTAATACTCTTCTTTACCAGGCAGATGACATTCTAGAGGCAAAACAAAGTTTGGCCAGCCCCCTGGGCTGGCTTCCAATGGCTTAATAAAATATTTCTTCATTGGCCTATGTTCTGGTCAATAGAACCCCATGGACTTTCCTTGTCTGTGATCTCTTATTTTTCTCCTTGTAATTTCCCAGCAAACTCTTTAACAGGTGTATAACTTGGTTGCAATCCTTTCTGGCAAAAATGGAAATAATGAAGATATGTCTCTCAGATATGTGTTTTAAAAAATTAAAATTTGCCTCAGATTTTCATTTTGGACTCTTAAAAGAAAGTATTTAAAAAATGACAGAATTACAAGAAAAACACTTAAGAAAATTAGTTTTTATTTTGGTAGCAGTTAAGAATGCTTTTAATTTAATTATTTTTCTCTGTATAGCAGTCTACATCAACCTTGGAAAATGGTTGAACTGAGGATATTTACTATCAATTAGATGATGGGTTTGATTGAATTAAATCACCACTTAGAATTCCACCTTAAATTCTACAAAGATGGCACTTGCTTTTGGTTCTGAAGATGGGAATATGATCTGCTAAAAATCAGACAAGTGAGCAGAAACAAACTATGACTTCTGCCCCAGGGGTAATGGAGATGGAGATGAATCCTGACAAGCACACACATGACAAGACCTAGGCAGAGCAGGAACGCGTGACTCACAAATTGTAGTGGCACGTTCTCTCCAAGGGCCTCAGTGTGCAGTAATGCCTGAAAGATCTCAACCAGCATCACATGATGCATACAGTGGTTGGCTGACTGTTGAGCCATATAATAAAACCCCAACAAATTAAGTATAAAACAGCCTCTGGTGAGCTATAGCCCTAATTAGAAATAGAATTAACAGGTATTAGATTAACAGAATGCCTGCCAGTGAAGTTTGGAGGGGATATAATTAAAGAGACAGACTTTTGGTGTGTGTTTATGTTCCTCTGAAGCTGATCCACTTTTAATTATTTCTGCCATTATGAGAAAGCTAGCAGGATTCTTTCATTGAAAAGATCAGGACAGAGCTGCAGAGAAGTTCATCATTCTTCATGGGCGAAAGATGAAGAATGGGGGAGTTTTCTACCAGTCACTTCCTCTGCTCCTGGAAGTGTTCTGCTGAAGCTATTTGCATCCCCTTGCCCTGTACCATCTCCCATCTCCCAAATAGTGAATAAAGTTAGTGCCACCACTGACCTCACTGTCACCACCATTCCCTTTGCACGTGGGCACACAGTTTCCTGCAGTTTACTGTGAAATGAGCTCTTGTTCAGCGGCAGCACAGATCATTGGATCCGGGTATTTCAGTCTCCCAAGGTGTTTTCATCTGCTTTTACTTCCTTTATAGCTTCTTCTCTTTGTCCACTCTGGTCCTTCTTTTCTTTGCCGAGTCTCTTGTTATTCCTTTTCTTTCTGCTCCTTCTGGATCTTTTTTTATTTCTTTTCCTTTTTCAACTTACATCCTCTTTAGTTTATCTCACTTTATCCATTCTGCACAAAGTGCAGGTCCCCAGTGCTCCTCCCTCATCTTGCCAGATCAGAACACTGTCCCTTCATGCCATCTGAATAAGGGTAATCCTGGACACACAGATATTGCATGCAAATCTTCATGCTGACATCGATATGGCAGATACTCAGAGCAGAACAAACAGCAGTGACATTGGGGGCAATCAGAGGTTATCTCATTTTTTTAGTTCATCAGTGACCTCCTTCTAGGCCATAATCCTGAGATTCTGAGTCAGTTAAAGAGACCTAAAGACTGTATCCCTTAAATCCACCAGAATGGACTCTGTGGCAAGCCATCCCTCCTGCTGTCTGCTGGACCTTTAAGCATTGTGTTGGTCTGTGTGCCTGCCAACTCTGCTGGGTAAAATAAAAACCACCAGTGTCCACACCTAAACAGTGGAGAGGTTTCATTTCCCACAGTCTCACTGCAATTCTGCTGTGCCTGAACAGCACAGATCACCTGTCAGGTGTAGTGGCCTTGCTGCACTTACAGTATAGAGCTTTTCTGTGCACATGTAGTGGTTACATAGTCACAATTATGATGAAAATGCAGTCAAGTCTTTGACTTTCAAAGTTAGCTGTTCTTGCATATATCCCTACCCAGAACTGCAAATTTTAGTGAAAGAGGGTCAATATTTGATTGAAAAGTTTCTGTGAAGAGGCCATCTGCCATAGCAGTCATGTCAAGGGAACAGATTGGCCAGACCATGGTCTGTAGAAAAGTGGCACTTTTTACAGTGTCCTTTGAGAAAATCAGGTATGGGTTTCAGTTAACTGAATACCCAGGAAGAATTGTTGTCTCCCAGGTTCTCAGGTAAGTGCAATTCATAGAAAGTGTTTTAAAAACTGTTATTTTCAGGATGCAACTATGCATCTCAGTCTGGGTAGTCCAATTTTGCCAACATGAAGTGCTCCCATTCAGGGTCTGAAAGCATTATTTACTTTCTCCTAGGTGTGCTCTGTGCAGATGGCTTTTGTCTATTTCCTTCCTATTAGATGTGACTATAATTCATGAGGGATGGAGAGAGTTCCAGCTGAAAAAATGGATGAATTTTAGCAATTCTGTTGTCCTTTTAAAGCCATGACCCTAAAAGGCACACATGGTATGAGTTGGCCAACAGTATTCTGGCAGACTCTGTAGACAGCTATTGAAGTCAATTTTTTTGGCAAGAATTTAGCTAGCTGGGTTGTGACCATCCTTTTTATATAGCTACTGTGGTTTACTTTGACATGGAGGAGTGACTTGGCACACATGGAGAAAGCTTAGATTTTTACGATGCTAATGCAAAGAACATAGACATCAAAGGGTGGCAAGTGTATTACTGCAGTTCAATGAGTGTCTATTCTCATTGCAAATCAGCTTGCTATTGATCGCTTTGAGTTCATCTGGATATGGGTCAACCATCCTGAGTATGAAGTGGAAGCTGCATACCTCTAAAATACCTATCCTCTTCCCTATTGTAATCTCATTTTCTTTTTCAAATCTGTGCAATGATGACTGCATTTACGTGGTTGCTGTCCTGTTTGTTGACTATGTCTTGACCAGGAAAGGCATTAGAGAATTCTTGTTCTGCATATGCTCCATATGTATTTCTGCGAGAGCTTGAAGAAATAAGCTTTAGTTCAAAATTAGGGCTGCATTTGTATTTTATGGAATTAAAATGCTAGATTGGGTCAAAAATGTGAAACCTATTTTGCAGTCATTAGGTATGATAGTTTCTGTTTATGTATTTTCTTCCATGCACAGAGACACAGAGACACACATACACAATGTTTGTCACAATTCAGTACAGCTGGTAATTTTCAGTTAACCAGAAACTCAGAATAGCAGAGAAATTGTTCAGTCAGGCTTGATGTGGAGAACAAGTGTTTGCACACACTCCTTACTTTCTGGGAGGAAACTATCAAGAGAGGTTTGAAAAAGAAATGTCAAAGAGAAGAGAGTCAACACATTTGCCTGTTCTTTTTAATATACTTATTGCTGATACACAGCTGCAGGTTTAGTTGAGAAGTGGAGCAGGAGTTTAAATACAATATTGCTTTAACTGGAAAAGTGGACAGGAGTAAAGCAGGCAGCACTTTGCTATAGGGAATCAACTGCTGGGTGTCACATCAACAGAAAAGGCTTGAGAGGGTGTTCTGGAGAAACAACTTTTTTATGTTTGTCATCTTTCCTACCCTAGTAGACTGGAAATCTTAAGACTGATCACAGCTCTCTGAAGAGGCAGGATTGACACATGATCAAAAAAGAGTTTGCTAGCTCACGACATTAAAAGAAAACAGTGTTGTAGATAAACACAAGCTGAGGATAAAAAATCTCTCTTCTACCTTTCCACCCACCAGACAACATTCTAGAGAACAAAGTCTTTTGATTCCATGATTTCAGTTGTACAGCAAGCACTAGACAAAAGTCTCTTTTGGGGCTGTGTATTCAGTGTGAGAAAAGCCAGCTTCTCTTGAGAGTCACAGTAGATTCAGCTGTACTAAGAAAAGCTGCAGTTATGTAGACACTCAAATCTAAATGCTCCCTCTTTCTTTCTCTCAAGGCCAAAATATTTCCTCAGATATACATATTCATCTCCATTGAAGATAATGAGAACTAAGCAAGTCTCAAGGCAACTGCACAGGAACCAACTATTATTTTCTGCAGTGAAATATGAATTTCTACTGAGTAAAATACGTCTCTTTTAAAAAAAATGTAAATTCCATATATAAACTCCTCTTGACCAATTAATGTTTCTAAAGGATCCCTCTCTTTTCTCTGTTAGCTGAGCAAGGAGACTGATTACTTTATTAGTTGGTCTTTTATGACGTTGGAGAAAAAATCATCCATTTTTGCTATAACATTAAGATTTAAATGTGAAATGCATCTTGCCTTCATGAAAAAAATCTGAAATTTCATTTTCAGTTACATATATTTTATCTACATCCAAGAGCACCAGACAGTTTACTGAAATCCATCCTTCTCTGACACTGGCAATATCACAGAAAAAAGAACTAAATGTAACATGAAATATGAAAGTATTTAACACATTATAAATATAGATAAGTATATTTTTAATACAGATACATTGAAGAGTCATGGCAACCAGTTAAGTTCCTTTGAAAATGCCAAACCAATTGTTTATCTGATGCATGAAGCAGCAGGCAAGTATCCTAGTGATTTGCTTGCAATGTATGAGCTTTTGTTCATATTACACAGTGAAGACAAACAAAATCTGCAAACTTTTCAAGTTTGTTTACAATATGATCCAATTAATTCACACATGATATTGAATGACTGTTTCTGCTTTAGCTGCTCACCATTTTTGTCACCAAATATTTTTCTCAGTGGCTCTAGTATGCGTGGTCAGGGATGGAAGACAAAGGTATGAAAGCTTGATGGGACTACATAGAGGAGGTCCAGCTACATCCATGTGATTCCCTCAAGCTGACCTTATATTCTTTGATGGTTTTGTTACTCTGCATCTTTCTGGTGCCTCCAGTTATTGGGGTACATATTGTTATGCTTACTGTTCTTATCTTCACTGTAATAGAGAGTGGAAAGTCAAATCCACAGTAATTTCTCTCCCACCCTCTCACAGACAGGCAGGCTGTCTACAGAGAGTTTTAACTGGAATTTCCTTAATGCTTTGGAAAATTAAGAAAAGTACCATAAAACTACACAGTATTTTAACTAAAAGAATGACTTTGTGGTTATTTTGCTTTCGCTGAAACTTGTGTGCATTCTCAGCTCTTCTGAAACCTTTCTAGGGATTCCACCAGAAGGTAGTTGGCATTGCTTCTCTGTGATATAGACGCTGGCCAATTCAAGCAGAAGACAATTTTGGCTGAGTGAACTCTGAAGCAGTGATGTGAATTCCATTAAGTACCCTCACTCCAGCTGAATGTGGTTGCTCCAAACTAAGTCTATACTGAAGACGGCAGGGTTGGTTCAATTATTCATTTGCACAAAACTTACCCCCGTTCTGTTGTTTGAGAATCAATCACAAACGTTCATCTGCAACATATAAATGAATATTGTTCATGGTATGTTGAACTGCTTGTTTGTTGCAGGTTGCTGTCTGATGGGAAGTTCCTGCAAACACACGGGAGCCACTCATGGTACATTTGCTCTGACTGTTGAGGAATCATTTCTAATGTGCTTTTTTAGGAGACTGTCTTAAAAGTATTTTAAACTACGACAAAGATTTTAATGGAGGAAAATACTAAATAATTAATTAAGAAGACTTGGGAAATAAGAAATTATTCAGTTTGTGAACAAGCGCCTTTGCCCATTTAAGAAATTAGGTGGGAAATGTGTGAGTGCCATTTAGCAGCCATCAGAAGAATAGATGGACACAAGAGGTCCTGTCAAGGACCCTCTCAACTACGGCAAATACAGTTTCTCCCAACATGTGCACAGGCTGCATCACTGCTGCTGTTTTCATTCAAATCCTGCCAATGGGTAATCAAAATCATCAGGGGGCACTCACAACGGTGAAACATCAGCTGTCTTGACTAGTTACAGTGTGTTCATCTGGACAAAATGTGAATGTGGTGTAAGCCCATTTTGCAGATACAGATTACAAGATAATAACAGAAGCAAGGACTGACCTGTTATTATAGCAGTTATAACAATGTGGATGTCTGGGCTGGGTCTGCTCAGATGATCCATGCAGAAACAGGGTAGCCTCGTATTTGCACTAGGGATAATTTGGAAAGTGGTGGCTCTGAGGAATACTCAAATATAAATGAATAAACAGGTGAATGTGATATTCTGTGGTCTCTGGCTAAGAGTGCCAGAGCATGCTCTGTAAAAAGCAGTGCTGTCAAGTAGAAATAGAAGGTGGTACTGCCTTGAAGAAACTGCCACTAAAATCCGACCTAGTCCTGTCATTAGGAAAGGGTTCAGAAGAAAGTAACAAGTCTGAAAAACCTATGTAAGTGTGGTGCATGCAATATGCTATTAAGAAAGAGCTTAAAAGGAGAGTCATGCCAGAGAAGATCTGTTGAACACTAAAGAAAATGGCACAAATGAGACTTCTTTTTCTGGAAAGTAAATGTAGATAATTCAAGCTAGAAATTATGTGCCTGCTTCTTGGTGTGACTAGTTGACTCCTGGAAACTACTTACCTAGACATGAATCTTTCACGTGAAATCTGTGAGCCAATACTGGATATATTACAAAAATTGTATTCCATCTCAGTCAGCAGTTACGAGTTTGCAAGTGTTTTCAGGTGTTGGACCAAAGAGGGCAGCAATCAAGTAATCCCAAAGACCTCGTTAAAAAGAAGAAAGTGTTTCAAAAAACTTGGAAAGCACTCAAGTGGAAATATTAGTCATGGACTGGAGCAAACAGATTTATACAATGCTATATATAAAAGCAGAATAATTTTATGTTCTGAACAGTAAGGAAGTTATCAATGCTGAAATTTTGAGCATTTTACCACAGTAAAAAATAATAACTGGCAGTTTGCCTGTTACAGAGGAATCTCATCTAAGCTTTTGTGCGGAAGCAAAGGGTCTCATAGCACTTGCAGCTGAGTTGCAATGCATCTCCGGCATAAGCATCATTTGATAACCATTATGCTTTCTAATCACTTTCTAATTAAGCTGTGTTATTACAAATACGATGTGCAGCTGTACTTTATTTGTCATATTCTTCCTTGGACTTATTGGCTCCAACCTGTAGTCTAATTTTCATACTATGGGGCTGAAAAAGTTCATTTTGTCAGCTGTGGCTGCTAAGCTAAAAACTTCATTCCTTCTGTTACCTATGCCCATCTCCTTCGAAATTTCCTTTCTTTCTTTCTTTCTCTCTTTCTTTCTTTCTCTCTTTCTTTCTTTCTCTCTTTCTTTCTTTCTCTCTTTCTTTCTTTCTCTCTTTCTTTCTTTCTCTCTTTCTTTCTTTCTCTCTTTCTTTCTTTCTCTCTTTCTTTCTTTCTCTCTTTCTTTCTTTCTCTCTTTCTTTCTTTCTCTCTTTCTTTCTTTCTCTCTTTCTTTCTTTCTCTCTTTCTTTCTTTCTCTCTTTCTTTCTTTCTCTCTTTCTTTCTTTCTCTCTTTCTTTCTTTCTCTCTTTCTTTCTTTCTCTCTTTCTTTCTTTCTCTCTTTCTTTCTTTCTTTCCCTGCCTGCCTGCCTTGCCTTGCCTTGCCCTGTCCTGCCCTGCCTTCCCACTTCCCTGATCTCTCCAGCTAAATTAAAACAATTGTGGCCCAGACATCCAGTGTAATTATGGCACGGCTGTTTCTGCAGCTGATGGCACCCCAGGCTGACTCCTCCTTCCACTTCAAATGATCAGGTCAGTCGGAACCAACCCTTGCTACATGGCTTTGAATCCCCAGCTCTGGATTATCATGACTAAGGAATAAAAGGTAAAAGGAGCTTTTGACAAAACCAAGCAATAGCAGCTTCTGGACAGAATATTTTATTCAACCATCTTATATCTGAATGACAATCACATTTTCAAATGTTTTGTTCATCTTCTCACCTAAACTTACAATGTATTCACATCACTAGCTCTATTGCATTTGTAAAACTCATTGACATCTTTCATGTTTTACACTGTTTACTTGTGTTATTTAGTGCAAAAAGAAATGCACTTAAGTGGACTGCAGCATTATTAAGGCATAACGTTTCACAGCAAGGGTCTAGATATCATACAAAAGCCTACAAAACCCCAAATGGATACTATAAGTGAGATGGGAGAATCACTACTGTACTGTAAATTAAATTAATATCATTGTACTGACTTCACTATCAAGGTTACAAGACTGCAGTACAAAATATCCTCCCAAGACTTTGGAGATTTAGCAAAATGTTTTATGTTCAGGTTTCTAAAGAGCAATTGTATGTATGTTTCTGTGCCACCCATTACCCAAAAGGAAGGAAAAAAAGAGAAAGCGTTGTTAGTTTTATTAACTACTACTCTTGGTTACCACTCTATTATTTCTGGGTTTATGTAACTAATGTTACATAATGTGTGCGACAATTATTGTAATATTTCTATTGTAGGTTTCTAAAGAAATCAAGACATTTAAAATGTCTATTAACTACTAAGGTAATGTTTTATCATCCCCTTATGTGGTGGTAAAGCAAATACAGAATTGAAAGGATGAATCTCCATATTCTCACGCTATACAAGCAACATTAATTAATTCAACATGACAAGCTTTGTGAAGTATCTGGGTAAGTCAATCTAGTATCATTTTGTTCATGAAGCCCAAAATACAGACTGACAAAGCACAAGTATGAAATGCATTTCAATCAGTTTAATCAAATAGAGTCAATGTAAAGAAAAGGGGCATTGTCAAGATGTGTCAGTGAACATTTGACCTGCCTTGCAGTTAATATTGTTTTTGTGCAAATTTCTCTTGGGGGATACCCGCTCTGCTCTGCATTTCAGCTCTAAAAACTGAAAATTTTATTTTTGATCTGGTGAGTGGAAATCTTTAGTAGGAATGATACAGGAAAGACATCACTTGCAGATCATTATTCACACACAACATGAACTTGTGATATCAGACCCTTTAAAGAAACTAGACTATTCAGTGTGACTTTGACTTGATTAAAGGAAATTCTGCTTTCTCTGAATGATCTTTTTTGTCTGTTTGCAAGATGCCAAAGATGAGACTATAGGGTACCAAATTCAAAATCTGCTGGAGAGTTTAGCTTATTCTCTTCTCCAAGATTTGCACAGGAAAAAGAAGAGGGCGCAAAGTGACCCTAGACTGGAGCCAAACAGCCACAGAGCTTGGCAAGCTGTGACTTTTAATGGCAGTGGAAGGGACTTGCCACAGATGGCTTCAGTGAGACTTCAGGAGGGATTCCCCGGTAAGATAATTCCAGATTTCTCCCAGGAGAGGATACCCAAAACTGCCTTGCTTCTCTGCATCTCAAATCTCCCTTTATCACTTTCCGTGATCCCAGTGAAAAGCAAAGGAGAATGCAGGTCTGTATTTATTCCGGAAAATTTCTTCACATATTTATTTTCACAGTGCTTGATCTAACACTATAGTTTCTGATCATGCTCAAGATGCAGAATAATTTAATGGTCAAATCATGGCACAAAAAGATTCTGTTTTATCTGTAAATCTACTCCTCTGCTAGGGAATAATACAGTTGTTTTAAAGGCTTTAAAATCTGTCTGTTACTTTATCTGAAAACTATAGATTAGGCAGGATTTAAATTCACTGACTGAAGACACATGTCTACACTCAGCAGAAACCAGAAAAGTAGGTGTTAACTTTTTTCTCAAGAGAAGAGAAAGCTATGGGCGTGACAAAGATTTGGAGAACAATTTCAAAAGCCCATTTCCCACAACAATATGTATTTGATAGCCCTGGTTTTTTTTCCTGGATTTTCAGCTTTTGCTGCCTAAAAAACTGTCTAGCAGCTGTGGTGACCTCAGACACATGAATCAAGTTTGCCAGGATATGCAGAGATCTCCAAGGTGAGTCTCTAATAAATGCCTTAGAAAATTTCTCTGTCCACCCCTTTCAAGTGTTGAGTGTTACCCCACAGGAATAAATGCTGACGTATCAGTGCTAAGCTTCCTACCACTCCTTAGAGGAAAGAGGAAACCCGCAAATTCTATAGATTTCATCCCCACTGATGATTGCCATTTTACCCTCTCCTCTGACTCCTGGCTGCTTCTCCTCCCCAAACACTGATGGAGACATTCCTAGGGCACACCAGAGCCTATGGATGTAGCAAGAGCATGACCAGAGCACAGTCAAGCCCTGGAATCACAGTGGACCAAGTCCCACTTCCAATATGTGCACACTCTGATCTGAGCAGGGACCATTGTAGTGACCCATCTGCAGGGCAGATTTTTGGAGCAATGCTCCAAAGATCAGGACCACGCATTTTTCTCTACCTGTTGATGGGTGAACCCTGAGATGTTCAAAAATCTGAAGAGCTCTCCATATAATTCAGTGTTTCTCCTGGACCTCTTGGAACCTCAGTACTATGTGGAAGTGTTGCAAGCTCTTTTACGTGATTTTTTTGAACGCTTCCTTCTTCAAACTTTGATGGAATGAGTTTAGAGCTACGTGGAAAGAATGATTAATTGCAGTTTAATGAATCACAGGAAGGGTTGATGCTTGGTTCCAGCTCTGGAGACGCACCTGTATCAGTCTTATTTATTTGAAGTGGTTTACCCTGTAGATTTAAAGCCAATGAACTAGAATAACCAAAATGATCTGAAGTGTCTTATTTTGATATTTGCAGCATTTTCACCCCAATATTTTATATAAACCTTTCTGTTTTTCACGAATATATGCTGCTTAGCCCGTGACTAAAACATTTAACAATGTGAGAGTGGAGTATTTTGCTGCTACAGACTTAGACCTTCTGAAGAGCCTAATCAAAACCAGATTTTCTTCCCTTTAATTGGAAAAGAAATGAGTGTTTTGCACTACACACTAGCTAGTTAGTGCTATCATAAGCAACCCCCTATTAATCACGTACCATTTTTTGCAGCTGTGTACAGTAACTGACCTGCCTAGATACACTATAACTGAAGCAATTAAGAATCTTTTGTATTTTTTATGTAATTACCACTTCTGAGCTAGGTTGCTAAATACTTGGGACATTTGGGGTTATAATTTCAGGGTCATTATATTTTTGTTCGTCTCATTTCCTAGGAAACCTATTTGCAGACTTGCCTAAAGCATCCCAGATACTGTACATTAAAGTATGGCAAATTAATTCAATCCTACCTTCTTCCACTCAGTAGGTGCATGTCAATTTTTACAATGTCTAATACACAGTATATTTTTTTAAATTGTAAACTATTGCATGCTTTAATGATGCAAACAATGGAGAGACCAAATAAGCTAAAAGATCTAACACATTTATCTCTACATTCTGCCATCTGTTTGAAACTGCTGATGTAATTCCAGTTTTAAATTACATTAGATCTTGCCTTCTGGACCCCTTTCCCTATTTACTTTTTTTTTTATTATTTTTATTTAAGCCTTTAGAGAAAGCAGTGCCTTCAGGTTGTTGACTACTTAATAAGAAACTGTGTCTTTGACTGTTTTCAATCTAGACTTAAATTTAGGTTTCCTGGACAAAGAGGTATAGTGGAATAATAGCTTTATTTCCAAAAGATGAAATTATTCTCTGTGTACAATTTGATGAGATCTGTTTTCAGCAATAATGCTAGCAACCAGCAGATTTGTTTATACTGAAGAAACAGCAGAGATTAAGGTTTGTGTTCTTGCATATTCTATTGTCTAATGATGGAATTTCCAGTTTTATCTCTGTGTTTATGCTTTAGAATTAGTTTAATTTCTTTTATGTAACCTCTTCCCCTTATTTTATTGGCTTAACTAACAAACTTGTATTTATTTTTCTTAGCACTTCCTTTGCCTTTTCAGTCCACAGTGACAATTCGCCATTCTCTCTTCTTCTGACATTTTGTGGCTCAAATCACTTACTTCTCTGAATCTGGTACTAATATTTATCTTTTAAGGATTTGCTTACAGGCATGTTGGTCAAGGTCTATCTCCAGCCTATCTATCAAACACATAGCCTGATTTTTGCAGTTATTTTAATGTCTTGAAAATTTGGATTTTAAAATATTTGCATCACAAAAATTAATATATTCTGGTTTACATTTTTTTTTTTTATTTTTACTTTGTTTACATTCATGATACATTGGAGTTGTATGATAAAAAGTTTTCAGACTCCTAATTTTTATTGATTTTGAAAAGAGATATCACATAATTAAAAATCAAGAAAAAAAGCATTTCTAGCTATGTTTTACTCATCATAGCAAAGAAATTTTTCATAAGTATACATTCAGAAGTCATGATAATATTTTTAAAAATAGTACAGATTTTAAGATGATTGGAACAAATCTGTTTAGAATTTCCAAACCATACCAGGCAAAAGTCTGAAGAAAATGTTGAAATAGATTGGTTTGATTCTGATAATTTTCTAGAAAGTTCAGATTCTTAATGAAAACTACTTTCATCACAATATTTGCCCAGATTTAATTTAGAAAATTATTTAAAATTTAAATGGAACCCCACAAAGCCCCCTTTTTTGTTGTTTGCTTTGGAAGGGAAACAGACATTGGGTTAATTTTGAATTTAAACAGATGATTTTATCTTTCACTCTCTGCCTTAAAATGTACAAAATTTGTTATTAATAAAGTTTAGAAATTTTAATTGATATGAAATGTTAGTCCTCTTACAGAATGGTATCTAGGAGCTATGACTGTTGTCTCATATGAATCTTAAATTTTCTCATTGAACCAGCTTCCAGAATGGTAGCAATTTTAGTGTATCAGTTATAGATCCATGCAAGTTTCTGGGGAGGAACCTTGACCAAAGTTGCAAAATTCCTAAAGCACGGCAACCTATAAAAATATACACAGTCAGTCACTATGACTTCATCTATCATCATGCTCAATGTAAACTAAAATCTAGTGACTGAATTTTGACAAACTTAGTACAGGCTTTCTACATTTCCTCTCCAGACGTTGAAGCCAATGGTTAAACTGAAGTGGTGGCCAGCTGTTGGGAGTGTGGATGACTCCCTGGATTCTTTGTCTAGGCTGGCCCACACCAATGGTCAAAAACCGAAGCAGGAAGGTGTAATATTCCCTCTCACTCCAGCACTGCGATCCTGGGCGAGATGGATACGGAAAAAGTCAGCAGGTTCCCATCAATTTTTGAGGACTAAGTCAAGCATTAAAGTGCTCAATTCTGGATTTTCAGAGGTTGGTATAAAACCGCATAAACCATTTATTTATATTTTCATATAAAGCTATGTTCTGTGATGATTCATCTTGCTATGAAAAATAAGTGCATAAAAGTTAAACAAGAGATGTCCAGGTATGGTAAAACAAATACATCTTTTAAATAGACCTGAAGCTGATATCATGGATACATAGAATCATAGAATGGCTCGGGTTGGAAGAGACTTTAAATATTATGGAGTCCCAAATCAGAATCCCTGGGCAGGGATGTTCAGGGCCCTGTTCTACCAAGCCTTGAACACTTCTACGGTTGGGGCATCCACAATTTCTTTAGACAAGCTGTTCCAGTGCCTCACCACCCTATGAGCAAAGAATTTCTTCCTAACAGTTAGCTGAAATATCCCCTCTTTTAGTTTAAAAACTGTTCCTCTTGTCCTATTACTATCTGCTCACATAAAAAGACACTCTCTCTCCTTTTCTAACTGCCCTTTAAGTACTGTCAGGCCCCAGTGAAATCTCCCTGGAGCCTTCTCCAGGCTGAACAATCCTAACTCTCATCTTGTCTTCACAGGACAGGTGCTCCAGCCCTGTGACCCTCTTTGTCCCCTTCCTCTGGAGCTGCTCCAACAGATCCACATTTTTTCTGGGATGAGGACCCCAGAAGTGGATGCAGGACTCCAGGCAGGGTCTCACAAGGGCAGAGTAGAGGGTCAGAATCGCCTCACTTGACCTGCTGGCCAAATATTGTCAGTGAAGTCTTGTTATGGGGGTTATATCAGCTTTTCATAGACACAGAGAGAGACACACATCAGAGGACAGTGTTGATTTTCTGCTTACAAAAATACTGCTAACTTATGGAGCCTGAGCAGTGTTTCTGAAACAAAGAATTGACTCCACCCCAGTCTACAAAGAAAAAATAATTGAAGTCACATTATTTCTTCAAATACTCATAATTCCAAATGTTTGGTAACCAGCTGCTTGTTGTGGTAATGCTCCTTCTTCTGCACAGAATTTGTATTCTAGACCTACATGGAATTAGTATACAAAATGAACTGAGTGAGTGATTTGTTGGAAGAAGTTTTTGTTGTGAAAATGTAATGAATATTTCATGGTTCAAATTCAAAGCAACTATAAAATATCAAGTTTTGCTCTGATGCATAAAAACAATTCATCATAACTGTTAAATACAAACCATATTCACTCACGGTATGAACCATAAATATGACAAGAGGTCCCAGAAAGTTGTAGTTATGGTTAAGAAGGAGTCTGCAGTGAATACTGTAAAATTCCTCCCAAATGTTTTAAATAATACTGTCTTTCCTGATGATAGATTGCATTTCATCGGCATCAAGATTTACAAATCAGTCAGGGTGACCAAAACTCAAATTTTTTCACTGCATCCCTAAAACAATGTTGTCTTGCATTTCCTCCCAAAATCTATCCCAAACCAGGACAAACATAACATTCAAGTATATATAAAAAAAATTATTTAAAAAGTCAAATAATATGTCCTGCCAAGTCCTGTGCCAGTTTATTTGCAAGAATCTCCAAACATTTTACCCTGTGTGCACACCGGGCCTTTCAACACAGTTCCTGGTCTTACAGAGATGCTTTCAAAATGACAGATCTCATGGAAGCCAAAAGAACTGTTAGTAAGTTGAAATGTGACACTAATACCACAGACTATATTTCCCCTGGAGAAAAATATATGTTGTTGTTCTTGAGATCTATGCTGTTGAAAATATCTGATACTTCTTTAGCACAGTAGTGCATGAGTGCATATGATAGCAAGACTGATTTTTAAACTGAATGAATAAATTTTATTTGAATGATTAATTTATTTAGTGATACTGACATCTTACCTTTTCCTGATATTCTTTTCTTGCTGTTGATTTATAGAACTGCATTCCTTGAATGGAAGCATCTGCAGCAGCTGGATGGATGATGATCTCCTATAGGCTCTGTAGAGCTACAATCTCTGTTGTTTTACAGAAAAGTCTGACTGTGACATCCCCTCTTAAGTATTGAGCTGCCTGATTTGAACATACAGATTGAGTAAAACCTTGGACAAAGAGCAGAAACACTGTGGTTGCTGTAGTGGTTCAGAGATATAATGGAAGTGAGGCTTATGGGGAAGATGAGTCTTTCATACAGCCAAGATTCCAGCCTAAAACTCCAATCAGAAACCTTCAAAAAAAATCAGCAGACTATGAAGCTTGAACATGAAACATTGTTCATACTACTGAATGAATATACTAATTTTCAAAATGCATATGCCTGAACGTATTTACTTTATAAGCAAGCTTTCAAAAACTCTCTGTGTATACGGCTTGATTCCAGCATTAATACAATTTGCAAGGAGCTAGCTAATGAGCTTCTGGTTTTGAACAACTTGACTCTATTTATGAAAGATTAGACCCACTGAGAATCACATTATTCTTTTTTCATAAAGTATTTGAATCTAGCTACTGTAAGGTTGCAGAACAGTCAGATTCAGAGATTATTTAATCAGCAATAAAATGTCATTGTAGGCAGCATAGCAGTACTTCCTAAATCCCTCGATGCATGGTCGGCTTATTTCATTAGAATCTGTGCTGGCTGTTCTCCAAAGATGCAGAACTAATGCTATCTGCAATTATCGGATTTTGTTAAGCACAGAGTATTCGACAGTTATAGTGTTAATGAATGAAGAATAGCTAAGCAAGCCTCTAATCCGTTGCTCATTGTTAAAAAAAAAATAAAAAAAATAGAGCCCAGCCCTATCATACTGTTATAATATGACTCAAATCAGCAGAATAAATAGCTCTGCACCTTTTCTCCCTGTGAGGCAAATGTAATGCATTTCTTGCTGTTTTGCAAATGAGAGGCCTTTTACCAAGAAATCCTTTGCTGAGAAGTAAGATGTAAACTTTTCTAACAAGTAGGGGTATGTTATCTACCAATCATGGCCATATTCCTGCCTGTTGCAAAAATAATCTATTGATAGGAAAAGGATAAAATAATCTAGTCTGTCACTAGAGAAATATCAGTGCCTTTTAATTAGCCCTCAGCAACTGTATGTTCTCATGGTGTGTATTGCACTGTGTTGATAAAGCTGTGAGAGGAAAAGACTGCAGCTAATAACTGGCTCTGGGTTCAGAACTGCAGCATGTTCTGTGAAGCTTCTGGATGTTGACACTTTCCAAGAGTGATGGAGATGTGGGCCCCCTGGCAGAGAAAAAGGTGAGCTCTTGTGTAACTCGATCATGGCAAAGGACCTAAACTTCGCTTTTATAATTGCATAATGTTTGTAATTGCCTAATATTTGTAATTGTATTTTTTGTAAATGTACATACATTATAATTATATATTATAACATCACTGATTAAAATCTTAGTAATTTGAATATTTTTCTTAAGAAAAAGAGCTGAAAACTCTATTTTAGAGCATATAGAGCTACTAAAAGACTTTTAAATTGTTTTGGGAAACAAAAGCTCCATGTGGCATTTTTTTTTTTTGCAATGTGTCTCTTAACCAGACTATACTACTATTGATCAATCAAATTTAAAATATTTTTATATTGCAAATTACATCACCATCATTAATTCTGATAGTGACAGCTACGTTTGGTTTTCTAATGAAAGTAGTCTTGTGATAAAACACAGTGGAAAAACAATGTATGTATCCTGAATATGTCCTTTTCCTGTATCTGCAGTCCATCAGTCTCAATTACTCTGCTCTTTTTTTCCACTGTCTGATTAACAGGAGCCGCAGAGAATGATATCAAAAATTAACAGTTTGGTTACTTTTCCCCTGCAGTGTCTTGGTCTCCATCCTGCTATTATCTGCTAACTGAAAACAGTTTAGGCTAAAATGGGAAAATGATTGCAGAAAGCTACAAGGCAGGACACAGGTATGGCCATTAAGAGCTGTTGCTGGTTCTCATGGATGAGAAAAAAAGTCCTATTTTCTCACATTTCCATTGGCAGCGGACTCAGGACAGCTGAAGTTGTCCTTCATAGGCACCAAAACATTTGTCATGGATATATATATTGGCCAGGCCATTGGTGTCCCTCAAGGGTCTCCAGCACACCCCTGCCCCAGGCCCTGGCACCCCAAAACCTGACTGGGGTCTTCAGCCTCTGCCTGAGCTCCTGTCCCACAGTGCCCAAGCAGGGTGTTGTGATTTAGGAATGCTGCTCTCCAATTTAGTGCTCCCACTAAGACTCTCCCAACCACGTGTTGCTTTTTTGCTCCCCCTCCGTCTCTCCTCTGCATTGAGCTGGAGAGGGGAATTAGAGGCACGAAGGTGAAGATCAGATGGAAACAGATTAGTTGAGGTAAGAAGAGTTTACTGGAAACAGCACTGAGATAAGAAAAGGAATAGTAACAGTATTCGTAACCAAAGTGTACAGAGGAGAGTGATTCGCATGCCAAACGCTGCCTGCAGAGCCCGACCTGACCGCAGCCGCCCTGACCGCTCCCTCCAGCCCGGCCCTGGTGCCACCCAAATGCTCCTTCTGGCTCAGACCAGCACTGCCCGACTGCTCCTCCCCACCTGGAACCAGCAGCACCCCAGCACTCCATCAGCCACGCTTACTGGACCAGGAGAGACTCCCAGCTCTCCGCCTCCGGTGAGGAGAGGGCACAAGGTAACCCCCAGGTCCCGGCCGTGCCCCTCCCTGGCCACTGCAAAGCGAGCTCTGTCCTGGCCAGGGCCGGACGCAGGGTGAGCAGGGCTGGTCTTGGGCCGCGGCTGGCACCCAGTTACTGGGGAGCCCTGAAGGCAAGGGGCGCATTCAGGGCAGCACACCAGGGCCTGGTCTGGCAGAGAAGGCCCTTCTTTCTTCTAAAGGGAACACAAATGGCAACCTGAGCAAGGCTGCACCACAAGGGAGGAAAAGGCAAACCCAAGGGTGATGGTGGCCACCCTCAGTGGCCCCATTCCAGTCCCACAGCGCCTGGCCTGCGGAGCAGAGTGCTGGTAACAGGTTCATGGACAGGCACAGTCACAGCAAAACCTGAACCAGGCCCACGCAGGAGACACAGCCAGAAACAAAGCTGCAGCACCGTCCTGGGTCTGTCCAGAGTCAGCTGTGCCTATGGAAGGAATGAAGGGCTTGGGTTTAGATGGAGCTCTTTAGCCCATGGATGAAAGTTTCAGGCCAGGCTGGACAGCGCCATTGAGGCCTATTGGTGCGCTCAAGAGTTGGGACAGATCAGCTGTTACGAATATTAGAAAAATTTCTATGATTTGTTATGAAAGATTACTGCTTGGTAATGGTTATGATACTATATTTATCTTCACTCTAATAAATTAAAACATATTTATCAAGAAGTTACAGAACCAGTTGTTTTGAGAAATCTTTTTTCTAGATTGTTTTAAATGGTGCTTATAAAGCTGAATACCTTCCCTAAGTGGACATCAAACAAAATGTGAATTTTGGTATGATGGGATTTGTTCTAAAATCATATATTCATTTGGAGAAAAGTCTGATAGCTCAGTGATCACAGGATAGCCCTGAAATTCAAATATGCTTCTTCTGGGTTTTCAGCATTTTACCCATGCAGATCATCCTCACTCAGGCTGTAGCTTTGCACAGCTGGCCCTGAAGACCATGGCCACAAAAAGAACTTCAGACTATCCCTAACCAAACATGGCATGCACATTTTTTGTGGGATGAGAATCACCCTCTATAAATATAATAGCAAATGAGAATTCTGGATGTTGTGTTGTGGCATTAAGGGGGTATGTGACAAAATGTGTAGTTCCAAAAGTAGTAGCCTTTTCTCCCATTAATTAGCTCTTAAAAACACGGATGTCTCTCTTGCAGTAGTACTTTAGATAGTACAGCGATTCAGCTACAGTTCAAAGGCCCAAACATTAATTTCTTCAAAACTAAGAACTGGGAAAAGCAAAACTTCTTTAAAAAGAAGCCCCCTGGTGAAACCCTAGTATCTATTTTCAACAGCCATCTGATTTAGTGTTCTTGCTGTTCTTTCACACTTTGGAATTGGATACCTAAGTGTCTGATGTGGTGCAAGTTTGCTCTTTTCTCCACATATGATACAGAACAGAGAATTTAGAACTCACCTGTAGTTTGTTACATGGCCTGAATCATGAAAATTTTCATTAACGAAAGATTGTATGCTGGTTTTTCAATTTTTAAAATAGTTTAATACTTCATCACTGACTATTTTTGTATATAAAGATATAAAAATAACCATCATAAAATAAAATGCCAGCTTAAGCTGGAAAACTCTTATTGACTTGTCTGGCTGGTAATGCTCTGGCAATTCTTCTTGGGAGCCAGCTTAAAGCAGTAGAATCTGAAAAAGAGTCAGTCATTCAC
Organism: Polioptila caerulea; assembly: GCA_013397295.1. Taxonomy (NCBI): domain Eukaryota; kingdom Metazoa; phylum Chordata; class Aves; order Passeriformes; family Certhiidae; genus Polioptila; species Polioptila caerulea. The sequence continues at coordinate 172,752 of VYXF01000693.1, forward strand.
TGGAAGGGGCCAGATGGAATGGATCCTGTGGAAAGATGGTGATATATGCCATCTGCTGGGACCCCACTGCTAGAACATTCTCAGGTAAAGCTTGGTGGTCACAGAATCTGCCTGAAACTGCACCTTATTAAATCAAAGGATTTTTAAAACAAATTGTAGCAATAAATGTCAATCAGCAAAGGTAGTCTGAGCAGGTCCTTTGTAGATGGCTTGAGGTTCAAAGATTGAGGCCCAGAAAGCACCACATTTCTCTGAAGGCTCCAGACATCTTTTTGTTACTCAGCTTCTCTCATTTTTTAACCAGATTAGTATAAAAAATGCCCTATTCTTCCTTTTGAAAAATTAAGACAGATTTCCACAATTCCACACAAATACTGCAGTTGCGTTTTTCCAGCCTTGAGATATATGATTGAAATTTTTGGATAGTTGAAATATTTCAATGAATATGTGATTCAGATTGGTGTTCATGTTGCTTTATTTTTACTAGCCAATTCACTGGATTAAACAGAAATGCATCATAGGAATGCAATATAGTAATTTTACCCGAAAACTTTACTTGATGAGGTACATTAAATCAGGTATCACAGAGAAACACAATTTCATCCATGCATCCAGAGCAGCTCAAATTTTTACAATCAAAAATAGTGTACACACAGTATACATGCCAAAAGTTATTTCCAGAAATGATCTGTAGAACTCAGTGCCTGTGAAAAAATCTTAACTCATCTGAGGTAACTAAGGCATTGACTGCACTTATATGATTTCACTACTTTTGGAAGCTGATCTAAACTGTATCTGCTCTTAATGATTTGTTTATCTCCTTTTTGAAGTTACTGATGCTTTAAAAAAGACTTACCTAATGTACAATTTTTGCTGGTTGAATTCAAAGTCTTTCAATGTATTTTCAGAAAGAGTTTTTATTCTGCATGCCAGTGCTGCAGTTGCAGGTTTTGATGAAGTTGTCATGAAACAGCATGAATTGTTTTGCTGACTTCAATCAATTATTTCTACATTTCTCTTCCCTGCCTATTTTGTGTTTCTCATCACAAGATAAGCCAACTTTGCTTTTAGGAGGTTTATTCTTTGTAAGTCTAGTAATACTTATCCTGAATGATTCCATTGCTGTTTGAGGACTTGAAAAAGATTCTCTGGGAGACCTGTGTCCAGCTGCCTATGTCTTCCTGGGAGCTCTTTGCATAGGTGGGGTTCAGAGGAAGTTCAGAAACCCACCAGGAAGGTCTCTTCATGAAACACAGGCCCAAAAGCAATTCTAAACAGAGGAAAGACTTTGCTCTAAAAGACTAAGACTTGGCTGTCTTGTTCTTTTACATCTGGCAGTGAATATTTTCGTTTGTACCAAAAGCATTAATCTTCTTTGCGCAACACGGATCATCAACTGAGAAAGGAATTTACGGTAGCCTCTGGAGAAAGTTTTCTGTCAGTGACAAAAGGCAAAGCAGCTGGACAGACAGACTGTGCTAAGACCGTTTGCTCAGTTCTAACTTAGTGCTGTCTCCATGACAGCCTTAGTTGGAGCAAATGTTCAGGTCATACAACTCAAACAACAGCGAGCAAAGGCAGAATGTAGCAACACAATAAAATCCTCAAAATTCTAACCTTGCATTTGACTTCCTGTAAAAACTTGTACAAACCCTATTATGAATTCTGTACCCGATAAAGCTGGGACAGCTCTTCCATCTGCAAACTAATTGGATCAAATAGCAAGAAGGAGATTTTGCCAGAGTGAAAACTAGACTTACATTTTTAAAAATCTAAGTATCTTAAAGTACTGTATTTATCTCAGCTTCACAATGCAATTAATCAAACTGCTGACTTCCACACATGCTTATGCCACCAAAGGCACAGGATTTCCACATTAATGAGGAAACTGGACTTTCACAGAAGTATATAAAGAGGAGTTTACTCAGAATACACAGCCTGCTGAGACAGTGATGCCTAACATGAGGTATAACATCGTTTACAATAGTGAGACAAATATATGAAACTTTGTGTTGGATGGATGAATGATCAATGAGAAAGAATGATTGAGAGTCCATGTAAAAATTTTTAATTACCTCAGTTTAGAAAAAAGTTCAGGGAATGTTCTGCCAAAGAGAAAAACAGAATGAGCACCAACTACATGGTAGATAAACCATCTCAGAATAGGCATTTAATGTATTATAACCCATATAGAATTACATCGATCCCATTAAAGTATTTCAGATAATGCCTGCTGCTTTATACAATCTACTGGCATTTCATTTTAGAGCAGCAGCTATATCCACTGGGTTTGCAGGCAAGCTTATTTTCCAGCTGCTTGTGGAAAATATTTCTGCTGAACTCCCTGCTGTTTTTCCAGGCATCTTATTGCTAAGGCTAAGCCAAATACATACTATCTGCTCCTTTAACTTGTGTTTAGCTGAGCCATTAAACATACTGTTACATACTGTTACTCTTGCAAACTTCATAGACTGAAGGATTTAAGATTAAATGATAGGTCTAGAAGCCTGAGAAAATTCTTGTAGACGCATTGAAAACACTTCTTTTCAACAGCCAACTAAGTATCAAGGCCACTTAATGATCAAATCAAGATCTGCAGACACCACAGCCTGCACACTCTTTCTTAGAAGATTTTAATCTTTGTCCTTGTCCTTCAGTGGAGTTTCTTTCCAGAGCATCTTGGCTTAATAAATGCCTTTGAAGAAGGCTTCAGCACAAATAAAAGAGTACTTGTGCAGCAATCTTGAGTTCTTATCAGCTGTATAGTGATCAGGTGAAGGAATAATTTATTTCAATCAGCAACACCTGTTTTTATAATTGCTCAAGTGATTATAATTCAATAATAAAAAGCCAATTTAACTATCTTTACTCAGATATTAACCTCTGATATACAGCATTAGAATGAAATTTCCATTGGTTAAATTCCCTTAAAAAACCAATTGCTATCATACATTTATCCTATTTTGGTCTGGTTTGTTTCATATTTCCCTTACTTTTTGACTTTTTTTTTTAAGAATAAAATAAGTTCACACTTTCTCAGTTGGAAGACACCCATTACTATCCATTTTCTGCCATAGTCAAATATGTTCATTTCTCAAAATGTTCAATTATTTTCATTTTTCTTCATAGTTATCTTTTTATGATTTGCCATTTTCAGAATGGCATTATATTTTTGACACATAATTCAACTTGTGATTTCCTATAATACCTAGATCAATTTCTGCAAAACCCCTGCTTAGCCAGGTAGTCTCCCTCCATTTTTATGCCCTTTATCTTCCTAATCAATATAAATACTTGTGGTTGTTCTAAATGAACTGCAGCCAGGTTTTTTTTCTAGGCATTCCTCCATCTTGTCAGGATTGTATTCCAAGCCTGCATTTCTCCTTTTTTTGCAGTCATTCCCAGCATTGTGTTGTGTGTTTTTTAAGTTTGCAGGCCCTCCAGTTAATCTTTCATATCTCTAATAAAAATATTGAATATTAAGTGGTCCAAGAGATATTTACTGCAGATCTGTTCTTAGCACAATTCATCATTCTACCTACAAAATTAATATTAATTACTTAACCACTAAGATACCACATTTCCTTCTTTTTCTTTTTGAATGAGATTTTTATTCTGATAACAGAAGCAAAGGTAGGTCTGTGACTTCTACCATGCCACCACCAGCTTCTCCCTTCAGAAATTAAATGAGGAATTTGTATTTTTCAGTTTCTGGCATTTTGCTCTCTTCTTTGGGTTCTCAGAAATAATAGCAAGTCTTTTTGTGACAGATATCTGACCCAGAGTAGTCCACAGTGGATGTTTTTTGTCACAGCTGATCTGAAAACTACCAAATATATTCTGTCAAACCTGCTCTAGGAACATGTTTTAGTCTTTGATCTGTTAGCCATTGGTCTGCAGCTGTGAAGAGTAAAGAAAAAAAAAGAAAATAAATGAAACATGCTGCTGTTCTCAGTCTCATTTACCCATTTCATTAGTTATTCTCCAGCAACCAGACTGAAACTTTTCTGATCATCTGCTTTGCACTGATACAGTTTACAGAAAATGTAACAAGACATTACTCATATCTCACGTAGGCAAATCTAATTTTAACAGTATGTACTTAAACTATTTTTTATGGTTGTTCTTACTAACCTGACCTGATTTCTACCTTCTCTGTGCTCCTTTTTTTTTTTTTTTTTTTTTTTTTTTTGCTATGCAGAATATGAATCTCTTCAACTTTTGTTCTCAACATGATGGAGAATAAAGTCACTCAGCTTGGCCACCCAGTACTGGAAGGCAGCGACAGCATATTTTCTTCTTTTGTTTCGTGATGAGAGACGCCGTCACGCTGATCATGCATCCAACCAGCCACCGGGATCAGTGTTTTACGATCCCACTGAGAAGTGAACGCGCAGCCGGTGCTTTGCTGTGGCTCCCGGCAGGAGCGGGAGGAGCCCGGCCGCCCGGGGCCATCCGTGTCCCCGCGGTGCCACCTTCTGACCGGCCCGCGGGAGAGCGGGCTCCGGGCTGGAGCATCCCTGCCAGGAGAGGGGATGGGCCCCGGGAGCGCACCCGGCCTGGGCATGGGGAGATCGGCTGCGAGGGTCAAAAAGGGAGCGCTCGAGGGCACGATCTGGCGTGTATCCAGTGTGCTGTACACAGAACGGTCTGGGGGGGTCTTCCAGCCTACCAGGGTCTAAGGCTCGAGCACTGTGCAAGCACTGGTTGTCAGGTTTATGTTGTGTTTGAATTACCATAAATGAAAGAACTACCTGGAAAGTGAATATCTAAAATATTTTAAAATCTATTTCACAAGAAAGAAGAAAACTTACTTCTGTTCATATCAGTTCCAGGTTAATTTACAATATGGTGACAGCAGGACTAATAGACTAAAACGTGACTCATAGTCATATTTTCCATGGATGGAGAAATAGTAGGGTTGATATTGAAGACTTTCCCAGTGACTTACCACAGCTCCCAAGCACCTTATACAGAGATGAGAGTAAATACATGCACTTTTTCACCAGTATGAAATGTACATCCTGCACTCTTGGTTTCATTTCTTTGTCCCTTTTCTCTTATTATTTCCATCTATTTAACCTTACATATAAGTCCACAGGAGATTGTAAACCTGTGATGAATATTAATCACTGGCTCAAATCCTTCCTTGGTACTGGAGTCCTAGGAAGGGAAATACCACAAATACCTACTGATACAGGTATTGGAAACTAGGAGAATCTATTCATTTTTGTTACACACTGGACTGCTCTGCTATGTACCTGACCAAAGGGGACTCAGAAATAGGGCCCTGCCCATTACCAGGCTCTCTTGTTTATTGTTGACTCAAAACTTAAAGGCAATTATGCTGAAGATGCATAAGGAAAATATAACCCATCTCAGTCGACCTGGACCTCCAATACTCCTCAAAACACTAGAGTTACTGGACTAACTTTAGGAAAAATTATTAGAGTATTATACCCCTATCACTTCTAAATGTTTTGCTGGGAAGCTTAAACGTAATTGAAAGAATAAAAATGAACAGATACGTCCATAAAATAGTGTGGGGAAAAGAATCTGATGGAAGGGTTACTCTTCAGAGAAACTGTTCCTCTTCATAGTAGGGCTCTCTTAACTCTTCTGAAATGAATTAAATAAAATTTGAATTGCAAAGCTGAATGAATTAAAGAAAAATTCCTCACATTGTATGCTTTAAAAGATAATTTTCCTCTGACCTTTCTCTTGTAAGGGTTAGTTACAAATGGCTTGCTATGAGAAGCTGATACCTGATACTCTAGATGTCAATTGTTTTGTTTTGTTCTGACGTTTCAAATAATTGTGTATTGTTGCCCATTCTAAGGGCATAATGCTTACAAGGCAGAAGGCTTGAAGAAACTAGGGGGCTTGGGCTCTCTGTCCAACAAAATAGTGCTGCAGGGAGAGTAGCCTAGCAGTAAGCAGCCTTGGCAAATTCTAGAAAATTAAAACTATTCAAGAGGCTTTTCTTTTTGTTCGTTTGCCTAGTTTTAAAATGATATTCTCAGTGGAGATAACTGGAACACTGCCTATTTGTATCTACATGAGGCAAAAATTCTGTCATATTATTTCGACAGAGTTGAATCTGATTGAACAGGAAAGGTACTCTTTGGTATATGACTTAATCAAATATATTTGTTTTTTGTGGCTCTGGCTATACTGTATTCCCCTCTTTTAGAGAGCTGTCCAAACAGGCAGCCACCATTTTGGGAATATTGCAACACATTATTGTGGAGCACATAAAGAAGACATTTTCTATCGTATGGCACTATGGGGTTTTTTTGTTGTTTCCTCTGGGTCACTTGCTACCTTTGCTCAGTAATAGATCAGTGAAAATACATCAACAGGGTGGAGAGCAAAACATTCCAGCACAGGTTTACTTACACAAGGTTTCTTTATCTTACAGTCAATATGTAAAAAAAGAGAAAATGGCTTATTACAAAGCTAAATAGAGATGATTTCGTGGTTCCCAAAAATATGATTTTTACAATGTGGGTTTTTTCTTGAGGGGAGTGCCAAAGTCTTTGGCAACAATACCTTTGTAAGCTTCTCTTAAAGAATAAGTAAAGAAGTAAACCCAGAAATACGGATGTTTCTGTTCAGAAACTTGCTGAGTTTTCCAGGTCACAGAAGACCATTTCCTGTCGGTACAAGAAGAGAGCTAAACCACGGATTTGTTTATGGGTGAATAAAAATACTATGGCTGTAAAGTGCTTTGCGCATGGGGAGGGGGAGAATGGGGGAAGTCCAGGAGTTGCTGGGGTTTTTTCTCCTTCTAAAATAAAATCATGTTATTTATGTGCTTGTTTCACCAGCAGGTGACTGCCCTTAGTACACCTTCAGGTTTTGGAATAAAATCCTGTTAATAACAACTGTTACCTGTCTGCTGTAACAAAGCCTGGACCGAATCTAAGTGGAGGCCAGTTCCAGAAGCAATTATTTCTAACCATAACTAGTCTTCATCTGCTGAGGCCTGAGCTGTCTCTTTGACTTCCCTAAGCAGGGAAAATATAAAATCTTGAGCTTCAGAGTCCTCCACATGCAGATTATGGGACAATTGTCACCTTGGGGATTTGCAGAGGGCTCTTAGGAAAGATAGTGCTTTGGTTTTAGGAAGCTGTGTTTCCTGACTTTAAGAAGCTTTGTGGTTTTCATCTGCTGATGGAAGGAGAGTAGAAATCAGCTGTCTGTATGGGTGTGCCTGGAACCATTTCTTTTCCTATCACATATAAGATCCTGGTTTAGTTGTGTGTGGGCACTACATTTTGGAAGGACTAGACTGACTTGATAATATATCCCTTTAAACATCAAAGCAAAATACACTGGTCCTAAACAGGACATTGATACAGAAATTGTAATCTGAAATAAGACACCAGTCTGAGTGAGTTTGTGAGGTTTTGTGTATGGATTTAAAAGAAAGAAAAAAGCTGAGATCCAGGAATAATTAGTGGAAGTTTATCCAGAAATGTTGCCTTGCAGCATTCCAAGCAAGAAAGGAGGACTGATTCAGCCTCTGCAGTTTTGTATGCAAATTGATCTTGCAAAGGGAGGGAGATTGCTTTTGACAACTTGACTCTAGCAGTGCTGCAAGGCACCTAGAACGGTCCTACTTTCTATTTTCTCCAGTTCCTTATATTCCTTGAGGTGTTGATAATGAAAGGCTCCTGCCCAAACTGAATGCAGCTCATGTTGACAGAGACAGCAAATACACATGGTAGCTTTCATATTTCTCTGTCAAATCATTTGACTTTTTTTATGCCTTTTCCATAGGGCAAACTGTGAAACAACATATAATTTCTGTCACCTGTTTGAGATTTCAGCAGTGGGGTCACAAAAGATGTGCACGTCTCCAGAAAAACATTCAAAAAATGGTGTTTGAATGACCTTTGAACTCTCCTTAAGCTTCAAAGGAACCGCCACACTTTCTCTGTAACCTCAGTAATTGCTGATTAAAAAAAAAAAAAAAAAAGAAAAAAAAGCAGATTTTAGAAAGAAATCATGCAATCTAGAAACATACTTTCCATCTGTGTATTGCGGCTGAAATCCAAAATAGGCCAGCTGGTCATAGCACAGCTCACATATTCACAGTATCTGTCCTCTGAATAAGTCATTTCATCATAAACAGTGGAAAGTAAAAAGCAGAGTCTTAGCTTCTCTGATTTTTCCCCCTCTATTTGACACTTAAAGGACTGGCAGATACTAAAAGATTCCTCACTGATGTTAAATTTGATATCGTCATTGCATTTTATTTGCTGCTCAAATATGTCTTTTTAAAACTGTGTGATCCAGGATGTGGAGTGGAATGTTTGTTGTGGCAAATGCCTCTTTTCATTGGAGCAGTTTGGTCTGGCAGTGTTCCCAGTTGCTGTAGATTTAGCAAGTAAGTTGAGCACAAACCCTTGATTTTTGTTCTTGCTTTTTGTGGCACTCTCTCTGTATCTTGAGAGCTCCTGCAGTTTTTGGAACTAGGAAGTAGTGTCTTTCAGTGTCTACATTTTATATCTAATCAACCAGGACTGATCCTAGCAAACTAGAAATTCCTCTTTAAGTAATAGGAAATCTCTTCTTTATTTCCCTCCACATTATTGATTTTGCTACTGTGCACAGGGCTTGCAACCTTCCCTGCTCCTTCCCTGGGCTGGAATGGTTTGAACCAGTGCTTGTCTGTGCTGAAACCCTTTAGATAAAAAACAGAGATGATGTGTCAGGCAGGAGAGGAGGGATGAAAGGTAAAAACCATAGTAGTAGCACTGCAGGATCCTGAGAGGGAAGTCAGTTACTTTAGTCTTTTTAAGTAATCTAAATCAGTTTTGATCAGACACAATGGATATGGAGCCAGTGACCAAGGTCTATCTGAAACATAACCAGTGAAGGAAAATTACACCTGAACTTACAATCTAGTACTTTATATTTTTTCTTATTTTACATTCTTGAGGTATGAATAATCAGGACAGACTGTGTCTAAAGTGCTTTCTCTACCTAATGGCCAAATTTATGGCTAACTTGGTGATGAAAAGCATGAAGCTACAGTCTGCAGCAAATGGATATTAGGTTGGGAGTGGGAACATATGCAAAAGAATGCCTGCTTTCACAACAGTATTCAAAACCTTGCTGCATGTATAGTGCAGTTTCTATGCACCCACATTATACCTCCATGCCTAAATAACTACTACCATGGCCTTATCCTGGGCTCACAGAAGAACACTATTATGCTTTGTAATTGCAGCTGGGTGTTAATATGATTCCTCCTCCTCATTAAAAATGGTGTTCACTCTAACTGTATGGCCTTTTCTGTACTCTTTAAAGGACATCAACTTCTTCCATTAACTTCTTTTTCCCCTTTTAATAAGAAAATGTCTCCTTTTACAATTAATCACAAAATTGCATTTATTTGATGCAGATTTACTGGCATTACAGAATCACTTAGGAAGAGGGGAACCACTGAAGGTTTCTAGCCCAGCACTCAGTTTTAGCAGGACTGTCTCCAAAAATAGAGCAGGTTGTTTAGTGCCTTGTCCAGTGGGTATTTGAATATCTCCAAGGATTGAGGTTCTACATCCTTTCTGGGCTACCTGACCCAGTGCTTGACCCCTCTCATTGTGCAGATTTTCTTTCTTAAATCTAGTGTAAACTTACCTTGTTGCAACTAATGTCCATTCCCTTTTGTCTTATTGCTGTGCATCTCCAAAAAGAGTCTGTCTTCTCTATAACCACCCAGTACTTTTTTATGCTGCAGTTGTTTACAGAGCTGCATGAATGGCTGGTGAAAAAAGACAGATACTCTGAATAGCTGTCAGGCTGAAGTAAATAAAATCAGAACCTGCTGGGCAGAGGCTTCTGCAGGTCAGGAAAGAGGTACAGCTGATCTGAGTAGCCAGATGAAGTATTCATGGTCTTACCTGGGAATACAAAAAGAAGGGTGGTATAGGTAGAAAAATGCTTCTCTATAGCTCTGCTTGCTCACAATTAGACAAAATATCCCCTTGCGCTTGTTGTGTGAGAATTGTCTCACTACTGCCACATAATAGTTTTCTCAAAACATGGTAAATGGTAGCTTGGAAAAACTTGGTCCTTAATGAACGCTGAACATTCATTATGCACCTTCATAATGGAAGCCTTACTGGGAGTCTAGAAGGGCTCCTTCTCCTCTGTGTGGTTTTGGGTGGGTTTTTCCACAGTGAAAATTAATGCAATTGTTCAAAACAATTGAAAATGTGTGTGAGCCATACCTGTCCACTTCGTTTGTTCTTAACCCATGGTGGACATGCTGGAGCACATCCTGCTCACTGCACTGCTCAGTCTACCTGGGCAGGTATGTCCTGTGCTAGTTCTAACATGAAAACTAGAGAAAAGTCCCTCCTTTGGAGATTTTGTGGTATAAAGTTTCACACAGGGTTGGTATTGGTACTGGACAACTGATCCCTGAGATAAGGTCTGAGGAGTGAGTCTCTCTGGAATGCAGGTGGAACAGAGGTCTGTGCATTCTCCCATATCTCCAGTCTCAGTCTCTGTGGTCTGGCTCACACTGTGTGTTCTTTCCTCACTCATACCTCCATGGAAAGATACATGCTGCATGCACCTCCTAGATCAGCACCAGAATGAGCAGCTCTGTGCAAATGCATTTCACATCTTTTGAACTCCCAATGAGATCAGGTGGTGTATTCAAGCAAAGCTGGCAGTCTTTTCATATTTACTTGGACAATAATATGTACAATAGATTCTGCTTCCTATCCCAGAAATGTTAGGTGTAAGTGCTCAGGCACAAACAATTGCTGCCATTCATGCAGGATTAGGTGTGGTTTATATCTTTCCAGATTTGTTTATTTGTGGTGTGGTTCCATCCTTAGAGATGCCTGTTTATTGAGGTCTGTGCTTAATTCTTTACCTCTTTACCTACCCCTCTTTACTTAACTTTACTCAGCCAAGTAATACTGCTGAAGTTTAGCATGAATCTCTAGATCGAGGTCTGCCTCTGTATTAACTTACCGTAATGAAAATGTAAAATAACCAGAGAAAACTGGTTATTTAACTACATATACAATCAAATATGCCCTCGAGTAATTGGATCTGTAGACTAGAAAGCAAAACATTGCAAATGGTACTGGTTTGCAGTAATTCATAATCCTTTAAGCATATAAATCCACCAGACAGCTTAGAAGTGCAATTTCTGCCACCAGCTATGTTGAAAACGCACTTGCATACTTAGTACTAAACTCTGGCATCAGGCAGCAAGCGACGCTCTAGGGGTGGTGCAGAGCCCCTATCGCTCCCATGCCAGTCCTGGGAGTTGTCACATCTTGGGGGGCACAGTGCCTGCAGAGCTGCTCTTGCATCATTATTAATCAGGGCGCCGTTTGCACTCCTTCCTGCACCTTGTCAGCTTCCCTGGCTGCTGGGAGGGATGTGATAGCCTCGTGCCCGTAGTGAATGCCACGAGAAGTGCCGCAGTGGGTCACAGCCAGAGTCCAGCCAGCCCAACACGTGTGTCCTGACAGTGGCCTGCAGCAGAGGGTCAGAGAAAGAGAAGCAGACAAGGCAATTACAGAGAGATACTTTTCAGTGGTTTGCCGGGAAACCAGGAATGTGGAGGCTTCTTGATCCAGATATTGTCTCTACACTTCAGCATATGATAGCTGTATAGGCTGCCAGGGAACTTGTTTTAATCTCCCTTTGAATTATTTCTTCTCTTCCTGCCTTTCCAATATCCGATGGCAGTGCATTCCATAATGATTCTCTGATGTGTGAAACAGTCATTTCTTCTGCTGCCTTTAACCTCCCACCTGCTTAAGGGTACAGGACCCCCATGGTCACCTTCCCATTCTTGCACTTTGGGAAAAAAGATACTCAACCCTGGTGGGCAGCAAACATCTTTAGTTGAAAACAATACACTTTTCCTGTCCACTTGCTTGTACAGGGAGGAAAAGTGGGGAAAAGATGATTTTGTGTCCAGGTTGAACACAAAATTAAAGGGTACAATCTGACAGATACCCTCAACGATGACCTTGCATTTAGGAGTGGAGAAGGCTCAACTCTGTAGCTTCTTGCCACAGAACCAAAGATCAGGGCAGAGATCCCTTTCTGCACCAAAAATAGCAAACAGCTTTTGGTGACAGCAAAGCCTGTTTCTAACAGTAGAATGTGGAGATGTTTTCCCTTTAAGAAATATCTATTCAAGTTAATTGAAACATCTGTGTAAAATTCATTACATTGTTTTCTTTCAAAAAGAAATGACAGTTCAGTTCAAAGCTTTTGAATTATACTTAGATTTTTCTTTAGACAAATGGGTTTTTTCATTTAAAAATTAAGTTTACTCGAGTTTAATTTTAAAGAAAACAAAGGAAATGAAGAAAAATGCAGGGAAAGCAAGAAAGCCTGTCTTCCCCTCCATTGTGAACTGCTCCTGATAAAAAATGTTCCTCATCAAAATAACAAGTCCCCTTCACCTTCTCTAATATGAAGGATTAGACCTGCTAGAGAAGTGCTGGATACTTTGTCTTTAAAATGGTCTTTGTCAGGTGGTGTATGCTATGCAGTCCGGACCTGGTGACTGATAATTATGATTAAAGTTACATTTTACTGTATTTACATATTTTAAATTAGATTCCAGGTAGCATATCACAAAAGAACCAGAGAAGGATATTTACAACACAGCATTTCATTCTTTCCTGCCTTTTATGCTTTATTTGGTGAGAATTTTCCACAGAGGAATCAGTATTTTTAACCTATCAATTCTAACCACTGTAAACTGAATAACAAGCAGAATTTAACACATAAACTTTTGCATTTTTTTTAACATGTCAGCTATTGAAAATTTCCTATTCATTGGCCTAGCAGATGTTGAAATCAAAATAGCTTACTCTATTTTTCTTAGAGGAGACCAAAATGTGAGTTGATTCTGAAAGAGTGAACAGCAATCCCTATCTCCCCAGAGTATGGGAAAAGATACTACAAAAATTAATATCTCCCAAGACCTTATTTGACATTTCTACCTCTTATTTGTTTATTTAATTCTAGGACAGGCACAGCAAAGTAAAATAGGTGTTAGTTCTGCTGGCAGACTAATGGAGACTTTGCAGCTGCAGGAAGTTGATACTGAGAAGCAATGACTGAATATTCTTGTTAATGCTGTCTCTAGCAATGGATTAGTATTTATTTTAGGAAATGTCTGAAATATATGTAATACCAATAAAACCCAAAGAAGTGTTCTTCTCTAAGTCAATGCGATTGCCAAAAGACTACTGCTACGTAAATGAAAATCTGCTGAGTGTTTAGTGTTGCCAAATGTTTAACTGGCCTCTGAAACTTGGCATACACAATGAAAATTAGTTACCAAATCGATAAAACAATAGAAATTACCCAGGAAACATGATCTTGAGTGGTGTGCTGAGATGCATGAAGTGCTCTGCTGCCTTTATCTCCTGCTGCATGAGCCGGGTGAGCCCCTGGTGAGATGCCCAGAACCCAAAAGCTGCTGTGGGAGATGCAGAAAGCTGGGCAGCTTGTGGCAGCAGATGCAGCTCGATGGCTCAGGGCTTGGAGAAGAAGCACACAGTAGAAGGTATGGCAGCAGTAACAGCACCATATTTTTCATGATGGGAGGCCACTGTATGGCTCTGATCTACAAATGTCAGCAGAAGGTCAGGGGGTCATTGGGAGTAATTGATAGGAATACTTGTGTCCAGCATACTGTCTTGATCTTGGAAGGTATCAGCCTTTGATGGCTTCTGAAGAGTAATACTCTGAACTCAGGTTCTTTTGTCAGATGTCTGGACTTCGACAGGATAATTCTGTGTCAAAGTGATGATTCTACAGGTGGCTCTCTGGCTCCAGTCAATCCCACACGGTCTCAGATGATCATAAAGAAATTCCTTTTGAGGTCTTCCAGCATGAGAGAACTAAAAGCTCATAATTCTTTTAATTTAAAAAAAAAAAACATAGCAAGAGAAATGCTCATTTTTTTTCCCCAGGCTAAAATGAGGACCCAGATGACTGGTCCACGTGTGTCTGCAATGTAAAAATACCTGCAAGTTAGGTGAGATTAGGGGCCCATTTACAGTCTCTGTAGATTGTAGCCATTATGAACTTCTGAAATCACACACCATTCTGGCTTTGTGTCAAAGATCTGGCATGACGTTGCTCTAAGGGGAGAAATATTCATGCTTGGTTTCTTTGATCCAGATGTGGAAAGCTCAGTGCAGGAACCAAGCCTGGCAGCAACAAAAGGTTGGGCTCGCAACAATACTTCCACTTGGCTACATTTGACCTTCCAAATGTCGTTCTTTCAGTATACCTACAAATAATATAGGTATTGCAGGTATTATGTTGCTAATCAAATTATTACAGCTTCCACAGAAATGGAACAGAAGCAGTGATGATGGCAAGCAACTCTAATATTCATTGTTTACACAGGTTTTGTTCTTAAATGCCAGAAAAGAACTATGAGGCTTGAGGGACTTGTTGGAACTTACTCTTTGCATCATCCACTGTGACTTTTCTGTGTAGGATTACCCCATAATGTGCTGAATTGTTAAAGGGTCATGGTAGTTTTCTGATAAATGACCACTGGAGTCAGCACTGAATATGCAATTTCGACATTATTCTCCAAATGTGTAGTTAGAAACTATTCATAAAATCCCTCCTTATCTTCAGTGCAGCCTTTTGTACAACCCTGGAGGATGAAGTAAGCTTCTATAGTTGATGATATCCTGTAGAAGAAAATATGTACTATTGCTTCCCATGTGGAAAAAAAAAAAAAAATTCATTACAATCTCTGAAGTACTAACAAAATAACCTAATCTTGCAATCATTAGGCTTCTCCATAACTTTTCTAATACCCAATTTTAGTGTGATTAAGAATGGATACCATGCAGCCGATGGCACGTTTGCATGCGTTCAGCCAGGAGATGTTTCTTGCTGATCTCAAGCAGCCACTACCTCAAGAACACTGGAATTCCAAGTGGATGATTTTAAATGCAATTTATCTGCTCACAGCCTATGTACAAAACTATCCCCAAGGTCTTTCCAAACTGCCCTGTGGTTATGCCCCAAAATATATTTCATGCACCAAATATAATTCAAATATGCCCAAAAGGACTTGAAGACCAAGATGTGAGTTCTGACTGAAATAATTCCTCCAGGGAATGTTTGTTGCTAAGAAGTGGCTGAATACCACAGAGATTAATAATCCCAGTACAAAATATTTTTTCCATGCTTTTTCATTCCCTTCATTTATTTAGAACATATGCCAAAGAGCATTAATGTTTAAAAAAGTCTCCACCCACATCACTGTGCAATGTTCTGCTAAGAAGGGCCCAAGGTTATTGTAAGTGTAGTCTTCTGACTGTGCAGTTAGGTACATTTACATCACTGAATTTCTTCCCTCAAGTGTCCTCTCTGCCAAGAGCATGAGCTTTTTTCCCAAATGCCCTTACCAGAGATAAAATAAACCTTACAACATGTAAGCTTTTATTTTTGGAAAGAGGGAGAAAGGGGTTTCTGTGGTATAAATTACCTGAATTGCATGGCTTTATTATGATGACATGAATCCACCCCAGAATTGTCTCATGCCTCAAAATTTAGGTGACTGGCACAGGTGTGGACATGCAAAGCTTGAAAGGGTGAATTCTGAAGTGTGGTTCAGATTGTTTGTGCCTGCTCATTTTGGGGCTGGGAGCCTGCCTGCCTATTGTGTTGTTTCCCTTCTAAAGCAGGGTGATGGTACAGGATAGGGGGACAGCAGCCTGTGTTCTCATTCCATATGGACACTGCTGTGGAAAGGCACTTTGTCTCAAGAGCTGGTCTTAGAGACCAGTGTGGTGTCCCACTTCCACTTCTGTTCTGACAGCTCCCTCTGCCCCTTCCCTGGCTCAGTGAGAGCCAGGCAGGACTGCAGTTCTGCTTATGCATTAAGCAAGAGGAAACATGCAGCAGACAATACCAACGCAGTAACAGAAGACAGCAAAATTTCTGGCTCATCACTATTTTTGTTTCTCTTTTGATTATATATAAATGCAGCAAGAAAAACTCTATAACTTTTCTGAAAATGGAGGTAAGAAAAAACTGAAACATCAAGATTATGAAAAAAAAGAGACACTTGGTACAACTGTGCAGAGAAAGCAGCTCTTAAAATTGCAGTGATAATCCCTGAATTAGATCCAGTACTTGGGTGATTGTTTTAATTAGAACTGACATATTTGTTTCTAGATGTTTCAGAAAGTAGGGGAGAAGGGAGATCTTGGCAGAAAGTGTATGTATCAGGAGGCACCTGATGCTTTTGAGCCTGAAGCAAACCTCCCCCAAACTCTTCAGGATGTCATTGAAATACACAGATGTAATTATTTGAAGTTGCTGAAGGAATTGATGTTGCAGTAATTAGACAACTCATTACACCAAGAAACGAGGAAATAAGACTGACACAGGTAAAAGTGAACACACTGATAATTTAGTGCAGGACTGTAAGAACTTCAGGGTAAGCCTTTATGAGAGGGATAGCATCTAGGAGAGAATCAGCAGATCCAGGCCTCCTTTCATCAGTCCATCCAAATTATAGGTACAATAAAGAAAGAGATGTCAAATGAACAAACACTGCTGCTGTCAAGCCTGGGTTTTCACTCAGCATCTTGCTCCCCAGGCCTCCAACTTCTACAGCCTCTTTCCAAATGTTGTTCCATGGTGCCTCAAAAGAAGGGTAACATGTGTGAGCCCCCTAGAACTGGACTTGTCATGTCTCCCATCTCAGTCCACAGGGTGCTTCCTATAATTCCAGGTAACTTTGAACCAGGGCTCCGGGTGGCTTATACTTACACTCTGCCTTGAATGAAAACACCCATGGAGTGGGCTTATTCTGCAGTGCCACCGACTTTCCCTTTTTTCTCTTACTTTTTTGAGCTCTGCAATTACTCTTTGCTGGAACTTCTAGTGCACCATTTCAGATTTTCCACCCCAAAATTGTCCAGTTAGTATTCTATTATTCATTCTAACTTCTGTTATAAGCTAATTATTAAAACAAACTTTTTCCTCAGGGAAACCTTGGTGGTAATAACATGAGGCAGAGAGGTATTTTTTACATGTCAGTAAATATTTCAAGAGTTATGGTGAAACCAAACTTTCACACATGACATTCTTACTATAGCAGGAAGCTTTAACAACGTACACAGTGCTTAATGATTGTCTTTACAGGTGATGTGGGGCTGTTCAAAACTTTTGAACAATAAATTATTAGCACAAGCTACATCTTTGCAATTTCTCTTCCCATAAAGAGAACAAAACTGAATACAATTATTTCAATTTTCCTCTCCCTACTCTCTTAAGTCTCCTACTCACTGTACAATATATCTGAATTACCTTCAGATTCAGTCTTGCAATACAATCTCAGATAACCTTTTGAGCTTCCTATTGTGTCACAATACTCTTAATCTCTGCCTTTTCTGATCACAGATCCCCACTTTGTCTATCTCCCTGTGGAGAGTGATCACCAGTTTTGCTGAGGAGTGTTGGGTCACTCTTCAGATCTGCAGGGAGAGAAGATGCTAACAGGGCCTGGATATACAATTAAGTTTATGGTGCAGAAGGGTCCTTATGACCAGTCACTAACCTGAGGCCAAACTTAGCTGGTCAAATGTGACCAGAAGTGATTTCTGAAATCTTCTTGGCAGCTATACAGAAACGGAAACTGAAGCTGGTAAAGTTGGTTTTGGTTATGCTTTTATGAATTTTATTTGGTGGTGTTTTGGTTTTGTGGGGTTTTCTTCTTTCTTAACAGAGCATGTCCTGTGAAAATTTTACTGGAAATTTTTCAACAAATACCTCCCTCCCCAGAAGTGCCCTAATTGGAGGTAGGGGTGAAAATTTGTCTGGTTTTTTTTTTTCCCTTTTTCAGCCTTTTGCACTTCGCCACATAACCCAGGTTCCTGTTTTTGGCAGTAAAAATGCAAGAAACCCCAAACTAAGTACAGAGATGGAAAACAAGTATAATCCCAAAGACAGTGGTGACCAGCTGTCCTGAGCAGCAGCTGAACACGGCTCATCCCATGACAAGATGATGTGCTGCCTCAAATGTTCTCACATTCGTCCTTCTGGCATCATACCCGTCCTGGCACAGGGCAGAGATGGGGAACACACACCAGGGGTTCCAGAGGCAGCAAAAACTCCATTATCCCCTGGCCCTGAGCACAGCTTCTTTGGAAGAAAGCAGCCCCAATTAGCAGCTCGGTGAATTTCCGTCACTGCTCGGCAGCTGCAGTTTCGGGGTGGGATTTCGGGCTGAGCCAGCTCCCCAGAGCTCAGACCCAGCTCTCCCTCAGAGTGCAGGGAGGGAGTGTGAGGGAGTTTGCACAGCTGCTGCCAGCCCTGGGAAGGCTGGGCCCAGGAGCCAGCAAACCCTTCAATTCAAGGTTTGTCATTGACTCCAATGGGCTGCAAGTGAGCGCCAGAGTGAATAAAGAGTTTCAGTTCCTGGAGCGGCTCAGCTGGCACCTTTCACCAGGAAGGGGCCAATTTTACAGTTTTAAGTAAATAGAGTTTAAAGCAAACAAAGCTGTTTTTCACCAAAACTCTGGATTCTTTGTACGTGAAGAAGTGGAGGTTGCAATTGCCTCAGAGAAACACTGACAGCTAAAAGGTGCAGAAGTAGAGCTCGTGAATGAAGAAAGCTCTACGACACATTGCAACTCCCCTAAATCATGCGAGGAAGCTTCCTGCAGCTATACCTGAGCTAACTCCAGATCTGAGGAGCTTTGTAGACCTGTCAGCACAGCACCCTGCCTGGGACACATCTCTCCCACCTGATGCAGCCGTGCTGCCCCTAGGACACAAGCTGGTGTCTGTGTTGTGCTGATGGGACCAGACCTTGCTCCTCGATGCTCTGCAGACACACAGAATCATGTCCTGGTGCAGGCTTGCACACATACTTGTCCCAGTTTGATGCCATATTTTGGAATTTAGATTTGTGCATAATCCATATACAGCCCCTTGACTGACTGGAGAATTCAGCAAATAAGTGTTTGAGCAGCTAACCTGATGCCTTCTTTTTTATTTTTTTTCTTTCTTTTTTCCTGAAGTGAAATCGTGCACTAATTTCACTAAATCCACCTAAATTCACCTTTTCCTTTACAGTCACGCCAAACACACCGTGTAATTTGAAGGGCTGCATTCATGTGCTACTACTGTGCAAAGTAGAAAGACTGGGACATGGATTTCCTTGGGACATTTCTCACGTTCCCATTGAGATTCCATCATAAGAAAGGTGCAAAAGGGAGCTAAAATTAACCGTTTGGAAGTCTGTTATGTTTTCACAAGGAAATAACAATTTCCTCTTCTACAGCTTACAGTATGTTAAGTATTTAGTAAATAGTCTGGAAGGAGACTCTTTCAAAGATTTTCATTACTTAACACCTACTGTTTCAACTATTCCTCAACTGTTGTAATAGTGCAAGCTAAAGGGATTTCAGATATACTGACGTCATTTTTTTTGTTCCATTCCCTTCCCCCCACCCCATGCATTCTCCTTTTGGAAAATTCTTCCAAAAACACAACATCAGTAATAATCAGAATGTTGAATTTCTGACAAATGCCATCTGCTGATTTCTTTTTTTTTTTTCCTTCCCAAAAGACAAGATTTTGGATAGGGCTAGTAAGTACTTTAGCTTCTTCTACTTTATGGCACCAAAATAATCACCATGGCAACTCTTTAAGGGCAGCCTTCCAAACAGATTTATTGTGAATGCAAGAACGCAACAGCACTCTCTAGCAAGAAACAAGACGGCATCTATTGCAGGTTATTTTGGTACAATGCATGAATGATGACTAATAGACACAGGCATGTCTGTCTGAACTTTTTCAGTTATCCCTAATACTTTAGCCTGCCATATTTATAGGTGGTGGAGGATGCAAGGGTGGGGGAGGGAGGGAGAAGCAATCAATATTAAGCTTACACAGATTATGTTGTAATTGCCTTTCCTGAATACATTTTTTTTGGCC
>VYXF01000693.1:192848-230439 GCA_013397295.1 Polioptila caerulea
GAAGGAGGATCAGATTCTTTTGAAAAAATAGTTGAAGGTTTTGGCACACAATTTCTCCCCTTCCTTTCCTTTCTCATTTCTTCTTTCTTAGCAAAACAATGAAATTGAGGAAGATTGCCTAAACTATTGTTTGTCATACTGGGAAAAGGAAGGGAAGGGAAGGGAAGGGAAGGGAAGGGAATCTTCTGCATGGTGAGGAAGACAGGCCAGGATGAATGTTAGTCATGCTACAGTCATGGTAATATATTCCAGGTACCTACTTTTTGGCTCAGATTTTGGTTGGAGTTAGCAGGTATAATCTGTACAAGCCCCAGAATTTTGAAAACCAGCCAGCATTGCTGTGTTATGTAGTTGTGTAAGAGGTTATATATGGTACTTGCTTTGCATTTGGCAATTGGTTCTCACTTAAACATTCATTTAGCATGATTACTTAAGTGAACCATATAAGGCTATTCCTTGGAGCTGCAAAATTAACTTGTTATAGTGATGTGCTATGCCAAAAGCTAATTTAGGATCTACTTAGGAATTTATAACATTTATTTACCATGCCATTTGAATAAGGCAACTTTGCTGACAACTCTTAACTGGCCACAACTTTTATATCATGCTGTATCTCATCTAATGCTACTGAACATTTATTTTTCTGTTATGCACTGTCACCCCATTCTTCTCAATGCAAAGTGAGATGATAAGAAACTGTATACAGAAGCAGAAACCCACTGAACCCTGTGAAAAGTGTCCTCTTCTGCATGAATGAGGAGAGGACTTTGGACTTTTGGGAGTTGTGCTTTAATTGAATTGAGTATTGAAAGAAATACAAAGGATCTTTCCCACTCTCCCTCTAATTTGAGGAGTCAGAAACACAAACCACGCAATGTTTGTCTCCTTTTTGCCAATTCAACCAGAAGACAAGGCGAAAAATATCAAAGGATTCCCTGCCTGCAATGTCATGCTTGGAGATTACATCCTGGGAGGTTACTTAAATATACACATGCATTACACAGCAGGTGCTCTTCCTCAGGTGTGTGATACCCCACAGATTTTGTTTGTGGGCTTTCCCTGCCTCAACTGCATAGCAAATTGTTTATGAAGTGAGACATGAGATAGAGCAGACTTACTTATTCAGTGAAGCAAGTTCTGCAATCACTGAAAAAACTTGCAAGGGTTCCTTGGAAGAAGGGAGTGAATAGAGGCAGGGGAAAGCATTGGTGCTGCTTTCTGTTCAGTCAGTTCAAAAGTTGGTTCAACTGGCTTATGTTCAGTCAAATGAGGGAAGCAAATCCAGGAGAGCTCCCTCTAGCCAGGTTATGACACTCCTTATTTGACTCAAGAGAACCTGAGATCACAGTCTGTTCTGTTGTCTCTTTTTACATCTCATTTTCTGTGCAACCAGCCTTTGTGCAGAAAGCTCCCTGTGTTGCTCTTTGGTGCTAGCTTCAGCTTTCTCCTCAATACCAGCTCTTTTCCACTTTAGCACTGTAACAATTCTCAAACAAGAAAAATAACGAGGGGAAAAGTTAATTTGTGTCTCATTGTAGATACTAATTGCAGAATGCGTCGTCTTTCTTTTCTCCCTTTTCTCCTCTTTGCTGACGCACATGCTCTATAATAAGCTCTGTTACTTGGAGCCTGTAAGCCTCTGTAGTAAGCTGAAACTGCTACTATATTTACTCACTTTCCACATTTAGACAAAGGCTATTTTTAACCAGAGTTCTATTTGCGGGGGCTGCCAACGTCACTTAATGTTCACATGCATCTTGGGCATCATATGCTTGTTATTTTTATTTACTGTGCCTGTGCCAGGTCTGCTTTTTTATGGGAAGAAAGAATGAGAATGCTTCTTCAGGCCAGTTCTTGAAAGCTCTTTTGTACAACAGCAGATACACAGATAGGCAAGGAAAAAGCAACTCAGCGGTAGATTTGGCAAACCTGCTTTTTAATGGCTGGCATTTTTTACCTCTTGGTCTGGTCACAAAGCTGTGTTCTTAGTCCCACTGCATTTGTTAAAGGTGAAGATGTTTCAAAGGTATGTTAATTATTCTGGTGTCTCCTGGAGGAGCCATGAGCTCTTATTCTGTGATTAGGGGTGCTGAGGATCAGGAAATTATGATGATTCCAGTCCTGCTACTGGTAGTTAAAATAGATGGTGTATAAATAATGAGTGCTTTTCTGATCCTCCTTGTTAAAAGGTGCATGTTTTGGAAGTGGAATGCAACAGATGTTATTTTCAGATAATTAGTTCAGATTTTCAATGTAAGAGTCCCCTGAAAATGCTGAAAGTACTGTGCTGCAGCCATAAATCAAGCCTGTACACAGCATTTTCTGTACGGGTTTCCCTGCATTGCTCCAGTGACCTGAACTTAACCCAAGGGAATTGCCCTTTACAGAGGTTTGGAGCACTTCATTCAGCATGCTGACTCAGGAAGCCTGATTCACTTGATATTGCCATCATCATAAGCCCAGGATTTTGAGATACCCACTACCCACATGCTTTTGTAGGGAATAGGTTATTCTCTACACACATAGTGGCATCTTCAGTCTCATTAACTGATGAATTCATAGAAAGGGGTGGAAGTTAGGGGAAAATCCTTTAACACTTTGCTGTCAGCATACTTAAGTGGAAAGCAGGAAATTAGGTTACAGAAGAAAGCTACAATGGAACCTCCTAAAGTGATTTTGGTTAATTTGAAATGTTTTGAAAAGCTCACAGGTTTGGTTTTTTTTTTTAAAATCTCTCTCAGTACTTCCTACTCTCAGCATTAACACCCTTTTCAGACTGATTTCAACATGAGACTTACCAAGCCTCACATAAGTCAAGATTTCTGTATGATGATCATAATAGAATCAAATCTTTTACATTTTCCTGTAATTAGTTTTTGCAGTGCTGTTACTTTCTCTACTACAGTGAATGCTTTCATTTTCTTAGAAAAACCCAATAACTTCTGATTGTCAGTAAAATATGGTCTGGGATTTAAAATCAAAATGCTAATTTCACATCTGTACTTCCAGAACTGGGCAGTGAAATCCCCACTAAGTCATGGACATGCAGTGGGAACTGCACATGTTTAATGCTCTATGGGTTAATCCATTTACTTAGGTGGCTAAATATGAATGAATTTACATACCTGCATTTAGAAGGTTTTATTCAAAACCATGTCAGCCTAATGATGTTACTCTATGTGGGGTTCTTTCCATGGGAAATTATTTTTCTACTGCTAGCT
Source organism: Polioptila caerulea (assembly GCA_013397295.1). Taxonomy (NCBI): domain Eukaryota; kingdom Metazoa; phylum Chordata; class Aves; order Passeriformes; family Certhiidae; genus Polioptila; species Polioptila caerulea. The sequence goes on from VYXF01000693.1 coordinate 196,070, forward strand.
GATGCTTTTTTTTTAATGGTTTGGAGACTAAAACCTGAAACTAAATACCAGGAAAAGGAAAGTTGTTAAAAAACCCAACAAAACACCACACAACTGCATACATTTTCTTTAAAAACTGTGTTATAAAAAGCTTGTCTTTTTCAGTCCCCTTCACGTCCTGCTAGGCTTTCAATTTACTCTTAGACAATAAAATGTATTCTGGACCTATGGGTCACTCCAGGCCAGCACAGTGTGTGGTATCTGTGGGACTCTCTTGCTCTCTCATGGTTCCTGCTGGTGGGGCACAGTAGCAAGGGTAACTGCTGATCTGACTTACTGAGACGAGAAATCACATTCAAATTTTTTTGTTATAACTTCTGGTCCTCTGCTGGGCCCGTAATTGTAAACAATCTGTCCCACGTGTGGCGTCTCTGATATCCTCGGCCACGTGACGGCTAAAATTGTACGAGAAAGAGAGTATGTAAGCATGCTCTTGGAGGCAGAACCCATCCTGCCTTTGTCATGCCACCAGCATGTGATGTGCACATGGCTCACCAGTGACACAGAGCCAGCAGCTGTGTGCATCAGGAGCAGAGGTGAGCTCATCTGTATTTCACAGAATCCATCGGTTACGTTGCACTGATAAGGAACAAAGACAACAAAAATACGTCTAATTAAAAGAGCCATTAGTCTCTGCAGTCACAAGCTACAAGTAGCAATAACTTTGATTCAGGTGCACTGCCATAATCCTTGTCTTTCTTCCACAAAAGTACTTTCTGCAATGTTTTACTGCTATGCCCAGGCAAGTTCTTGTAGTATATGCAAAGATATGGTATGTTTATGCATGTATGAATGGGTGTTTTCCTGTCTGTTCTCCACAAGGGAAAGGGTGGGTGTGAGGAATCTGTAGAGATCAGGAAGCTTCAGTGACATCCTCTCACTGATCTGTGTGATACAATTTTCTATATCTCCCCAGCAAACAGTAGCAAACTTTGCAATTTATAGTAGTACTGAACTTACTCTGAGGCCACAAATGGCAGGCCGGTTACTGAAAGAGAAAATAGACTCATAAGAGAGCCTCAACAACCTGCTGCCAATATATCTGATTTTCTACAATATCAAATATTTGCACTAGACTGTGTCAGGAGGAGGCTTATCAGAAGCAAAGAGAATCTTCTTCATTTGAAGAGCTACTGTGGAGGGGCGGCAACGGGTTAAGCATTACAAGAGTTTAAGCTGACAGCCAGCCCTTGTGCTCTGCTGCTTCACAGAGGTTTCCCTTTGATGGAAAATATTTCAGTGACAGAAGACACTGGCAGCTGAGGTAATACACTGCTGCTGCAGGAACTTTGTTCTTGCCAGGGAAAGTCAGTGGGTGAGACAGTTCTGAGAACAGCAGTGCCCGGCTTCTGTCCCCTGTCATGCATTGCTCGTGTGAGAGTGTGTGCTGCAGGACTGGTGGGGTGGATTGCACCGGGAAATGCAGCAGATCAGGGCAAATTTGGGTTATTTGCCTGTTGCTACAATGAAGAGCCTTTCTAAGGCATGACAAGAAGTCCTCTATGTTATTCACTATGGAGAGGAGCACCAGAACAATGCCTATGGATCATTCCAGTCAAACTTGAGCCTTCAGAGCAGATGTTTTACTGCCTTCCTCATTGATTCTTGGATGCATTCAATCTATATATGAGTATATTGTGGCTTAATGCATGAGTTGTCAGGAGACGACACTCAAAACCTGTAGCACCAGTTCCGTTTCATGTGACCGATGAAACCTGTCACCTTGTCAGCAGCATCCTTTGTTATAACGTTTGTACTGTTCAAAATGTTCATCGTGGTTTGCCAGAGCACACTGAGGTCCAGAGGCCCAAAACTGAACCACAGACCTGACAGTTGTGCCATCTACCTTTTGCAAATTGTGAGCCTGTGCTGTTTGAGCAGTGTAAGAAACATTGCTGGCAGTACAGGTACACGTACACAAACAGTTCACCCTCGGTGCTCTGCTATATTTGGGTGCACAAAGGATTTGGGGTGGTATGGGAGAGATGTAAGGCTTTTTTTCCACACTAATCTCTCATGAAACAAAAAGAAATTGACATATTAACCTCTCTCAATCCAAAAAGAGGAGGTTTACTGGCAGGCAAACCAATAGACTGGAATTTTTGGTAGAAAAGTCTTCATACATTAAAATTACTGGAATTTTTCAGAGCAGTTGAACCAACTTTTCCTTTTCTATTGAATTCCAGTATTAAGTGGCTTTGAAGAAGCATTACAGTCCAGGCATGTGAATTCAGAAGTCATTTTACTTGGAGAATATAAGCAGCACTTTTTAAATTCACGGTATTACTTGTGGAAAAAACTTACAGAAGAAACAAGACAGTAAAAACATTATTTTAAAAAAATATTCTCAGATTATTTGACATACCCTGTTTTAGGAGTTTCACAGATGATTTTTAAGCAGAGATGGCCTTATTTAAAATAGATCCAGATTTCACATATCGCAGAAATCAAAGCATTTTTTACCTGAGGGTATCATGTTCTAAAGAAAAAGACTATTTGTACTTTGGATTTGGACACAGTTTGGAATACACATGAATATTGGAATCTAGGCTTACAAGCGGGCAGCATGAGCTGCCATGGAAGGAAGTTGTGAATCAAGGCCCTGCATTTACAGGCATTTCCAAGCATTGCTCTTCTTCAGAGAGAGACAGAGAGAGTAAGCTGGCATTCAGCCCTTAGTCTTCATTCAAACCAAATTCCAGTTGCAATATTGCCAACTCTAACTGTTAAAAAATCAGGAGAATAAAAAAAATATAATAAATAGAAGTTGTATATTTCTGTTTGCCGTCTGGTGTTTGAGACTTCATATGGGTTATGCTACCAGGCTTGTCTCTACAACCAGAAGAGATTGAAACACTGGGGGTGAGAAGCTGCAGGAAGAACGAGATTCTCACAAAGCATTTGACTCCAAAATCAGTGCTTGAATTGAAATCCCAAATATTAGGAGATCCACGCTATAAAATCCCATGTGTCAGAACACATTACAATAAGCTTGTGGGAATTTTACTGAATAAAAGGATACCAAGAATAATTTTGTTATATTCCATATTACTGAATATACTCCACACAGGAGTTAAAAAAAAATATTTTTTAAGAATTAGAAGCTCCAAAAAAGAGCTTTTATTCCCTGATCTGGCTTTTATAGAGACCTGCCAGCAAATATACAAGATTTCAGTGTTCCTGACACATTGGGTTCTCTGTATGCCACGTGTCTGTCCCCTGCTGTAGCATAAAAACAGGCCAGGATAAATGAAGACATTTGTTATAGCCTGTGAATCCATCCAGCCCAAATCTCCTGATGCATAAACAACACCAGGTCCAAACATCTTGTCACATCTGCTTTGTACACCAAACAGCTGGGTGCACAGATGCTTTGGTCTACTGGAGCATCTTAGGCTGAGTACATTCTTCTGTGTGCCTAGTTATTTGTTGTAATTGGTTTTGATGATTTGACTTAAATCACTTCTGATCTAGCTGGAGTACAGGTATTTTTGTGGCTGATTGCAACAGATGCCACAGGCACATGAGAGGCAACAGCGGTCACCTAAAACTTCTGGGTGAGAGTTCACCATGAGCAGGCCCTGAGTTTAGGGACACTGCCTTCAGAGGCAGGAGCGTTGCTCTCTGAGATAGAAAAGACACTTCATCACATGTAATGAGGCCCTGCTCCCTGGAAAACAGGGGAAAACCACACTAAGAAACACACAAACAGTTTCTGAGAAAGGAAGTGAAAGTTCAACAGCTAAATTACATAACTCTATGCGTAGATCAGACATATTTATATACAAACATATATACATAGGTACATATACATATACATGTATATGTAAGTATATATTACATACATACATATGTTGGAACATCAAGTGAGAGAGCATCTTGTTGATTTCTCCCTGCCCTTCCTCCCTAAACCTATTCTGTCATGCTACCACACCACACCACACCACACCACACCACACCACACCACACCACACCACACCACACCACACCACACCACACCACACCACACCACACCACACTTTACTCTCAAAGCTGTTTGAAGGCAGAATTGGGTCTCTCTCATCCACACAGGGAAACAGCCAGAACGCCCATGAGGACTGTAAGTAACAGAGAGCATTTATTCTGAAAGGGGATATGCCCAGTGGCTCAGTGATTCCCCATGCTACTCAATCTTTTCCTGATCCATTTCAGACTCAATGGGAAGAGCCCTCTTGCAAACAGCACCTCCCCAGGCACCTGGCATGTGTGTCAGTACTCCCTCACTGGAAGTATTGAATCAGTCCAATGCTCCTCAACTAACAAAAGCAGGAACAATCACAGAGCTAGATTGCCTGGCTTCTGGCCAGCTTTAATTAATTCAGTTCTATCAAGCATCATACATTTACCTCCAAAAAAGTTTCAGTTCATATTAAAGGAAAATCTTCCAGGGAGACAAGCCACCAAATCCCTGTCAGTACCTAACCCCAGTGTCTTGTGTTGCAGGACAATACCCCTAAACTGCCATTTCAACTTCAGGCTGCTCCCATGTGGTGCTGAGTCCACTCCCTCCACCCCATGTTTGTTTTCTCTACCCCTTCATGCTTGAGGACATACCACACGTGTCCTCCATGCCATAAGCATCCACACAGAAGTGACCCAGCTGGCACAGACCTTTGCAAGTTTTCTAGTAAGCTCCATAAACATGAGAACAGTTCTTTTTTTTGTTTGATGTTTTTGCTTTAAAACCTATACAACAAAGAGGAAAGAGTAGTGCTGATTGGAGAGGAACTTTCCCTAACTGGCAGGCCAGGGAAAGAGCTTTGTGTCTATTGCCAGTACACAGGCAGGAGGGAATCCTGTCCTCGGTGTCCCCACCAGGACCTTGGCTCACCTCTAGTCATTCTAGATGCACCCTGACATTTGCTAAGTCAGACTTCTCTCATGTCTCTGAGCACTGTCCACGAGGCACCAAATTACTTACTTCTGTCTCCTGGGAACACCTCCCTGTCATCAGTCCTGTGCCACAGTGATACTGCATCACGAGTCACTTAAGATTAATTACAATTGCTCCACGTTTACTGAACCTTGAAGGATCAGATATCGCTCCTCCTCCTTCTCTTGCCTTGCTGTGATGGGGAATTCACACCGAGTCCAGCACAGCTATCTGATATTCTTTGAAGTTACCTGCTGTTATTTATAAACTCTGCGATCTTTGTGACCTACTACTAAATTTTACTTCAATTAAATTTCTCATTAAATTTCATTTTCCTGATTTCTGACCCAAACCATGGGAAAAAATATCAGTCTTGCTTCATTCAGTGCCAGAACTCACACAAATGAAATGAGCACGATGTTGTCTCTTGATGTGGAAAACTACCTTTGCGTTCAGCATTGCTTGTATAATTTTTTTTTTGGAACATCAGTGCAGCCAGTTAATTGTTGAGCTCACCATGCACCAGGAGCTGTACTATGCCACCAAATTAGAAAGGCTGATAAACATTTTTGCCTCGGGTAAATAATTTGCAACAAGAAATGTATTCCGTGAATGTAGTTTCTTTTCCGCTCAAGGACTATCTCTGGGAATGTTGCTGTTTCCTGGAGATGGCTGTAATAAAAGCTAAAATTAACAAAATAGGCGTTACTATAGGCATTGCCAGTAATCTTGCAGGAAATGAAATAAAACCCCTCAATCTATGCACATTTGTGCATGTAAGATCATGGTTTGATTTCCTCCCATTGCTCAGGGTAGTTAACCTCCATCACCCGAATAATCATGCAAATCAAAGAGGAGCCTTGTGAGAATGCTAGTAAAGCGTCTTGAATCTGTTCAGACACCGTAGGCTTATCTTTATCCTTTGAAAGGCTGTATTTTGTGAGGCTGGGATGGTGCTAAATGGTAAAATTTCTGCTTCACAGGGGTTTGAGTGCCAAATAAAGGTAATGCACAAGTATGAATGTTTGCTATTTCCCGCTGTGGAAAGAAGATGACTACATTTGCAGTGCTGGAGGTTCAGATGGGAATGGCAGAGAACGTATGGTTGATATTATATATTATCATTTTTTGTCAAGGATTTGGAATGCCATCTCATGGGTGATGGGGTGGGCAGGAGGGTGAAGATAGAAGAGTGTTAATAAACAACCTTATTGCTTCCTACTCCTCATAATTTGTTTGCTTTTTTACAGAAGAAATCCTCTTCGTACCTTATGTCAATCATAGCTGAGAATATGAACTATTTTTCATGTGAATAAATGAATGTGAATGTATGTGAATAAAGTAACATGCCATTTCCTATCTGGAAATTATGCATACAGTTCATATGGTGAAAATCCATTTTCTCCTTAAGCCCACATTGGTGTTTCAAATGCTGATGTTCCTGTAGATATGAGGGAAAAAAATCGCTAGTTGGAGTTGGCTTAAAGGAAAACAGTCAAGATTCGCAAGACCATCACTTGGATTGAGCGAAGTCCTTTTCCTTTTCCCTCCCTAGTTGTATTCAAACAGCCTGTCAGTTTTTAGCCTTCTTTCGAAAGTAACAGTCAACAGTCGTAGCTCTGCCATGCCCGGGGACCAGCAGCTCCGAGCCGTCTGTTGGCCGGGACAGAAACAAACCTGGGGCTGGGATAAGTGTGAAAATTCTCAGTAGGGAAGCAGCTGTGTTTTGATCCTCCCAGAGCATCTTGGAAACTAGCAAGGGGAATGATAATTACGAAGACGATATTATAATATTCACATTTAAATATATAGGTTTTATAGTTACTCCCTCTTCAATATGCATTTGCTTAGGCACAAAAGGTCACATGTGTGCGAGCTGCATATGCTTTGCCCCGTGCCACAGCAGACAGGAATCACGTGGATTGTATGTGAACATAGCTGTGACAAAATAAATATCCAGAATAGGGCTTGAGGGGAAGTTTGTTTCCCCATTCCTTGGTAAGTGCCACAGTCATATCAAAATTCGGTCAGTACCCGCGTTACTGATGCTGTGGAGTGCCTTGGAGCCTGCTGGCAACGTGGAGGCTTCTTTTGAGCACAGCTGCAAACCCATCACCTTGGCAAGGGGTAGAAATTTACCCTATCCCCACAGGGAATGCTGCATTGGGTTAACTGCATTCCACCCGGTAAGAAGAAGGGGAATTGCACTGGCTGCCAGCAAGGAAGAGAGGACATTTTATAGGCACCATGGACTACTGAATCAGATTTCACACAGTCACCTTGTTTTGTAAAGTTTTAAAGGCTGGCCTTCCTCTTCAGGAAGACAGAGAGCTTCACACCTGCCTGATGAAACACACACACTGATAGATAGCATGCAATGCAGTCAGCGTGTCCATCAGCTACACATATCAAATGGAAAATATCTGTACAGGCCACAGGTAAATGTGTGCCAGGGTCTGCCTTGGAGGGGGTAGGGAAGAAAGCTGAACAAGAAGGGCTGATACAACTCATATCACATCACTCAATACTGACAGAAGTAGATCAGCCCCAGTATTTCTCTCAGTTTGATTCTCTTTTTAATTCCCCACCTGAGTTTACAGTATGTTAGTTTTTGGTGCTTGAACTTTGACACCTGTTGTTTGTACACAAAGTACGAATACTCCCAGATGTGCCTGACTTTAAAACTTTGTGTTGCCATTAGGCTATTTCCCTTTCCTTTTGTGAGAGATGGACAATTAAAAACATTCCCACTATTTGTAAATTCTCCTTGTGAGGAACACAGCAGATTGCCTGGATCTTCTGCTTGTTGTTCTGGCTTCAGTTTCAGAACTGAATGCACTCCTTCTGCTCCGTCTGTTTGAGTTTTGACAATGCAAAGGATGAAGCTGGAGGAAGTCCCATATATAAGCGAGGTCTATGCTTCTGCTTTATCTCATTTTTAATTGAATTTCAATTGGATTCTGCTCTCTTTTATGTAACGCAGTGCAGGAGGATACAGAATTTTTGTAATATACTTTCTGCAGATACAAGTTTTCTCTAGTCACGGAATGATAACATATAATGGGCATTATATTTAAGCACAGCTGATGTTTTCAACCACTACCCTTTTCCTGCAAAATAAGTTGTTTTGCACACATTTGATTCCTAAAACACATATAGGAGTAGCTAAAAACTTCACTTGAATGCATTAGCATACATTTTTCCTTTTAATTAACTGCGTGTTAATTACTCCCCCAGAAGAAGACAAACGAGTGCATTTCCTTCAGCTGATTATGCAGTGTGCTTCGGTAATATGCCCTCTTCTTATGGGACAAAGGAACAAATCTTCACCTAGGTGATGTATGTAGGTGTTCCCCTTCATTGCAATGTCTCACTAGAAGCCTTTTCTTTCAACTGCATTTTTTTCTACAAACTTCACACTTGACAATGTCTTCTCAGTCTGGCTTTGTCTTGTAGGTTAAGATTCTGCATCCTTTCATTTTGCAAGAGTACCAGGCTGATAAAGCCAGTGCTGTAATAAATGCTTTTATTATCAAAAAACCATTCCTGTAAGAAAGTCCATCAACAGAGGCATGATAACTTGTCTATGCAGTATCACTATGATATTTCATACAGGTGACTTTAAAAATTCTTAATTGTGCAATGATCCTTTTAGTTATAAATTAAATATTAATAACATTCTTTTCTAGCTTCATATATGTCAAGTTTATTTTGTAGAATATTCTGCAGTGAATTACAGATGAAGTAAAGAACACCAACAATCAGCCTGAAATAGGAGCTTAAGTTTGCTTGAACAGAGTTACACATTTCTGTGTGTATTATGAAACCAACAAACTTTTATTATCAAACAACTTCACTTGCTAAGCACTGGTTCAAGGAACATATGTCATTATACACTCTTTTTATAAAACAAACAGGAAAATGCAGAAAACTTTATAAGCTCATCTTGCAGCTTCTTTGAGCGTATAACTTAGCAGTTTGCAGGATTGAATACTATAAAAGAAATTAAAAATTCAATTAGAGCACAGCATTACAAGATCATTAGTAGTAAAGTGGTTGCATTGTGCTAACTGAAAAATTTTGCTGCTTTGGGGCGTTGTAACTATGCCTGCTGCTAGGGTGGACTACATGGGTGGACCTGTGAGTTAGATGACAGCTGTCTGCCTGGGAAATTCAGAATGTTTGTTCTGCTGGAAACACATAAGCCTAAAATTTGTGACATGCAGTGTAAATTCATAACATATTATTAATTAAAATAATTTAAAAGAATTACTAATAAAAAGCCCTGCAAAAATTCTGCTCCCAAGCCATGCCAGCTTATCAAATTGAGACCAAAAATACTGACCTGGTCAAAAACTATCAGTGAAGGAGAGGAAAGATTACTGTAGAAGCTTGGATTCAAGCAGAAGAAAGGGAAGAGTCCATCTCCCCTAGTCCAAGCCATAGAAGATCAGGTTTCTGGTCTGAAACAGTCATGACAAGTGAGAGAAGGTCACCTTTACAAGTGTGGCTCACTAAACCCTCGGAGAAGCAATCCCCATGAGATGGGTAACCCCACAGGGCTGCTGGCTTTGGTGAAACACCAAGCTTTCCCACGGCTAACCTGTGGGGAAAATCCTTTGTCCTTGGACCTGAGCCCGCTCTCTCGACTCTCTTACAGAGATGCAATAATTTTACTAGGTTGTAAATCTAATTTAGACATTCTCAGGAAGGATATAAATTGTCAGTGAGAGTTTTTTTGTATGTGTACAGTGTTTCAGTGTATTGTCACCTGTATTTCAGGTGGAAGAGCTTGCACCCAGGACATGTGCAGTTTTCTGCCTTTGGGCCTAGATTATGTCCCTGTACCCGTTTCTAAACTGTTGCATTATGAAATGGAAGGGGACAGCATGCCAAGCCCTTTGGCATAGTCCTGCTGACAAAGTCCTCCATTCCCAGGCCAGAGACAGGCAGGGCTGGGCTACAATGGCCCATTCACCCTCTTTGCTGCACAAGGTTTTGCAGCCATGCCATCTGTGTGAGCAGGAGCAGTGAGAAAGGCTGATCTCCCCACAGATCCCAGCCCACCTCGACTTTTAGGGTGGACAGATGGAAGCCCCATTGGATCTAGCTGTGTAGGGATTAATTGCTATCTGACTGCCACAGAACGCTAGCAGCTTCAATTGCCTGGGAAGCACTGCCTGTTCCAAGCCAAAGGAAGAATAACATTTGCCTGATGCTATTACTTCTCTGGTTCTCCTGACTGTGAGAGGAAGAAAGAGGCATGGTACTGCCATGAAAGCTTGTTCCTCCCCCGAGGAGAAATAAAGGCACCTCATCCTGCAGGCACGTAATTTTGCTGGACTGCTATGCCAATTACCTGTTTTTAAAGCACTTTTAAATTAGATTCAACTTAATTCTGTTTCACTTTCAGGTCATAATATTGTTTAGAAACACTATGGAAACACAGACACAATAAATGCTCTCTGTGGTTAAAAAAAAAGAGAGGGCTGAGGTTTTCACCTTTGCTTGGCTTCGAAGGAAACCCTGCAGAGTGGCCCCAGGTACCTCTTAGCACCTCTGCCCCTGGTGCCCACGCTGTGACTTCACAAGGCGGGTGCAGCTGTCGGCACACTGTGGGAGCCACAAAGGGGACCTGCAAATGGGACCTGCGAGCCCTGGCTCAAAATGGCCCTGAGACTTTGGTAAACACGCAGAGGCAAGAAGGGATGTCTGTGCCTCTTGCTGCTGCCCTGCTCACTAAGCCGTGATAACAGCGGGAATCACCTGGGAAGTGCCAGGGGAAAGGCTCCTGCCATCCCCACTGTCTCCTGGGGATAGCTGCTGGTGTGGTGGCGACCGGTTACGTCTGGCAGATGGAGAGAGAGCAAAGCTGAGCTGCTGTGCAGAATAGATATGAGGCATAGTGCTAGCAGCAGAACAGAGGGAAAAGACCCAGTTGTGTGAATTTCCCTGTCTCTGAGACCTCTCAGGTCAGCCTCTATTGAAAACGGTGTTGCTTACCCAGGCTTCTTCACTGATCATCTTGGAGACATTGCCTTGCAGCAGTAAAATAATATTTACACAGTACAGGATAAAACTTAGAACTCTTAGTTCCTCAGACAAGGCCTAGTATTTTTTTCAGAGCATAGACAAAAGTTTGGGTGAATCTCTGTCTGAATAAATTGATGGATGTGTGCATGACTCCATTGAAATTTATCTCAATACAAATGCAGTTAATCCAACACAGGATGGGTGTAAAGTCAGTATCAGGTTTCAAATAATTGTTCAAGTCTTGAAATTGTTACACATAAGTCTGTAAGTCCTACTAGTTTATTTTTACCATTAGCTAATGCAATAAAGTATTTCTTTGAATTTTTCTCCTTGTAGAGGCATGTAATGTGCTTTAGTGAAGTTAATCATGTGCAGCCTCAGGTGACTACTGGTTGTATTTCTAGTTTATTTTCTAGCCTTCTTTTCATTCTCCCTTATTAATAGATGTACTGAGGTTTCAGAGGAAGCTTAACTTTCTAGAAGCCATTTCTCTTCAACTAGCTGTGACACATGCCTGCCTGATGGATGTACGGGACTTGTTCTCTCTGCAGATGAGTATCTGATTTCATTGGGAGTCCTCGCTGACTTCAATATTGCTGAGACAGCTGCTCATCTCTTTTTTTTTCCCCAGTGAGGAAGCACTGTGTACTCACTCTAATTACAAATCCTATGATCTGGCCATTCTTCAGGTTATGCAGCCTGCCTGTAACTCTCCCTACTGAGGTTTTAAAGACTATCTGGAAGTGGAACACCTGTTCACCCCAAAATATTCCATTTCATTTATTGCTTAGTTTTGTGCTGATCCCACTTTGATGTCTTTACTGGAGGCAGAGGGGTAAGAAAGTAAAAGGTTGTATGTTTGTTTCTATCTTCATTTTAGGGAATGGGACTGAGAAAAAAAAAAAAAAGATGAGTCCCTCACCACTGTTTAGTGTGTGGGGATGCAATATTCAATTCAATAACAGCTTTGTAGAGCCTCCTCACACAGGACAAGTTCTGTGGTTTTGATAGGTGCTGGTGGCTCTGGTGCAAAATAACCATTGTAAATGGTGCTCATGGGCACCTTGGTAAGGAAGAACATGCAAAAAGTACTTGTGTATTTGTGACTTTTCTAACCAGTTACTGTTTGATGTCTACTTAATTCAAATTCTTAAATAAATAGGTGGAAGATTCCACTGGAAAGTCCATCCCAGTCAGATGGAAGTGTTTTGATTACCTGGAGCTTAGTGATGGTGACAATATGGTTGAGTGTTGTATGGTGAGAGTCAGAGGGAAGACCAACAGGACACACATCCTGGTGGGAGTCTGATACAGACCATCTAGCTAGGAAGAAGAGGCAGATGAAATATTCTGTAAGCAGCTGGGAGAAGTCTCAGAATCACTGGCCCTTGTTCTTGTGAGGGACTTCCACATACCAGATGTCTTCTGGAAATACAATACTGCAGAGTGGAAAGTCTAGGAAGCTCCTGGAGTGTGTGGAAGGTAACTTTCTGACACGGATGGTGAGGCAGCCAAGGAGGCCAGGCACCCACTGAACCTGTTTTTTTGTGAGCAGAGATGGCCTGGTGGGTGCTCTGATGGTCAGAGGCCACCTTAGGCAAAGTGATCATGAAATGATAGCGACCTTACTTCTTGGAGAAGTAAGGAAGGGTGCCAGCAGAACTGTCACCTTGTGCTTCTGGAGGGCAGACTGTTTTTAGGAGGCCAGTTATCAGAGTGCCTTGGGAGGCAGTCCTGAAGGGCAAAGGTGTCCAGGGAGGCTGGAAATTCTTCAAGAAGGAAATCCTAGAGGTATACAAGCAGACCATCCCCACGTGCCAAAAGGCGAGCCAGCGAGTTTATATGGCCAGTCATCAGAGCCCCTTGGAAGGCAGTCCTGAAGGGCAAAGGTGTCCAGGGAGGCTGGACATCCTTCGAAAAGCAAATCCTAGATGCACATGAGTAGGCTGTCACCACGTGCCGAAAGATGAGCCAGTGAGTTTATACGGTCGGTATTCTCTGGTATGGTTTTGCCCAATATGGATAATTTTCACTTTACAAGATGATGGCATTTCTGACAACATCTTTTTGGTCATATGGAAGTCAAAGTTCTTGATAAACAGGATACTCTTCCATGTTTCTACTTTGTCTTCCTCCCTCTGATGTTTGAAGCAATTTCTTTCTTGAAACAAATAGATAGCAGAGACTATCCAGTAGATCTTTGACTGGCCTTCACAGCTCCGTGTGTACCTACAGCCCAACACAGTGTGAACTTGTGCTGATCTTGTGCTACTCTAAGTGGTACTTCCATAAGTTTATTTTAAGTTTATTTTCCAGGAGATAGTGCTGACTGCCCTTACGAGGATGTGCAGAAATACACAATCCAAAGAAAAGATCCATTCAGTTAGCTGTTAGCATCCCTGTTTTTCTTTCCTAAATTGCATTGTTTGCCATTGACCTTATATTGATTTTTTTAAAATCTCAGTTGTATAGCTGAACAGTTTGAAAGAGACACTTTAAAAAAAAAAATGTTCCCCCCCACCTTCATTTTGGATGAACTCCATGCCTCCTAAACAGATTCTGGCCTCGGCTGCTGCCATTTTACACCCTTTGTCCCCTGTTGCTGTTCCATCCTGGCAAGATCCTTTTCCTTTCTGACAAAAGCTTCTAATATGCATGTTTTTGGGAAAGTTATTGTTTGATGCAGAAGATTCCAAAATGTTGCTATTTGTCTCAACTTGCAAGCAGCCTTGTGCAGATGGTATACCTGTGGCTCCTATCTGTTAAGCATGCACAACACCCAGAGACATGCAGTTGTGGTTATTCCCTTAAGTAGTCTTATTAAAAAAGATTGCATAATATAAATCAATAAGCAAAAATGAAATGACTGAGTGAAATTCTCATCTCACTGAAGTCTATAGCAAAGCTACTTCCATGGAAGAGCAAAACTGCTTTATTTACATCGGACCTTGATCTTTAGTTTGCCGATTTTGACTTAAAGGAAAACTTTCTGCCCTGACATCACCTATAAAAAGCACTGTATCAACAGAACTCGTGTCTTTAAATGGTAGATGGCATGATTATTATTTCTACCTTGTCACGTGAAGTTCATTTAGAGTTTGCAAACTCAGTTAAAGAGTTTGCAAGTTTCCCCATAAGGTATACATTTAAAATGTGCATATACATCCACAATATAGTAATTAATCCAGAAAATTAGAGAGGGATGCAGCAGAGCACATATAAGTATCCTCTAAGTCTAGAATAAATGGGGACTGTAAACTGGCATATATTAATTTTCCCCATTATTGTTTTTAATGTCTTTGTAGCTGAACTTACAAGCAGTGCAAAAATCTGCTAAGTTTTTATTTGCACTTTGCTGCTCTCTGGTAGCATAATAAGCAACACAAAAGAGGAACATTTGAAATAGTCCCAGATGTTCAGCTTGCTAAAGCACCGCACATGTGTCGGCTGTATTTGTCGGCTGTATTTGGTATTTTTAGATTTCTTTGAGATCCGAAACACTATCAAACTCCAACAGCTTTTTCTCTGTGAATCTTCAATCCATGCTGTGTGGCACTCATTTGTGTTGTATGACGCCAAGGCAGGGGCTGAATAATCAGACACCCTGGCACTTTGATAAATTTTCTGAAACTACAGAAAAGAAACTCTAGGGCTTAGGAATGCATTCTTTCACTCCTCTGGTAAGATCTGGTAGTATTATCTCTTATGGGGCTAAAAAGAAGGAAAAAACCCTCATAATGCATTCTTCTTCCTTGTAAACCAAATACAAATTTTTATATGCCTCCTGCCCTGATTCCTCAATGCTCCCCCCCGCCCACTCTTCTCTCTTGTAAGTTATAAAAAAATTATAGTGTTTCTCCTGGGCACCACGAGGTTGAACTGGAAAGCACATTTAAAGATGACACCTGTTCCTATTTAGAGCAGATTCTGAATTTCAGCAGATGCACTTGTTTCTCAAAAAATGCAGTAAAACAGATTGGACAAGACTCTGCATTTCCTTTCTTCCTCCTTCCCAGGACTTCTCCATCAGGATTTTTGTATCATCTCCTTCTCCTTCCACCTCAACAGCTCATCCCTGGTAGGAAGCACATGGTGATGCTGGTTTCCCACGCCACTCACTGTGAACATTAAATGGCTGCTGGGATCACCTTGCTACACCGTTAGGAAACGTGTGGTGCCTCTGGGGAACACTCACACCTTCGGGAGCCTGCAGTGGCTCGGTCGAAATGCAAACTGACAACTGGGAGCTGTAGCTCCAGGAGAGGTTCCTCCCCACCGTGCAGCCACCCCTGAACCAGCATGGGAGGTGTTTTCTCTGCTATTTCCAGCTTTGGTGTGAGGAGTCTCCTGAGTTATTTTTATGACGGATTTTATTTTTACAGCCTCTGCGTGCCCCTCCTGTACACTCTGTGCTGGCTGCCCAAGAACTGCTGAGTGACAGACAGAAGGAGGGACGGTGGCCAGGGTGGTGTCTTGAGCCAGTGGGACGTGTGACCCACGTGGAGTCTGTGTTATGAAGCAGAGCATGCCTTGGCAAGACTGCCTGGTCACTGACCCCACACTGGCTCAGATCACTCCTTGGTAAAACATTCCTTTCTGGGAAAGGGTTCTTAAGATCCAGGCTGTCTGGGCATTGCACTTTGAAACCACATCAGATTGCTGCTGTTGCTAGAGCCAATGCTATTTGGAAGGCAGGTATTCACGTGTTTCACAATGTCTTGTTAAAAGGCAATAGGTGGCTCTTCTGTGCAAGCACTGAGGCTGGGACTGCTGGCCCCAGCAGCGTGGCACACGCAGCACATCTCATTACATCAGAGCTTATGAGCTGAAGTGGCCTTAATGGAAAATACCTAGTATGACAAAGAACCCTAGTCCCCAAAATAAAAGAGCTATAGGGTCATAAAACCATAGAAAAATTTGCATTAGAAGGAACCTTTGGAGGTTTCTAGTCTCACATCCTGCATGCAACAGGGCTAGAGCAGGTTGCTCAGGGCTTCATCTGGTTGAAAAGATGAAACCTCCAAAGACAGAGATTTTCCAGCCTCTTTGACAACATTTTCCAAAAATCAATGTGCAATTTTAAGGTATACCTCAGGTCTTCAGGTAAGAGTTTGTTCCTCTGTTTGGAGAATTACAGTGCCTCAGCTGCAAGCATTCAGGTCAGAAGTTACTGCTGTGACTTCAGCAAATGAACGTGGCTAAATTCCAGAGGGTTTTCCTGGAGGTTTTACCAAGGCCAGAGGATTATAAAGCTACCAGCTATGAGAACAGTGTGAAAATATGCCCACGTAACAGAATCTGGACTAGCTGTACCTCTTGGATATTCACCAGCCTGCTGGGAGGGGATCCAAACACTGGATCTTCCACTTGATTTTTTATGAGGTAGGGACAGAGCCCAGACAAATGCCCCAAGTGCCCCTATTTGTTTCCTCTACCTATTCCCTAACATCTGCTCTAGAGACTTAATGCCTGGACTCCTTAACTTGTGCCCAGGGCTTATTCTTCAGTCTTTTCTTGTATCAGTATTTCCACTGCTAAGGTTAATAATCAATTTCCACCTAATTCTTTAAGAGTTAGGGAACTTTCCATGGGAAGTGCATACAAGTGGGTGCATAGAGCCTTTGTGTTGAGTTTCTGAACTTAAAAGAGTTACTTAACTCCAAATTACAGAAGACTTTATTATTTCTTGCTGATTTAAAAAGACCATGAAATATGGTGAGTGCTGTCTTTCCTTGGGAGCAAGGCAGAAAGTTCAAACATCAGGAAGGCAGGACCTCCCATCGTCCCACAAGGCTCTCACACAGGCCTCTTGTTCAGGAACTATAGAACCAAGCCTTGACCTGGGAGCTCAGTTTGGAATCCATCACAAAACTCATAACGAATTCTCAGCCTTGTTACAGTTAAGGGTCTGTCTTGAAAAATAATGGGTTTCAAGTAGCAGGGGAAAATTCACAATTATGTTACATTTTAAAGAAGAGGTATTAATTTAGCAAAATTTAGGAAGTCTATGAAGTATTTGGTAAGAAAGGAATGGGAATGCCACTTTTCTGCAGCCAATAAAAGTCCAGCAGTGTTAGAGTTCAAATGATTCACACCCTGATTTGGAAGTGAGCTACTTGCGTCTGTAGAATTGTGAGTGAACAAGCAAGTTAAGAGACTTCTCAGCACCAGGGAGAGCAGAGTAGAGCAGTGCTGGCCCATGTCATAGCCAGAGCAGTGAATGTAGAGCTGCCTGCTGAGTGTGTGCAGTTTTCCAGTGTAAAAAGACCGGAATGTGGTCTGGTGACCGGTGAGCTTGCAAGCTCCAGTGTGTGCTGTGTGTTTGGAGTCGTGGTGATGGTCCATTTCCTCCCACACAGAGGTGCAACACAAGGCACCAAAATAAAAAATCTCTTTGCTTTGAGTTCTTTAAACGTGAGTTAACATAAAGAATCAATATTTATATCCTTTGATAAGGAATTGGTATGTGGGCAAAGCTCCATGTTTCCGATGGGAGTAGGAGGAGTAACCAGCTGAGCCTGCTGTAGTCATTGGCTCTATGATTCTCAACACAAAATTACTAAGAATCTTACTTAGTGCAAAAAATTTTAGTCTTTAAAAATTCACTCTTTTTTTTTAATCAGAAAGGCAGAGGAGATAAAGCCCTCACTCCTCACCAAATACACAAAACAGTGTCAACATGGAACGTATGATCTGATTTCAGAGTGACCTGTGACATCTGCAAACGCAAACCATCTGAGCCAGACCTTAGACTCTCTTTAAATCCAGCTCAGAGCTAATCAAAAGAGCCCAGATCATTATCTGTCTCATCCTAAGGCAAATATCTATGCTTGGCCAGATGAAACAACCCAGTTTCTATACTGATTCCATCTCCACTGATGAGAAGGGAATCCTATTTCTGGTTTTAAAATATTAAAAATTACCTTGTCCCAGTAAGAGTTTGAATTGAATAAGGTGAGTGTCTATTGTGGCAAACTGTGGAGTGCAGATCCATAAGGAAATCAGAGGAGAAGGAGAGTTTTCACAGTAATTCTTCAGGAAAGAGTAGCCACCAGAGGGAGAGAACACCCAACCCCATGATAGGGCACTTTCATGCTTACCAAAAATATTGCAGTAAAACACAAAGGGTTAGAAACAAGAATTTACAGAAATATACATTAGATGAGCTTCACAGATGCAGAATTAATTTTTGGTTTTGTTACAACATAAAATGGAAGGAACATTTTAGGAAGTTTTAAGAAAAGCACAAACAACACTCAGTGTGCTTTTTTTTTTTTTTTGCTTGCTAGGTGATCAATTTAAATGATGAAGGAGACCAATTGGAAAATTCTTTTAAAGAGTTAAATTGAACATATTCAAGTGGAACTTGTTCTCTTTGTATATTCATGTGTTTTGTGTTCCGGCATAATTATTTTAAAACATGACTAAAATACAATGGGTTTGATTAAGATGGTTTTAATAAGGAGCACAGAAAATGTGTCTGTATGTAATAATAGCAATGAGCCTCATATTTTACTGTTTAATTTGCTGGGTCAACATCTAATGCTTTTCCCATTAGCATTGGTGTGATTTGATGTGGAAAATAATCCCGTTTCCCAACAAACTTTAGGAGATAACAAATATTTAATGACACCCTATGTAGAAACAATAAATAAATTTGAGTTGCTCTTGGACTCCTGTGGAAAGAGGTTGTGAAAATTTTATAAGTTGGGAATTAATAAATTATAACCTGGTTGTTAAAATGTGAATCACTAAAGACTGTTGACACCCTTTTCCTTTCTCTAATTAGAATTTAAAAATAAATAAATGAACAAATAAACTTGTCAGGTTTAGTGGCTAACTTACTTTCCTGCACAAGTTACAAAGTAACAAAAGTTGATCATACACAGGTCCCATATTTTCATTTAAATCTTAGAATTTCTGGAAAGGACAGGAGCAGGATAAAGGACCAGCAGGATAAAACATAAGCCATTTGTAAAAACATGATGTAACATATAAAACAATTACCCCCAAAAATCCTGGAGCCTCCAAATACTTTTTAATGATCTACATATTAAACAGTCATAAGAATTTTTAATGTAATTTTCATTTAGTAAAGCACAATTATCTCAAAACACATCTGTATGTGCCTTTATTTATGAACACTTCACATTCAAATTCAGAATGAGCAGAAATAAACAGCATAATGATGATACGGGGACATCAGTCAAAACAAGATATGTACTGAACATTCTGTGGAGCTCAGATATTTGTTTGGGAAAGATGGGAGTTATGTAAATGCCTGCCTGGCTCTAGCAGCCCCCTGGGTCTTCATAACCGGCCATCTCTCCTAACCAAGCTCTCCCCAGTTGATCCTTCCAGGGCTGTAAGGATTCAGGGGCAAACAGAGGGAAAAGGAGGGAAAGCAAACCTTTTACCCTCAGAGCAGAATGAAGGCAGGCTTCAGAAGTAACTGAGTCTGCCCTTGTGAAATCAAAGTCCATAATCTTGTCTGCTTGACCACACTTTCACAGTCTAGGACAAGATATGAAGAAATGTGCTAGTGAATAACATTAAAGGATGATTGGACAGGCCTTTCATCTTCCACTTAAAGTTATTTCTGATATTTTTTCATACCTGGCTAATCCTTGTGGCCATTTGATCATCTCTTGTTCCTCTTTTCCTCACTATTCATGACATCCTGGAAGCCCCGTCTATAGCAGAGCAGAACCAGACCTTACTTGCAGCATCCTGCATCACTGTCTTGGCATGTCAGATTACTTGAAATGGTGGGTGCAAGTCTTCTGGCCCTGTGAGGGCAACCCAGACTTTCAGAGTGGATCCTGTTCTGATCCTCCCTTGCCCTCCCTCTGTCTGGCAATCCTTATATCAAAGCGATCACCTGGAGCCATTGGAGAAAAAAAGGGACAACTGAATGCAAATAAAACATCCAAAACACCCCAAAACATAAAGTTTTTGAGCCCATGTTTGTATCATGTCCATCCTTTCTACAGACATGCAGTCTATTTCAGATACATATTTTTTTAATGGAACTGAAAGAGGAGAAAATATTTTCCCATTGAATTGTTCTGCTTCTGTTACTCTTATTATGGTTCTAGTGGTTTCTGTGCTTTAATGATTAGCTGTATGTGATTATTGTTCAGTTCTCTATTCTTTGTAATGGGTGTGTGGAAAAAAAACCTGAGAACGTGTCATGGCTGAACCAATTACCTAAGTAATGGTTGTTTTTTTAGTCATATGTTCAGTATATTTTTGTGACATGCTGGAGCATTTTCTGCTTTTGCATGCATGAGTGCTAGCTTAATTCAGTCAGATGAATTAATGTTTTTTTCTTTAGAAAACAGATTAGAGACTTCAAAGTCTTCTTGGTTGCCTCAAAATGTTTTCATGGGAGAAGGTAAATGAAAATAGATACTTTCTTGTTCTAATGAGACAGTAAATAATTTAGTTACTTTGCATTCATATAGACTTCGCTACCAGAAAATTCAGAGAAAAAGTTTAAAACCCTAAAAATTACAATATTAATTAATTTCACATTTGTGGAAAAAATGAAGTTAATTCTCGATGATTCTGCATTGATTCACTTGCATTTTTGTTAAAAATGAAAACATTAACTTTCACATTTGTCTAAAACCCTCTCTTTATTGTATATCCCTAGCAAAAAATCTGTCTCCCACCTGGCCACCCATTCTTTGTAAGGGAATTAGGCCTACCTGAATTTCCCAGGAGATATCTGTTGGAAGTACGGTAGAAGGCCACGTTCCTCTGGCTCAGTTCTCTCCCTTTTTTCTGCCACTGAAAGTTTGCACACAATGATCTTTCCAACAGCAAGCCACTTCTTAAGGAATGTGCACCATCAGTCTGGAAAGCCAGTTCATCACCAGTTTACCATCACTGGTGATAATTTTGCCCCCGCTGTGTCTTCCAAGGCAAGCCTAAGACTGAAGGAGCCACCAGTCTCCAGCTCCTTGCTCCCAGAGTTTAACCACGCTTGAGCCCCGGCACTGTGCTGAGGACCCCAGCACCCACTCATACAGATACACATCTCTTGAGGTCAGAAGGAAAGTTAAAGCTTGTAATGGATCTTAAAAGCCTAATTTCTCAGTAAAAGCCCAAGGGAAGGTGGAGTTAAAAGACCACTGGAATGGTCCTGCAACCCTAGCTAACAGGATGACAAGCAGAGTTGATGGTGTGGGGAAACTTTAATTTCTGATGTCTATGCTGTTGCCTGGAATGGGTAAGCAGAAGTCCTCCACAAGTGTTACCATTTTTTCCCAAAACTCAGTGTTTGATAAAAATAAGATTAAAAAAGATCTGCCATTTCCTAGACTGATTTAGGAAGTAATGTTGCTGATCAGAAAAGACTTTTAAAAATACAATTTAAGCCTTACTACTGTATTTCAATTCAAGGATTAATTTGCTTCTCACTAGAGGCTTGGTATCACCCTGTTTGCAAAGAGTAATTAAAAAAATTCATTAGTGGGGATGGTAAATTCTTCTGCCATTTCAGTCAATGTTGTAAGGTAATGTAGCCTGGAGCATTGCACAACTTGGCACTTGCTATAAAAGAGGGTATTCTAATAAGATTTACATTTATTAAGACTACTGTGGCTGCTCCAATCTTGATCTTCTTGAAGCTAAAGGGAGAATTCTTACTGACTTGACATAGAATCTGACCCAAACAGCAGGACAACTTGAAATGAAAAGCGACCTTATAGCATCCCTTATTTTACTGGGATAAGAAATAACTTTAAATCAGCATTTTTCACACCATTTTTTCTTACTTGGATATACAATGCACATGCTCATTCACTCATGGAAACACTTGCTTGGCATGGCTATTTTTAAATAAATTACCTTAAAATAAGTTACATCTGTACAAAACACATATACAAGATACAAGACATAAGCAAAGGCACTTGATATAGGACAAGTGCCTAGGCAAATTACACTTTTCTTTTAGCAGATGGCCAAAGCTCTGCACCTTTGGATCCCCAACATAAAAGTTTTCCCTTTTAGGCATAACTGTGTAGACAGAGTCAAACTGAGTTATGTTTGTGCCCATACCATGACATGCACTCGTTGCACTCCTTTCCCCGGTCAAATACAATTAACAGAGATAGATGTGATCATATGGCTCATATCTAAGCCATGGCCTCCTACCTCAATAAGAAGAACAAATTTTAAGGCTGAATCACTCTCAACACCACCTGAGTTAAACCAGGCTCTCCCACTTAATCAGATAAGCATAGCAGGCATTGTGAGAAGGGTCAGCTGCTGAGGTGTTCTGCTGCCTTAGCTTGGCGCGGTCGTCATGCATCTTGTTACCTTCATTGATGTTTTCTCCTCTCCTGGAGCTATGGGTTCCATTATACCAACTGACAACAAACCTAAATTCATAATACTTATTTAGGTTGAAGAGAACTTTGTTATATTCTTTTGAAGAATTTGCCTTTTTCAGCCAATAGACTCTACATGAAGCCGCCCAGCTCTTTTAAAACTAAAAGACTTTGCATGCTGAATTTACTCACATGTTTAGAGAAAATAGGAAGTAAGGACATCAGTTGACTCTATAGCAAGTCAGAATATTTATTCTGTTGATGCAAGTTGATTGTGGCTGCCAGAAATGTCTTTTTTACTATGGTGTTGGCTTGTAAGAAGTAGAAAAATTTGGTGTGTCATTTTCACTCCACTTTCTCTCTTTGAGAAAGATCATCAGTTACTTTCAGGGAACCTTATTGTTATTACAACAGGTAAGGGATGAAGAAAATTACCAAGTACCATTTATTAATTTCTTGGCATCCAGCATTCAATTTTCCCGAAATAATTTTCTAGATTTGGGAGTTGTTTTTTGGGAGTTGTGCCAGAGATGCATGCAATACTGAACATACAGCACATCACAGAGCCTTCAACATGCAGTAAAGGAGAAGAGCAATCGGAAGCATCATTGGAGCTAAACACTGGATTTTATAGAGGCAAATATGTAAAAATAATTGTTTTAAGTATCCCAAGTCTTTCTGCATGAAGGCCTATTTTTCACTCTTGAGTAAAATAGCCAGACTGGTATCTGCTCATGAGCCAAGTCACACACTTTTATTTCTATTGTGAACAAGAAAGAGCTTACAAACAAAGATTTAATTCTTTAGCTGAATAAATAGTTTCTTGGAAGCAATTATAAGGGGCTCAAAATGCCTATTATGCTTTGATTATAATTATAATTCTCACTGAGTCATCAACTCCTATAGCAAGGCCTGGTATTTTTTAATAATGAGGAACTGAATTTTTAGCCTTGAAGAGCTGTCTGCCCAGGACTGCAGAAATGTATAAAGCATACAGCTAACATGAATGTTTTTCTGCACTGCCATTATAATTGTATAGATTGGGGAAAGGAAGTACGTCTATAATTTTATAAAGAGTAAGCTGCTTATAGCAAATACATAATTTCATTGTTAACTTTGTTTCCAAATTATGTATCGATGACATCTTGGGATGCTTTTGGAAAAATTACCAGTGCTTTAAGGTATTCCCTTAGCTCTTTTTCAGCCATCTCTGTACCTATTTTGCTCTTTCTGACTCGAGTTGCCCAGCCACCCAACTGAATGTGTCAGATTAGTCAGATTAGTCTGGCAGATGTGCTCCATTCCTGTGGGCACAGCAGCTTTCAGTAACCCCAGCAGTTGGGCAAACGCTTGAGGAAATGATCAAGACTGATACCTGGCTGTCACCATGGCAAATATTAATGGATGTCTTTAGAAGGCAATGTTTTAAGTTTAGCAAGCTGGCATTTTTCAGAACATTTCTGTCAAATAACTCCATAGCTGCTACATCTGAGACACTGCAGTGCTGCCACAACCTTACTGACAGCTTTTAGGAAGCACTTGAGTTCCGAAACAGCTTGAACAGTATCCAGGAAAGTTGGGAACCCCAGGAAACGCATTAGTTCTTTGTCTCTCTTTTAAAATAACATTGGATTGACATTAGAAACAACATTCTCTCTGGAGTCACAGTGTTAGACTGTGGCCTCAAGCCATGACCATCATTGGCCATGAAGCAAAGAAGGATCAGCACAAGTAGACCTGGAAGCTGTGTTATTAAAGGAATCTGATCAGCTGAGCCAACATGTCTCTTGGAGATTCAGAGCAGAACATAGAAGAATGTTTTGTGCCAAATCAGTCATTAACTCTCACCTACTCCATCTCACCAGACCTCTTTTAGGAAACAACAGGGACAGCAGTGCTACCACTCTTGCATTTTTGTACTCGGACACTGCACAAAGGCATGCAAGTCCCTGCCCCAATGCTTCTAGGAGCCAACAGGGGGCTTCCAACAAATCCCAGGAGAAGGAAGGATTGTTTGCACCTCCTCTCCCTCCAGCACCCCTCTCATACATATATATGTATGCACAATCAGGTCTTTATTTAATGGGAGTTGAATTTACAACACATTAAAAGAGTGTGTGGTTTGTACAGAAAGTGATAATACGGATTTAATTAGTTTGATCTTGCTTTCTGTGCTAAAGCTGAGTATGTTTAAATTATTTTTGTGGCATTTCTTCTTTATTTGTTTTGTATGAATCATAAATAATAATACAATAAGTTTGCAGATGTCTTTTCTGGTGGCTATTAGGCTGTGAAGCAAAATGGGAGTGCTCAGTGGAAGACTAACAATAATTTTATTGTTACAGTATGTTTAATTCCAAACAAATCTGAAATCTAGATGACTTTACAAATATTAATCCTTTCACCCATTCTGGAAATGCTGACACTTTTTGCATATGTCTGTTATGAAAACAAGTTCAGAAAAGCACAAGACAACTAGTTGGGACAGATACCCATTCGACTTTACCTAGTCTGCCAAAACTTGAATGAGTAGAACAGGCTAGTTCTGCCAGCTCCTCTTAGTGGAAAGCTAATATAACTCACCATCCACCTCTGTGACCAGCTGCACTAACCCAAAGGAAAGGGCAAGAACACATGGCCAGGATCAAAGAATCATGGGAAGACTCTTTTTCAGGGCTTTGGATTAATTTAAGCCAACTCTAAAAACCTCACATTCTTGTTATAGCTAGAGAAGTCCCTTGTTTCATTTTCAGGTGTGCTTTACTTTTTATCCCCTTACAAGTTCCTTGTATTTAATGCTGCAAATTAAGACAGGAGCATATTAGGCAGATCACTTAAGAGGCTTGATATTTATAAAAATAACATTTAATTTCCTATTTCTTTACAGATAAGAAGAACAAAGAAGTATCATCAGTATAATGTTGCTCAGCATAACGAGTGGATGTTGATCAGCTAAGAAGATTTCAATATACCAAATAGAATCAAACTGTCAGCAGGCAAATTGAGAAAAAGTGAAAGAAAAGAGGAGATATGCTGAGAAGACTTGACATTAACAGAGCTGAAATTAAAGGAAACCCTTTGAACCAAAGAGCTTTCTGCTCTCAAAATCTACCAGCTGCTGGAGAACAGGGAATTTCAGTGACCTGTGTTGCACCTAAAGGATAAGCAATTCTGAAATAGCCTGTGTGGGCTCAGTAAGACAGCAGCATGTTTCTTTGCCTGAAAAAAGCCAGTCCAGGGCTACTCTAGGGTTACAGGAAAGGAAGAAAGAGTTATTTCTGGGGACACCACTAAGATTCAATTTGTCATTCTCAGGGAAGTCGATGTACTACAGCAAGAGACTGATTACTGAAACTTGAAGAAACTGATTTAAAAATCCCTAAAATATTTGCACAAAAATTGTCACAAAATACAAATCTTGAAACTTACAGCAAACACCATTAAAAGTTACCAGAGGAGAGATTATAGAAAGTGCAAATTTTTAAAAAAGCACAAATTGCACAAAAGCACAGACATATTGTGGTATAAAGGAGCAAGGGGGTAATTTATTTTTTTTTTAAAGAAAATAGGTATCCACTCTGAAAAAATTCTATAGGAATGAGCTCAATGAAAGGTCAGTGAAAATGGAACTCAGGAAGATAAAGAACATAACTAATAGACATAGATATAAATATATATGCAATTTATTTAGTTATATCCAATACAAGGTATATGTCAGTGTTTACCTAAAAGCACCGAGTAGACAAACTATGGGGAAGAAACATTTATATTTTTTTACCTTCATGAAAATTTTTGGAGGCATGTATTAGAGTCTAATTTTTCACTCAGTTATCTGAGAAGATAGACCTCTGTTTGATATTAAGCTAAATCTAAATTAATGATTTTTTTTTTTTCAGCTTTTTTTTTAAAATCTGAAATTTTCATGAGAAAATATGAGCCTTGGTAAGTCGGAGCAATAAGTATTAACATGGTACTTCACCAGAAATTCACTGTCTCCTACTAAATCAAACCAGGCTGACCAAGCTTGTGTTCAGTTCACAGGACTCTTCTTCAGATACTGAAATTGGTGTTTTTTCCACCTGCACAACAGATGGAGCACAATGACAGCAACCTTAGCCAAGGGCTGTTTTGTCACAGCTCTGCCACAGTCCACTGTCTGAGTTCAGGGCATGACCAGGCATCCGTGAACAGGAGCGCCTTGAGGCATCGAAGGAACCCGTCGGGTTTTGGGGTGCTTTGGTGAGGAACTCTGCCCACAGGCCAGCTCTTCCTCTGGAGTCCCTGGTTTGTGACAAAGAGTTGGAGGAGACTGACTTTGTAGCTGCTATCAAGGGCTGTCTTTTGGCATTCCAGCACCATCACCCAAGTCCTTTTGCATTTTTAAAGACTGTCCTGTATTTGTGGCAAGGGAGCACCCTCTAGACACTAGCCCTGCCCATAGCTTGTTCTACAGCATGAAACAAACAAGATAGGAAACCATGGACTTGGGACAATCATCAACTTCCCATACACAAGATAACCTTCCCAAGGGGCAAACTGTTGCGACCTGTGACTAAATACTGCTCAGAATATGGGAATTTCATGCTGTATACGCATTTGATTAACTTTGATACTCAATATTCAGGTTAGTGTGCTGTCTAATGAATTGTGGAAGTAACACTTCATACGTATTGCATATAAATACATGGAAATATTTATTCTCATATTTAAAAAACTCATTATTGGCCTAAAACCAGGAATACCATCATTTGAAGTTTCTGTTTATTTCCTTGGGCACTGAATTCAGTTGTTATGATGAAGCTTTTTCTAACCTGCCACTAATGTCGTGTTGACAGTTGTCCCTTTATCTTTGTGTCCTCCCACCTCCTTGCTCAGACAATCATGTCTCCTTTGCTTCATAAATCTCTACTCTTGGAGATACCTTTTTCCCTGATACTTAGCCTTGAAGCTACGTTCCTGAGGATGTTCACCTGATGTATTAAACAGCATTCTGTGAAACTTGGATGCCTTTGGGTTTCACCACAGACTGAGATACAGGTTTTTCTAAGAATCATTAACCTTTTTACAAGGACTTGGTCCTGTCATAAAAACTCAAACCACTGCTTACTTTCATTATCAAGGACCACAGGAACCCAATGGCTTCATGACATTTTCACAGAAAACAGTTTTTAGTGATAGTTTCTAAATTCAAGTAATCTACAAGCCTTGTAGGAAACTCTGGGGATGTGCATACATGCAAATCATACACAGAAAAACTTTCTGGCTACATATAATACTCTTAGATTTGTTTTGTTTTAGCCTTAGGTCTTGAATTATCTGTAGTATTGTATGAGTTTTAACTTACTCTTAGCAATTTTGCTTAAAGCTGTCTCTCCTACAGGACAAATGTTGTCACATGGTTTCATTTTATCTGAAGTGTGCACACATTTTGCCATTTTTGGTGTATCTTTCACAATCAGCTATTCCAATAAGTACAGTATCATTTATGTCTGACTCATTAACCATGCAGACATTTCTGTTTCACTTGGTTTTGCTCTTAGTAAAAAAATGTTTCATTAAAATGGTAAAGCTGAGCAAATAATTTACATCAAACACTTTATCTTCCTTCTCCTTCTGGGAAATCTATGACCAGACTGCACCTATTTCTCAATTATTAATTATTTATACCTTTCCAACACCAACTAATTCATTTATTACTATATGGATTAATTACAGATATCCTAAACAGAAATTAATTTCCTTCACTCTATAATTAGTCAGCCAGGTCAGGTCGCTTTGTCTCAGATCTCTAGGCCATGTCATGTGCAAGAATTCTTTACTTAGAAAAACAAAAATATTAGTGCCAGTAAAGTGCACAGCCTGTGAATGTTTACAGAAATACACAAACTATTTATTTCCAGGTAAATGGACTGTGTTTTGGATAACAATTTTCATCCATATTTATATGTCAGGTTGTGAGGTGTGCAGTAATGGAAGTGAGGCCTTGATTTTGTACATTGGTGTATGAGGCTCTTTTTAGTATCTGCAGAAGTTCTGAGTGACACAGAACTCAATATATAGCATCTCCCAAGTGTAGGCCTCAGATGTCACCCTCCCTTAAGAAACTGCAGTGAAACCAAGGTTGAATTATGGATGCTTGTGCAGGCAACACCAGGTTGAAACCAGGGCACATCTTTCTGCCATGGTTTAACCCCAGCCATTCACCAAACCCCATGCAGCCACTCCCTCACTCTCCCATCAGCAGGATCGGGGAGAGAATCAGAAGGGCAAAAACAAGAAAATCTGTGGGTTGAGATAAAGATGGGTTAACAGGAAAGCAAAAGCTGTACGCAAAAGCAAAGCAAATAAGGAATTTATTCATCACTTCTCATAAGCAGGAAGGTGTTCAGCCATCCCCAGGAGAGCAGGGTCTCATCACATGTAACAGTGACTTAGGAAGACAAATTACATTGCTCCAAATATCCCCACCTTCTTCCTTCTTCCCCCCACTTTATATCCTGAGCATGATGCCATATGGCCTGGAGTGTCCCTTTGGCCAGTTGAGATCACCAGTCCCAGCTGTGTCTCATCCCAGCCACCCATTCACCATCAGCCCCTTGCCAATGTGGCAGTACAAAAAGCAGAAAAGCCTTGGCTCTATGTAAGCCCTACCCAGCCATAGCAAAAGACATCTCTGTATTATCAACCCTGAGTTCAGCACAAATCCAAAACGCAGCCTCATACCAGCCACTGTGAAGAAAATGACCTCAGCCCAAACCAAGACATTGTCTTTGGAAAAGATCAACACCTGCCACTGCTGCCCCTGAATGCGACCACCACTGGCATTAATTCACCTTGAAGGGCAGCAATGCTTCCTCACTGGTTCCTCTGAAGGCAGCACTTCAGGAAAATTGCTCCAGTCTACTTGTGAGCAAGCTAGAAACAAGCTTGGATGTTCGTAACTTCAGCCAAGTCTCCCTTGTGCCAGTTGCAGAGGAGTTTGGGGTGATTCTCCAGAAGTACTACCCTTAATACCCCTTTGGTGAGGGTGTCTGCCAATCACAGATGAAGTGCTGGGCTTCTCTCAACTTCCTGTTTGATTGAAGACCAAATGAGTTTTGTCTTCTGAACAAATAAATTTTTAAAAATCTGAGTAAGTCCTGTGAAGTGCAGTATAGTTAGTTGTTTAAAAGGATATGAGAATCCTGCCATAGTATGCAGACAAATATGTGATAATAGTACAGGATTTGAAAGGTGTCCAACAGTACTAAGGTTTTCAGAATTGAACTTCTTCACCCAGACCCATCCTTTGAGCCTGGTGTCCTCTTGACACACTCCCTAGGGAGCAGATCCCTCTATTAGTAGTTAGGGTGCTATTAGACCTGTAGTTGACACAGAAACAATTTGAAAACTGACAGGGCACTCTTCAGCCTCTCAGCATGGATTTGCACTGTTCAGCTAATAAGCCAGTAACATTTCAAAGGGTAAGGAGAAAAGAGAGTCAAAGGCAGAACTATAGCCCCTATCATGCACAAGTGCAGGAACCGACATAATTTCCAGCTTTAAATAAGGGTTTGTTTCATTACTTGGGTTAGCCTTTTAAAAAACATATTCATAATGGTCATAAACATAAAAAAGATGTCTCTGGTAGACTTGTGCTTTCTGTCAGCACCCATGTTGTCTGTGGTAATGAATCTGAACAGATATTTCTACTGAACTGCTGCATGGGCTCGGCTTGCTGAAGTTGGACAAGCTGCAAGAGAAATTAATGCATTTGGGTCCATGACCTGAATCTAGAACTGGACTGTACTTTAGGTCACACCCCAGCCTACAGCAGATGGGAGGGAATTATAATATCTACCTGATAATTTGTTCTAGAAAAATGCTTTGAGTGGCAACAATCACCGAGATATTTGTCTTCCTTATTCAGCAGTTACACATTCTCTGTTCTCTGCAGAACATGGTAATATTGTGGGGTGATTTCCTCACTGTCAGCTTATAAAAATACGACACTAATTTGTTGTAGTTGGAGTGGCTCTGCTGGGAACCCTTCCAAAACAGTCAAATACCTACATGGACCGACTTGGCTGCCTGGCTTACTACATGCACTCTAAATATGGCAGGGTGAGGCGTATTAGAACATACCAGCCTAGTCACCATCCCCCTGTTCTTGCACTCTCCATAGTAAAATCAATGCACATTGTGCTCTCAGGCTGGGGCTATTTTTAGGTGTTATTTTTCCACTCAGTCTGCAGCTGTTTTCAGTCACAAGCTTCTTTAACTAAAACAAATATACAGTCCTTGGCAAAGGAGCGGTTGTAAAGAGGACAGAAGTGTGCACATGAATCTTGTGCCTGCCTCACAGAGTTTTATGTAGGGAGGGTCAGAGGGGAGCAAAGAGGACCACTGTGTCCTGGGAAGCCAGAGTGAATGCTAATCATCCTGAATTAGCCCAACTTTCAGTCCTCTTCCAGAATGACTGATGAAGGGCAGGCTTCTCAGGGCTGAAGAATTTGGGAGGAAGAGAGCTGGAATGCTACCAGACTCTGCATTATCTGCAACACCTTCCTGAGAGATACACACAAACACCTTCCTTGATGAGTCTTTTTCCCTTAGTATGCACAAGTTCCTTTGGCAGACTAAGAAATCCCATCAGCCCTACTGCATTGCTGTCATTTCCTCCTTCCCTCTCCACCTCAGGAAATGGAGAGAATTGAAGGAATGAGAAGTTATCACATGGATGCCTCAGAACCGACTGGTCTCTGAACAGGAGATGTGGCTTTTGGAACATTTCCTAATCTCTGCAAAATAGAGATCCCCTCCAGATATAGAAAGGAAACAACTTTATTCTTTCTTCCCCATTTCTCCCCTCTGCCCCAAGGCAGCACTGGAAATCCCAAGGCCAGAGCTGCAGCTTCAGCGTGGCAATAGCTTGGTTACACTTCCTGCTAATTAAGAGTGGAAGAGAACAGATTAATCCAACCATATCTTGTTTGGTAATGGAGATTAATGTCACATTAGGATATGTTTGAAGTCAAAAGAGCTTATCAGTACCTGGCCAACTGCTTTTAGTGCTGTTTGTCAGGCTCAGGTGATGGAGAGAAATGAAATGGAGTGATTTTATTGTAACCCAGCATATCCATCCACCCTACTGGACATCTTCACAGTCCACCCTGTTAACAGATAAGGTACTGAGAAGACACATCTCTTGAGATGCTTGTTAACCTTTAGTGCTGCATACAATCCAAGAACACTGAGAAGCTGTGTTTCCTCAAAAGTTTCTCATGTCATAAATTATCATGGTTATGCTGGTGAACATGAGAAGATGAGCAGGCAACATCTTCATTTCTCCATCATGCCATTCAATTCATCTGAGGGACGTCACTGAAATAAGGGAAATACTTTAGTGGATAGTATGTGCTATGCTTGACAGCAAATGTTGGAGGGATTTGGAGCTCAAATTACAAAATCCCAGTTGACCTCCTTAACCCAGCACAGGGCATGATTTTGACATGGAATAAGGACCAGAGTGTCTTGTAGCTTTATTCTGTGATAAAAGAATGAAGCAAGCCCTTCACAGTGAGGCTGGTACAAGTAAAAGAAGTCTAAGTTTAGCTTTTTCTGTTTTCACCAAGCAGAGTATTTGCCACTACATAAAAAGCTAGCTAGCTATGGCGGTAATTAGAAAAAGCTGCATAGTGAGAGCCATTTATGCTCCTCTTTTGACTCATGTTGTTGAAAATTCAGCTTTTGGTAGGGTTTACTGTTTTGTTAGAAACTTTCTCACACTGCTCTCACACTGTCCATTAGGAGAAGCGCTGTCACCTTCACATGGACTGTCTAAACCACAGGTGTGAAGTGCCTCTTTGTGCTATACTATCAAGTTCTTCAGTAGGTTTTGTATGAAAATCAGACACTTCTTCATGAAATCAGAAGTGCCCAGATTATATTTCACATGCGTGAGTTTCCTTGTTTTTATTAAAATTAAGTTTGCTCATTTGCCATTTTCAAGCTAGTTTGAAATGAGGATCACCTTGTATCCTAGGAAACACAGTGAGAATTTTATATGTGATCACATTTTTATCCATGTTATGAAAAAAGCAGATGGTAATTAGGTGCATTATTCATAGGAAAGCTTGTTGAGCGCAGTGTCTGTATGGTTCCAGCTTCGATTAGAACTTGTTTGGAAGAACTACTTCATACCTTTCAATTGCCCCTCATTAAGCGCAATCATTACTCTTCTGTGGTCCCAGTGTGCTTTAATTTGTGCAAACCAGCATCCACAACATCATATAGAAAAAAAACCCAGCATATTTCTGGGGTCCCTTTCATTCTACTTGACATCAGTGTGATCTTTCTACCCATCTGAATTCATTATTATTTACTGCAGCTGCAAATGTGTCTTGTGAGAGGCCACTTGGCAGCAGGAGAGGTGCAGAGCTGTCATGTTTCAGGGACAGCACCTGAACCTTTGCAAGAGACCAATTCACCAACTTAGGTAGAGGAAAGGATGCTGAGATGCACACTGCGAGGCTGGGCCACTGTGTGTGAGGAGGGCAGGTGTCAGGATTCCTGCATCTCCAAGCCTTCCACCGTGGACAGAGTGACAGAGCAGAAAAGGCACAGCCATGCTGCAGCAACAACGAAGTGTCTTCACTAGGACTGGTTAGCTCAACAATGGCAGGGAGGTAGGACCCACCGCACATAACAGCTCTTGTTTCTCATTGAAAAAAATCTTGTCAGCCTAGCCCAGCCTTGCACTCGGGCTTTCTCCAGAGACTTCTCTGTAAAAGAAACCCAAGAAGTCCTCACAGATGGCACTCAGACTTGGAGATTTCCATATGGAAAATATTTTTGGAAAGACAAATAACTGCAACTGGGTCAGACAAGGAGATTTTTTTTTTCATACTGCCCCTGAAAAAAAGAGGGATAAAGCTATTGTTTGTCTGCTTATGCTACACAGAGGCTTCTGTAACCTTCCACAGTGCACTACAGAGGGCATATAAGGAAGTTCAAGTGCATATTAACTCTTGTATCGAGCAAGAAAATGTGTGTGTTTGAGAGACAGGCTATTTGATCTTATCAGTACTGTAGATGTCTGTGTTATTTATTTTGTGGTTAGGACATTCGCAGCTTCTGCTACATCATCTGTATGTGCTTCTAAAGAAAATTATTTGAGCATTTTCCTTAATGACAAACTAACACTCCAATGTCTTCTCTCTCCCCTGCAGTAGACAATACACTTAGACAGTGCCAACTGTGTCCTGCAGAAATAGATTGCTTTGAAGTAGAGCTCAATAAACAGATGTGAGGGTCCAAATAAACCTGGCAAAGTATACACTTGACTAAACAATGCAACAGCATATTTGAGACTTTTTCTTTTCTGCATTTGAAATGTTCGCCAACTCCCTGACTGATACAGTAGATAGGGTGGTTCTCAAAGACTATACATAGCCATCTTCAACCCCTGGACTCCCAGAAGAAAGGCAACACAAAACTGCCATAAAATAAAAGTCATTCAAATTCAAAATCTCTGGTTTGCTAATGATGAAATTGCAGAAAAATTTCCGCTTTCTCTTCTTCACTTAGAATTACTTCTGAGTTGAGTAGTCTACCATTTAAAGTCTCTCTCATTTAAATCACCATGATTCCCAGTATAGATTTTTATCATTCATTTTCAGGCTTCTGCCATCAGAAAAGCTGCTCTTCCCTCCAGTAACCCAGCTCAGGAGTGAGCTCAAGGCTTGTGACAATATTTTTTTTGGTTCACCCTCTGGTGCCTCTGGTATTTAGATATCTGTATTGCAGCAACCTATCAGACCGCCAAAGGCACACCTTCCTAGGCACAACGTTTCTGACAGAGTTGTCAATCCCATTTCACAGGAGACCCCAGATGAACCACAGGAAGGCTGAGTTCATTGTGTCCTTCCTGATATGATTGCCACCTACACATTAGCTCTGCATTTCCAGCTTGACAGAAGTACAAGGGAAATAAATGTCCTTCCTTCCTTCCTTCCTTCCTTCCTTCCTTCCTTCCTTCCTTCCTTCCTTCCTTCCTTCCTTCCTTC
>VYXF01000693.1:230496-253288 GCA_013397295.1 Polioptila caerulea
CCTCCTTCCTTCCCTCC
This sequence comes from Polioptila caerulea, assembly GCA_013397295.1. Lineage (NCBI taxonomy): Eukaryota > Metazoa > Chordata > Aves > Passeriformes > Certhiidae > Polioptila > Polioptila caerulea. Next base: position 230,514 of record VYXF01000693.1, read on the forward strand.
CTCCCTCCTTCCCTCCCTCCCTCCAGTGCCACGCCCTTGATCCCTCCAGCCTCTCCAGGTGGTGGTAACTAGTCCGTGTTGCATACTGACAATTCACACCACAGTTTGCTGTGGAGAAACAAAAAAACCCCCAATCTACAACCCATTTTAGTCATAGTAATGCTGTCTGAATAACTAGGCAGGGACCTAAAACAGTGGGCATGGTGAGTGCATAGCCTGCTGTTCATTTCCCCAGTATCAGTATTTGTATCTAAATCCCTAACCTCAGGTGTCTGTCTCAACACAGAACCTCCCAGCAGCCTACTAATGGCCTTTTCCTAGAAAAAGGCCAGACCATGGCAGGGGCGTTGGAACTAGATGATCTTTAAAGTCCCTTCCATCCCTAAATGTTCTATGATTCTATGATCCTAAAAATACCCATTCTCCATCGTAATCATCCCATTTTCCACCTACCCACTTATCAAATCCTCTAGACCTAATTGCTTTTCCAGAACACGCATGTGACCCTGCTACAAGCTTATCAGCCGAGTTGAAAATACGAAGTGAAGCAAAACAGATGGAATTTCATAACCAATTACATACTACAGAGGGAACCATAGTGCGTAGGTTTCTCATTTTCAAACTGAAGTCAGTCGTCTTGTTAAGCCTCCTTGAAGCTCTGACAGATCCCCTATGTTTTCTTCTGCAGGGAGATCCTGCACGTTGTGAGCATCCTGAGATCCTGCTGCAGGACTAAGACCTTGCTCCAAAGAACTTTAACCAGTGCCTCACCTTCCACTGATCTAACTGCTTGACACGTCTTGTCTGCAGTGAGCCTCTTGTTATTACTGAGCCATCACTCTCTGATTTTCTGTGAGTGCCTGGTAGCGCCCCCTTATTTCACAGCTCAGTGAAAAAAATGGAATATCTACTGAAGATAACTCTTGAACAGGTAGGAGATGTTAGGTTCATGATCAGTAAGTGTTATGGACCTGTAAAAGATACATCCATGCTAAACATGGATGAGAAAATTCTATGGCAGAAGGGTGTAATTAATGTGAAGAGGAACTCCCTTGGTCCGGGCTTTCACTCCTGTCGCATCTGAGCTTGTGGAAATCAAAGTTTATAGTACTCTTAAGTGAGCAGACCTCGCCCAAGTGAATTACAACAGAATAAGGTGACACATACAAAGTGAGAAGTAGGCTTAAAATATCAAGAGCCTGGGGATTTTTTAGTAAAGCACTCAGGTCTCTAAAAATCTTACCCACTAAATTTATTCAAATGGGCTTGTGCAGATTTGCCATGCAGAGATAAATGCAGTGATGATGCAGGGAATCACCCTGTAAGAAGCTGCACAGACCATCACTTTTGACATCATTGTGAGTGAGTTGGAGAAGGGTCAAAGATTGATGCTGTCAAGGGAACTCCCAGTGTGGAGCAAACTGCCCAAGGTTCCACCAGCACAGGCTACTCAAACGAGACTGAGATCTTCAGCACCACCAGATACTGAATGGCTGAGAGAAAAAAAAACAGATTTATTATCCTACCACAGCACTGAAGTATGTTGCCCTGAGGACACAAAAAACAACTGACTACTGCAGGTGAATGGAAAAGTTGAGAAGTGACCTAGATGGTCTTTTCCCTGCTGAGGAGCTGGTCTTTGGCTCTGCTCACGTGCCCCACCTGAAGCCAGTGTGCAGCACAGGGGAAAACCAAGAGGAGAGGCAATGAAAGATGGTGAGGTTAGGGAGGGATGGAGTGACACTGCTTCCTTCTGAGCTGCACACCTGTATGTGTAAAAGAGAGGGACAGAGAAAGCACCACACTGCTTGTTCAGAAAGGTAACAGGGGTAAAAAGAAACAGAGTTAATGTAAGAAAGATGTTTCTAGTTAGTACTGGTACAGCAGTCAATTGAATGTGTGTCAATTCCCTTTCTTTCGCTCAATATATATATTTAGATGTGAGCAGAGACGTTAATCTCAGATCCCAAATGCCACTTTGATAACTGCCAAGATTTGGGAGGGGCTGCTGTAGCAACAATAACGCAACGTTATGTTTTCTGTCCCGATGGACGATTGTATGTGAAGTGCTCCTGTCTCCAATATGTACAATATTTCAAACTTTCCTGCCAAAAATAAAAATGGAAAAAATCAAGAAAGCCTTGAGGCAACAATAACTTATTTGACATCAAGTTACATGGGTTTTACATGTTTATTTCCTCAAATATTCAATTAAAAGCTTACTTACTGCGGCAGATGTCATATCACATGGTGCATATGCTCCCTCTCCAATACAGAGCAGCTTTTTAGAAATTACTGCCAAAATGTTGTAAGAACTTTTATAATGGTTTCAGGATGAAGCATAAAATGTAACAAGCCACACATTTATGTGTGTATTTTATTGATCATTTAGTACTAGCTTTGTATTTGGGAGTGGGGGGTTTTTGATAGGTTTTTCTAGGGGAGGAAGGAATTGTTTCCATGAAGAGAAGGAGAAAACTGTTGTATCTTTGAAAAATGGGCATAGGTGTTTTGTTGTGAGAAGACAAATGGAGTGACCTGAGTGAGATAGGTTTCTTTCAGTCTGCTCTTGCTCTTCAGTGTGAAACACAGAAGGATGTATGGCTACTAATAAGAATTAATTCAGTAAGTTTAGTTCTACTGTAAGGATTTTGCTTCTCTGACAAAGATCTCTGAAAACTCTATTGCTGGCCATTTGGTTAGCTATTATGTGGGTAAAACCAGGCTGTTTTCCAAAATCCTTGTCTGACTTCCATTCATAAATTAGTGCATGTGTTAACCAAACTTAGATTAAATATTAAATAGGTGTAATGCAACTTCATGCATCTATCCAAACCTAGCATGGCCACCTGTTACACTTCACAGTGCAAGCCAGTACTTAGTGACTTTCAAGAAAAAAGATGTTTTCTGTTTGACAGAGTCATCCATACTGGAAATACTGCATACTTTGACTCAGAATTTAAAATCAAGCCCTTGCTCATGGATGCTGGACCATCACACAAGGGTCTTATCAGCTATGATGATCCTTCTTTTGACTGGTACGAGTAAAACAGCTCAGAGGAAATGCTGAATATCATGAGAGTAGAGCTGTGAAAATGAAGGCTGAAGGTAACAACATTTGTATTTTTTTCTGCCTGCTGAAGCCTTGTATAATCCCAAGGAACAGGGTTCCTGGGAAGATATCACTGCCTTGCTCAGCAAAGGAGCAACAGACCTAGGAAAGAGGGTGAATTTTAAAAACATGGTCATAACACGTGCCAGCTGACATGTTACACACAAGACTGGCTGAGGCAGTAGTATGGATCTGTCTTTGCTAGTGTTAGTGCCTGCTCCAGTCTCTGTAAACAACACATGTCAGCACTGGATCAATATACTTGAAATGACAGCGACTTATGGATTTTGAGGAGCTTTCAAGACAAAAAAAACCCCAAATATCCCAAGTGTCTTCAATGCAGAGCAGATCTTGACTGTCACCTGAACATGACACTTAGCTTCCTGTGGGCAGCCACAGAGAGACTTTAACCCTAACTTCCCAATGCTTTCAGCTCAGGATGGGTACTGTTCAAGATTTTGTTTCACTTTAGCGTGGGCTTCTGATCCTCTTCCCTTGCCATAGGAAGATAGGCAAGAAGCCCATCTTGAGCCAAGAAGCTCCCAAATTATTTCTTTGTTCTCTTCTGGAAGTGATTCTAAGCTGAAATTTCATGTTTGATTCCTTTCTGCAAAACTTCTACAGTGTGCAGGAATGCCATGCACAAAAAAAAGACTGAGAAAACTCACTTGTTTAAGATGAACAACACAAACTCTTTACTTTAGAGGTTACTCAAAATCTAGTTGTCCAACAGAGGGGAGGCTGCTGCAGCTCCAGGTCTGCAGGTCCTGCCAGTGTAAGGCTGGGTAGGTATTCCCAAGGTGCACACACACAGACACACAATCACAGAATTACGGGTTCCTTTAAGCTGGAAAAGACCTCTTATATCATCCAGTTCAACCATTAACTTAGCACTGCCAAATCCACCATTAAACCAAGGCCTTCAGTGCCCCATGCATATGCATAAATACAGAAATATTCAATATAGATCCCTCCTTAGATACTCAGGTCTATTCAGCAGCTGGTACTTAGATCCCTGGTCACCTCAGCAGCTGGCACCTGCATATACAAGTGCCTGAGGGCCACAGTCATCCTGCTGAGGGGTACTCAACCCCTCTCTGACAGTTACCCATACACACACACTCACTACAGATTCCCCTTGGACACTCAGACTATCCAAAGGCTGGCCCCTGGATCCCCCTGCCTCCCTGGTACCACATGCATAGACACACACATATAAGCAAACAGGTCTCTCTGGGAGCAGGTCCAGACCTACAGGCCCTCCAGTGCCTGACCTCAGCCAGCTCTAAGTTCCTCTTTTCTCTCCAGAATCCATCCCACACCATCCAGCCTCCCTCCCACCTGACTACCATGGCTGGACAAGTGCACTGACCACCAGCCTCTCCACACATGGCCAGACCCTTGCAGCACAGAAGGCAGAGGAACACCGTGGCAGGCACACAGTATTTGGTGCCATTTGGTTGAAACTGGACTAACCACTTAATCTGATCAAGTGCCAAATTTTCCATTGAGCATTCTTTGGAGAGGATGATCCTTGGATTCATATGCATGTTTCACTGCATGCCATAGGCAGGTGTTGCAAAGAAAACTACCTTGTAAAGTAAGGATATATTCTGTAAAACACACAAGGTATATTCATGCACCTTTTAGTGTAATTAGGATCTGGAAAAGGTAAATAAACACTGCAAAAAGATGTCCTGTCATGTATTTTCAAACAAAATTTGAACTGACATTTTCATCTTCTAAGATACTGTAGCTTACAAATTGATTCATTTAGATTAGATGGCAAAATTCCATTAAGGGGTCCAATTAGATGAATAAAGGCACTTGCAAGTGGAGAAGTGATGTTCACTTTGTAGAACCCAGCCTCTAGGAACATGTTACTTATCCCTGGTTTCACACAGTGATGAAACAAACCAAACGAAGCATTTAAAGTTGAATGCTACTTTGAGCATAAGGAAACAGACTGGAATTAAAGCACAAACACCACACTTCACATATATACCAATCCCAGTATTACTGATCATTTTTTAATGCATTCCAAGCTTGCAACTACTATTCCTTAGAGACAATTGGTCCTTTGTCATTTTGATAGAGAAACATACAAAAGAGACATGGGAAGCCTTTTCCAGCCGCCCACATTTCCCCATTAATTGTTCGACTGCTCCCTTCAGCAAGTTTTGAAAGACATTTTCTGGTTCAGTTTCTCATGGATCCAGCGTTTCTCATTCCATTATTGGCTTTTGCACCACCATCTAAGGTGCTTCAGGGTTTGGAAGTTCTTCCATGACACTATGCTATTTGTTTGGGGTTTTTTTCTCAGCCCACTTCTATCACTACTGTAGTTGTACAGGGTGTACTGCCCTACCCCACTGACATTAAGCCATAGTCCAGGACTGGCTGGTGGTCAAAACTTGTTCCTTACTGACCAGTGTCTTTAATTAAAAAGCTGGTGAGATCAATGCCAGCAACCTCACAAGAAACTCTTGAGTGCTGACAGCAGTCGCATTAGCACATTAACTTTGGGAATTGCTCTTCTGGGCTATCCATCTCCCTGGAATGCTGGGCTGGGATTCAAAATGTGCATTTCTGCCAAACCTTGTGAGGGATAAGAAGGTTATAGAGAATATGAGTCAGAAAAATAAAGCTTTTGAAAGAGCCCTGCTCCACAGATGCAGTTCTCCAGAGTTTCTGTGAAATCCAAATTTCAGAGCAGAGCTGGGAGGGAAAGAAAGTACTGGAATTTAATTTCTTGCACAAGACTGAAAAGCACTTTGGAAGACTTAATCCGACAGCAAAGCTTCCACAAAAATAAATGGTGATTTGAGTCTCTATTGACAGCAAAAAGCATAGACCAAATATCAACAAGGGTGTCCTCCAAAAAGCATGCTTTGTATATTGAGGAACCAAGAGGAGTGTCTACAACAATAGCTATTTCCTCATGGGTCTTTTGGAAAAGAACCCTGCCTACACATCCTTTTCTTTGTCAAGAAAACTAGTAGCCATCAAGAAATGGCTACTCCAGGCTCTGTCTAAAGACATAGGCTTAAAATCTCTAGTCTTAGAGGAACACTGTGGTCATATCTACTGTGCAGCTCAGCCCATTCCAGCCTCACATGGGAAAATTTCTGCTCAATTGCAACTACAGAGTGAACTTAATTAATCTGGAGAAACAAATAAACAAAGTAATAGAGCTGTCAGGCACAAGGAGCCTGGGTGCCAGGTCGTCTGTTATCACAGGTATTTGTAGAATCCCAAAGATAGTTCCCATCTTCTGTCCATACTCACATGGAAAGATGGGAGGTAGGTGTAAAACCAGCAGCTGCTCCAAAGTACAACTTTGCAATTGCTGAGAACTAGTTCTTTGAAACACTGAACCTTGAACTAAAGAAGCAAAGAGCATGCAGGATATTTTTCTTCATACAATACTCTATCCAACAAGAAATTTGGATCCACATTAAGTTATCTAAACTTAGGTTTTCACATCTCTCCAAGACACCACCGCAGTTAATTTAAGGGCTATTGAAACACATCAAAAACTCAATTGCTACACTTGGTCAGCTGAATAGCTGCAAAGCCAAATTAAATTTTAAAGTCTAAATCTGTAAGCTGAATCTCCCCCCACCGTGCCTCTCTGTGGCAAACAGTTGGAATTGTGCAGCAAGAAATGATTGTAGCAATAATCAGACTGGCTCTACCTCGAACAAAAAACTTGGTCATAGAAAGACAAGGCTGAACACGTGTTCATACACTACAGAAACAGGTGATTCCTGCCAAAAAAAGGATAAAATGAGCAAACAATTCTTCCCTTGATTTGACAGGTCAATTTTAAGATCTTGTTACAAATACACTTTTTGATCTGGTTTATGGCATCATGCTCAGTGTGTGAATAACTACAAAGTGTTGCTACCAGCCATTCAGAATAGCAGACTGAATTACATTAGAGCCTTTTCGGATTTGTTTTTAAGCAATCAGTGTCAAGGGGCGCAATTTTCTGTATGTCTCTCTTCTGGAGTATGTAGTCATTCTCCCCTTTGAATTTACTTGTGATAGTCACTGATCAATTTCAACTTTTCTGTTGAATAATGGGACCTTCAGATATATCCATACTGCAAACAGAACTGATAAGAAGGTTGATTTTTCCAGAAACTATTCATAATTTTTTTGAGGGGAAAAACACACTATAGTCTTGTGGACTGGAGGCAGAAATGTGGACACTGACCAGAAAATATCAGTGGTGGGAAATGATGGAAATCAGGAATAACAGTTTAGGTAATTTATAAACTAAATCCTAATAGAAGCGACTAAAAGTGACTGCAACAAAATATTGGAAAGGAAATATAACTATCATATATTCTTGTACATTCTTAAAACTCCACAGAGCCGATTTGTTTTACATATGTAGCAATGGCCTGTTCCTGCTGGTTTCAACTGATTTTACTAATAAAAGTTTTCTGAGGTGAATGTATCTGATATCAAAGCCAGGTCTTTATGGACTGGGATAATTAAATGAATAACTCAGGGTTTTAACTCAACTTATCATATTATGATGGAGAATTTTAGTCATAATATATGATACTGACTTAATTATTGCAAATCAAACTAGGTGATTTAAGATATGACACCTCTAGGCCTGTGATATTGGCCTGTCATGGTACACAACTAAAGGGAAAACTTTTTTTTCCTAAAGATGCATGGGAAAAATGGAAAAATTTCTTGCTTAGATGATTAATAATTGAGGAGGATGTGTTCTGACCTGTCAAAGAATATTAGAAGAGCTATCTGAAACAACCTTGCAAAGTAGTTCAAATGTGTACAGTAACAGAAATTAAAATTACCTGGCCCACTCAGATCTTGAAGTCAAATATTCATTTATTAGAGTCCCTAGTGAAAAACAGATACTTACAGGGGTTGACTCCTGTCAGCTGTTAGACAGTGAGCTGCAGAATTGTCTCCTGTTTCTCTGCATTAGTTAAAGAGGAAGCTGAGATCACTTGCATACACTAAAGTTCAGTTTTAGGTGGTAACAGGTGAATGAGTTCTTCCCTTACACCATTCTGATTTGTAAAACAAACATTCTCTTTGGGGAAAATGTTTCCAGGCGCATACAGTAGGTGGATGGACCTACAAATGAGACTGCACTGTCCCATTCACTGATGCTGGTTAGATGAGCTTTGTCACAAGGCAGGTAGAAGACTCTGCTCTTTTTTGGTGTCCGAGACACAGGTTGGGGGTGAAACTGGCCCCCGTTAGAGCCCTTGCACACAGCACACAGCAGTCACACGTGTGAGCCCCTATCCCACAGCACGGGTCTCAGGAGATGGGCAACAGAATTGGGCATGAGCACAGCCAATGAGACAGCCATGCATCAGGCAGGTCCCTTCTTCTTCTTGTGTTTTGGGCCATGTAGACCAATTTGGAAGAATAACTATTGGTCTTCATGACAAATACCTGCAATATTTATTTTCATATGAGTATGTTCAGAATTAACACTGCTCTGAGTCAAATACATTTTTCTCTTGGAAACGTTCTATTATCTAAAAGTCAGAATCAACATTATTGACACTCTGCTCCCTGCATAAAACTTTCAAAAGTTTATGCTAGAGATTTACATTTGGGAGGAAATAAAAGCCCTGGGGAACACAGCATGGGATCTTGGCTACATTGAAATCAATGGCAAAACTTCCACTGACTTCAGTTATTGCTGAGGAATTCGTGCATACAGCAGCTCAAGCAACTGTGTGCATCTATGGTGTGATTTCTGAACATGAGCAAAAGAGACTGCCATGGGTTAATTGGTACATGCCTTCACTAGATCCAGTTTCTTCCCTTTTTTTCTCCTTTAAAAATACTTTCCTTTTGGAGACATACACCGCAATTTGTTCTGCTGCTGTTCTTTGCTGTACTGGAGGTGAATTACATGTACTGAGTGGATGATCCACTCTGTAGGAAGTACAAGACACTAAGGAATATTTATCTGTCATTCTGAGGAAAACAGAGCTAAGAAGTAAAGACAAAGTGGCCAGAACAGGGAAGTATGCACATTGACAGGATAATCTGAGCATTATGGCTTTCAAATCTACCTGTTCTGTAACTGGTTTTGATTCATCTTGGATTTGCATTCATCTTGTTGGTTTCTGCCCATTTGGGAAATTTTAAAACTGTTTTCAGGTTCACTGAAATATGGGAAAAAACCCATGACAGTTAAAAACCAAGTGATACATTAAATAACACTGAAAGTTAAACATGAAGCAAACAGCCAAGTAAATAGCATGGATCAGAGGGGTTAAATTAACACAAAGGAAATATGCACATTTATTCTGAGGAAACAAAAAATGATCAGTAGATCCACTCAAATCAATGCAAAAAAATTGAGTCTGACCTGGTGCATCACTACGAAAAATATATGAAAGCCCATCCCTCTCCCTGTGAAAAGATGCTCTAAACTTCCCAGACACAGACACTTTAGGAGTGATTAACAACAGCATCAGTTGATCTTTGTGCAATGTTTTAGAGATCAGTCTCCTCACTAAAGAGGGAGGTTGATAGATGCATCCAAGATTACTCATTTTCAGCTGTTTCTAGTTTAACTAACATGTAAAATGCTATGTACAACAGCCATGGTTTGGAGGCATTGTTTCTACATTCCTTTTTTAATTTTAGCAGCTATATTTCTTCCTCTTAATCCCTATAATAATCCTGTTTTGAGGCATGATTAATTATTTAACTTTGCCATTCTCTCAGGGAAATTATAGACTAAATTGCATGCATGTTATTAATACAAAGCACCATTTTGTTAGCTAATTTAGAATTTCACACCCACATCAAACAGGCAGATGTCTATAATCTATTATTTGTGATCCCACTGAACTGTGCTGAGCAGAGAGAGCCCACACTCCTGTTCTCCCTCCCTGCTGTGAGGGCAGCATCCTGCCGTCAGGTCCCCACGGAAACCCAGCCCCGCACACACTGCTACACCATCTTCTGAGTCTTCCAATTTCACAGCCTTTCTCCCTTAATGCCATGCTCAGTGGACACAGCTGGCTTCTCCTTTCTTTTTGGAAGTTTTTGTTTTAAATTCCTTTACTAGTGCTTGATTGCCATTGGATACACTCCGGCTCGGTTAATGCTTCTCGGTTTCACTGCCGTCATTTCTGGCCCAGGTTTTGGCCCCCTCGACCAGCGATCAGAATTTCTCCCAGAAAGAGGGGGCAAGGTAAATATAAACTCTCCTCCCAGTTGGTTTTGCTTCTAATTTAGAAATGAAGATGGTATATTTATTTCAAAAGGTTACATGTCCTTTTTCTTCATTTTTGGCTCTCACAGTCATTTTGTATTGCAACAAACTTCATTTTTAAGCCTTGTGCAGTACAATGTTGTTTCTCCTGTAATGCTGTTTAATGTAGCAACACAAACCTGGCAAGTGACCTGAATTTCACAGATCAACTGCAACCACATAGGAGACCTGCAACAAGAATGTTTTGTTTCCTCTCTTGATGTTCTAATTGCTGCCCATGATCCAACTGCTCCCCCATCTGACCTTGCATGCAATTTTCATCACTTATTCTTTGGAGGCTGTCTAGATGTGTGACATGTCTGCAATTCCTCTTGGTATAATGCATATTCAGCACCTGATCAACTGTGTGTCTCTGGGTGTGAGACAGTCTAAATGGAGCCATATCAAATGAATTATGTGATGTACAGGGTGTCTTCAAGTATGTCATAAGCTTAGTGTGTACGCCAGATTCGAAAGGCAAAGCCCTACTCTCTGTTGAATATTTTGCATGGACCATCTGAGAAGTCAGATGTCTTAATAGAGATTCTTTTTTTAAAGCAAGCAAGAATCTTTGGATAGGCTGAGCCACTGGAATATTGGTACAAGCTTGTGAAGCCTGATGATGTTTTCCATTTGTCACGCACCTTTCTTGTTACAATCTTTTTTCTAGTAATTTTCTTCAGACACCTCAATTCACTGAGTAATAAATACAAAGAGTGAGGGTGAGTGTAGGGGATACTGCTGAGACTTTGCAAGCACTTCTACAATTCTGCATATGTTTATTGTACTCTGAATCCACCAGACACTTTTTCCCAGGGCCAGAGAAGACTGCTACCCACAAAGCTTGTGTGCACTCTTGTTGAAACACATTACATTTCTCCCTTCATTTCCCATGTATTTGGTTAACTGGAGGACAAGATAATTCTGGACGAGAGCCTTTATTTTCATTAAAAGTTAAAGATCACCTCATGAGTGTAGATCAGCCTTGTGGTATGTCTTAAAACTCTTTATTTACTCACGTTTCATGCACAGTATGTTCCTTATATTCCATATGCCTTCTCTCTCAGAAACAGCAACCTTACGTGCACCAAAAAATCAAGTTTTAACAATGTATTTTTAGTACATATCTATGCGTTACTAAATGTATGTGTGACCTGGAAATCCTGCTGCAAATTTAACTTCTAGAATAAATAAAGGAAATTATTATGGCTTTGGGGCAGCTATCTATTTCTAATTTGTGACAGCATTCTTTTTTCTAACAGAAGAACAACACCCAGTGACTGGTTCAAGAGGGCCAGAGCGGTCTGGGAGTTCTTTCTTCAAGATCACCAGAGGAAAATGGGGGATCCTAACCCAGCCAGACAAGTCTTCATGGTGGGGGAAAATCTCAGATCTACTGGCTCTCAGGGGCAGCATCTTCTTCCTTTCTTGATCTGCCATACAGACTCCCAGTATGGAAAATCTCTTCTTTTCTCAGCTTATCACCTATCTCACCTATCTGGTGCTGCTGGCTTGATGGGCCTAGAAGCCATCTATGGCTGCCACCCTATTTGATGGAGCCCGCATCCAGGGACAAGGTGCTGTGAAGATTTAGGGATGCTCCAGCAAAGAGCTGGAGAGACCTAAATGGACCAAATGCTGGGCCATGCCTTTTCAAACTTAGATGCATATGTTCACTTCCACCAACTGAAAATTCATAGCAGTTAGTTCCTAAAATGCTTTCACTTACCCTGCCCTCCTGTGTATCACAACTTTAGATATGCCCTCTCTCGTTCAAATATGGGAAGATATGCTGGAACTAACAGGAAAAGGCAGCACTGATCTGAATGAGTTTTCTATCAGTTCTACAGCTGGCCATATCTTAACCTTAAATGAGAAAGCCACAGAGGACAAACGGGTGTCTTTTCCCAAAGTCTGGTATTGCAGAACTGCCAGCAGACAGAGCTAGTATAACCCTAAAATCACATCTCTGCCTGTGGGGAGCACTTTCAAGGCACACAGATGTCCACTGATAGAACCTTGAGCTGAAACAGGCAAAGGCAGCTGCCATCAGTGGCAAATCAAGTTATCATTAATGCTAACATTGGAAGAACTCAACTAATGGAGCAGTACATCTGGATATGTAGAAGAAAAACATCAGGACTAAGGAAGTGAAATTATATTCTCAGGAATGAATTATTCACTACATGTGTACAACCAGCAGGGAGAGAACCACAGGCTGAGGAAAATATGCTCAAACTTACCAACAAAAATAAATACATGAAAGTATGATGTGAGCATCAGCTACATTTCCTAAGCAAAAGCTCCACATGGAGGCCTGAAATCCAACTATATTTGCATTTTGACATATTATCACCAGAAAAGACACAGCAATGCAGCCCCTGAGGCGAGGGAATTCAACGTTGCCAGGCCATCTGGGCTTTTTTCTTATGGATGGAAAATTTCTCTGCTCCCAAATGTCCTACAGCATTGTATAGAGGGAAGTAAAGAGGGCAAATGGGGGATGCCTCGCCTTAGAAGCAATAAAGTTATTGCAAGGAATCATCCGGACAAAAAGCCTGCACTCTTGAGGAAAGTGGAGATGTTTGTGCACTATCTCTCTGAACCCAAGCTGTCCACTAGCTTCCTCTTTCTTCCCAGTCTTGATGAGCTCACTATTACCTCCTGTGACTCTTCACAAAACTGTTTCACTTCCTCTCTCATTTTCTCTCTGAGCAGATCCCCTCTTTGATTTGCCATTACACCTTATTCCAGGCACATCACTCCTACACACACACAGGCACAGGCACGCATGCACACAGAGAAGTCTTGGGGAGATATTATGTTGAATTAGTCTTCTTGAAAGCTGTAAAGTGTGGAATAAATTGGAAGGGTGCTAAAGCTCCATGGGTCTAGTTTGATGAAGTAATTGAGGGCTGCATGTTGTTTGCTTTTGAATTACTGTGCAGCTCACAGAAGTTTCAGAATTCAGGGGGAAAAAAAGAGGAAAGTGCTTTGAAATGCTGTCATGGGAATGCCCACTTTGAAGCTGTGCTAGGAAACCCATCCTGGAGTGTTTATGCTCCTGGGAAAATTCAGCCCAGATGTGACAGCAGAAACAATGATGCTTGAGCCATAGTTACAAGGCCTTGCCATGAGGGAACACTACATGACTGGGAATGAATGGAACCAAAGTACATTTCAATCAATGAAACTATGCTGATATGCTTTGAATCAAACAAAGAAACTTGGGTCTCTACTGATGCCTTCAAGGATGGCCCTGGGGCAATGCTGTTCCAGGAGAACAGAAGAGATTCACTTGATTCTCTATGGCATCTGTTACAAGACTGATGTCTGAGTCTGAACAAGTACATGCCTGACTCTAAAGTTTAGGCATGGCCCATGGGTGTATGAAATTTTCTAGGCATATGTAAGCTTTGGAACCAAACTGAAACTGGTCTTCAGAATTACTTTTTGCTTATATTCAACACAATATGCATACATATGTGTATACACACAAATATTTTAAGAAATTTGGATCATATATTTGTACAACCAAGCCTAATGGCAAAAGTACAAAGCTAATTATTTGACTTGACAATGAATGGTAGGTGCTTGGTAAATGCAAAAGTAGGTGGCAGATGCAAAAACATTTTCTTATTTTTACTTCATTACAGAAAGGTGAACAGCACGTGAACTGGTGTGCCATGCAAGTGGCAGCTCACCAAGGACAGGAGGGAACTGACAACCTCGTGCTCTTTGCTGGCTCACTGAAGGTCAGAAAACAGCATAAGGCAAATTTCAGCCAGGCTTTGAAGAGGCTGTCATTAAGGCGGTTTCTATTTCCACAAATGAAGGCCACTGCAGTAGTTTAGAGGGAGCAGCTGCAAGGCAAGTGGTGGGCAGGCTAGACTCAGACGTTTTCAGTCAGATATTATTCATGGATTAATAAGAGGAAAAGTGACTTTACGGATTTACCGGCGCCCAGTGCTGGTGGTCAGCAAGTTCATGTCAAACTGTTAAACAGGCCTTCCTGAATGGGACTGGGATTAGTTCCCTTTCCCACTGGAAGCCTGCTGTTTAAAAGCAGGTCTTTTGTCTACAGGATTCTGCCAGGCACGAAGCATGGTGGCCCACAGACAACCTCAGAAGTCTCAAACCATCTGGCTACTTTCATTTTACTGCTACCAAAGATGTCTCTATCATCTCAATAGCAGCTTAGTCAGGCATTTCTATCCTTATCTTATTTTTACCTACAAGGTTCTACAGTAATGACCAGCTGGCTGAAGAAACCATTTCAAAACCCAACCACTATGACTGTCTTTGTTTTACACAACTAGTGGACATAAATTCTTGTCATTTTGTTTTATGCGAATGGCAGGATTTATTAGATCAGACAGGTCATTTAGTAATCTTTTTCTTTAATAATGTCTTTGATTCAGTGAACTCAAATTTATGCTCTGTTATAGTGTGCTAACAGCTATTTTTTGGCTAGGAAAGCTAGCAATAAATCTGAATTTAATAAACTGACAATAGAAATCTAAATGTGAAAGAGATTCAAGACACTAATTTTTCCAGTTATTTAAAAGCAGTGAATCGTTGCATAACTTCAAGACTAATCCCAAACTAAAAAACTATCTCATTGATCACAACATGCAATTCTGCTCAATGTGAAGGCTTTTTAAAAGCCATCCAACCATTGCCCGTGTTGCCAGTGGCACTGTGCTCTTTTCACCTGCCAAAAAAGGAACAGGATTTGGGAACGCAGCTCTGTAATGAAAAAGCACACACACACACCTCTGTGTGTACTCCCTGCTCTTCCTGTCACTCCCTTTCTCTGCATTTACACACACACAAACACAGAAAGAAGGCTTGGAGCATAGTGGAATAGGGTGCTCAGCTAAGCTGTGAAATCTACATCCTTCAAGATCTTGAAAACCCAGCAGGACATGGACCTGATCAACTTTGCCTTGCTCAGAGTCCAGCCTGGCTTAGAGAAAGAGGATGGACTTGTGTCACATCCAACTTAAATTATTCAACAATTTCATGAGCTCGTCAGCTTCCTGCTTTGTTCCACACTCATGAGACATTTCAGTAGCTCCATGCACACATGCACAGCTTTTCCACATGGGGAAAATCTCTGGCAAAGCTACAAAGGATGTGTCTGGGAACAAAGATAAAGTGGCTGTGTGTGGCACTGACTGGACAGGTCTCAACATGCTCAAGCAAAATGCAGCAGCAGCAAAACCACAGGGCACAGCTTCACCACAGAAATGTTCACACACAGGTCATGCCATTCCTCACTCTGATAATCCCAACACATTGGGCAGTTCATCCCATCCTGTCTTGTCTTTAAAGGACTTGACTGAGGTATTATGTGATGGGCATGCATGCTGCATATGGGAATCACTCACAACTAGGAGTTTTAATGACGTTGTTCGAATTTCTGAAATCCCCTTTAGCTACATACCTGTCATGGATACTTGAGGTCTGTGTCTCCCAGCCCAGTCTTAAATAGATCTTTAAGATCTACTTAGCTAAATTAAATACTTTATATGCATCAAAGGACTGTATGTAACTCAAAAGCTTTGGCAGGCAGATCACCTATGTAAGCTTCTTTTATTGAAATCTGCCATCTTCCACAGTGTTTCATCTGCCACTCACACAGCCTTGAAAGGAGAGGGCATGCACTGAGCTTGCTCCAGAGCACTTTAAAACAAATGCACCAGAACAAAAACCAGGACACCAATCTTTTCCTATATGTCTAGCCTAGACTAGAATCCTGTGCAACATGGGTCAAGGAAGCAGAACCAAAAGGGAACTGTCTTGTATGTATGATGGGGCAGAAGAGGAGGTAGTAATTACTACAAATCAGACATACCCTCAGCACTTCTCGAGACAGTCACAAGGGTGGGACTGTCACCTTTCAATATCTGAGCCCAATGCCTGAATTTTCTTTTCACAGCTCTCCATTTTCAAGAAGAACCCCAGTGAATCACACTGTTTGGCTATAAAAAGGGAAACTAAAAGAAATGTCAAATGTCACAGTGGCTTTTTCATGGTATCTCTCTGTTCAGACAGGAAGTAGGAGTGCATCCTACTCATGGCACAGATAGGGGAGACAGCTGCCTCCAGAGTCTCTTTACCAGAGGGGACTGCCCCTTTCAGAGAACCACAGGGTTGTTTTCTTTTCTTTTCTCCACACAGTTTTGTTTTCTGGCTCCTATTCTGCCAATCTAACTCACACTCTGGGACACAATGTTTTCAGATGTCCTGTATGTGAAAACTTGTTCTCATTTCCATTTCAATTCATATTTTGAACCATAATAATCTACTCTTAAATCATAGGGAGTGGCTGAGATAAAAAACCAACTATTTTAGTTTACATTTCAAAGCTGGACTGTCATCTCATTTAATATAATGGGTTAGGAACTGGTTGAAATCCATGTCACATGGGTAAAATGGCTCAGAATGCATAAATGCTTGAAGTGAAGGAATAAAACAGCCTCCCTCAAGCTAGGCTCAGACCTCTTCCTAGGCAAGCTCAGTTGAAAGGTCTTGCAGCCACAAACTCACAGCACTCAGAACGAGCATTGTTGCAGATCCTCCATGAATGTCTCTTGTCCCAGCAACATGACAGGCTGTGTCTCCAGGTGTCTCACATGTCTCAAAGGGGAGATAGCCTTTCAGCAGCTCTCTGGCCAAACCCTTTCATCCTATTCTCAAATACATTCCCACTTGGTAAGGTTCAGAAGCTGAATGCAGTCCAAATGCTGAAGTACCTGGCACCTAAAGCATATATGTGTCATACTCTGTGTGTTAATAAGGGCTGCACAGAGCTGGAGCAGACTGTGGAGACAGCTGCAGGATCACCTTCTCTCAAGTATGACTGTCAGGTACGAAACTATCAACCAGCCTCAGACAGGCAAAGTTACTTTTTCTCTGCAGTAAGATTGACAGTCCAAATGATGCTCACTTTAGAAACTACAATAAATACCATGGAGAGAGCAGCTAGGCACTAGACAAATGGTGTCTTGAGCAGACCCCCTGCTTGGTTTTGGCCTTTAATGCTGAGGTTGGATTTCTCACGCTCCTATAGATAGGAAACTAGTGTTTGCAGCCCAATTAGCCTGTAATGGCTCTTCAGGCATTTGTTGATGATAGTAATCTGGGCTTGAAGTCTTGGCATGTAAGGGATGCTTGTGATTGATTGTAGCTCACGTTGTCTTGCACTGGCTGAAGGCATGTAGAAAGGACAAGGGTCACCTAGTGCTATCACAAGCTCAGGCCTCTGACATAAGGCATCCCTCAGATATGTGTACCCTGTTGCCCATGTGCTGAGCTTTGTTAGTGAGATCGTGCCAAAGCTCAGGCTAGAGAACTATCAGCTTTCTGAAAGAACAGCATTGTAACACCACAGACAAAGCACTCTTATGTGCTTTGTGCTGTGCAAACTGAGACCAAGTGGTAAATGTGTCAGTTTAGGAGTGTTTTGGACCCAAGAAGCAATGGAATGTCCTTTATATCTTTCGAAATAAGAGTCTGTTTGGATTAAAATGATCTCCATGTAAGCAAAAAAAAATAAAAAAAAAAAAAACCAGCTTTCCCATTTCAAAGCTGGCAGGGCTTCTTACACAGGCCTCGATTCAAACAGTGTAGGGGAAAAGGAATAGGGGACTTTTTTGTTTAACTCAAATGACGTGGTGTGTGTTTCTAACATAAAAAGCAAGACAAAAAATGAACTCTGTCTGAGGCAAAAGATTTAGAAGAAAAAGGAATGTAGGAAGCTGTCTGAATACAAAGGCAAGGAAAATGAACACTTTTTGTCATTGACAGAACATGCATTTTTATGAGTGTGAACAGAAATTTGGTGTGATGATTCCGATAATGACATCCTAGCCAGTACAGCTGGTCTACAGGCAGAAAGAGAAGAAGCTGTAGGAACAGTGGGATCTAAGAGAAGTCTTTAGAGCATGTTTTAAGAACAGTTTCAGGCATTTCAGGAAGATCTGAGATTGACAACCTTGAAGAGTTGAAAACCATGGTTGATAACGAGAAGGAAATTCCAGCTTAAGAAAGGCAAATCTATATGTCACCTAAAAATAACTACAACCACCTACCCTAGCAAAGCCCAGAAGTTCAGGAAAGCACTGAGGAGTGGCCAGTCTAACCCGGGTTCCTTTTTTCCAAAAGCTGGAAAAGCCCAGTGCTGGACAGGACACTGCAGAAAAGGTCACTATGCACAATTTTGCCTCAAAGATGAATGTAACAAAACATACCATTAAGATGAAATGTTCAATTATAACTTATTACCTCAGGTTTAATTGTCACATGCCCCTGCTAAGAAATCTCCATTACCCTTCTTACTCTATGCCACTTCCATTCTCCTTACAAAGAAAATGCTACCCTCTGGCTGTACAAGAACCAGAATAATCTTCACAGTGCTCTCCTTTTCCCCCCAGATGAAACTCACTCAGTTTTCTAGGTTTTTGTTACTCCCCAAGAACTCTACTTACAAACTCAAAGCAGTCACCTCTGCTCTGCTTAAGCCTTTTTCTTTGATTTCTGTTCTACTCACACTTTTTCTGCTGCTCTTCCCAATTCTCACCTCACTCAGTAACACAAACCCAGAGTACACCTTGGCCTTACTCTGTCTCACCTCTGATGACATTTGACCCATCCTGGCTGCCTGGCTATACCCACACTCCTCTTTGCTGCCCTCACAAGTTCTCCTATAACATCTCATGGCAACACATCCAGCCTCGATGCCTCTCTATTCACTTTTTACCTCTTTTCTCTGACAGTCTCTTCCATGACTGTACCATTTCTAACTCTACTGCAGACAGCTAAACAATTTTCTCCATCATCTCCCTGCCCTAAAAGAGACGTGCTTTTCTTGCTGCCACTGCCATTAAAACCACCTTCTCATCAAGATGCCTCCTCTTCTCTGGCACTCTCTTTCTTTATCTCCTTCTTTTTTCCCATTTCTGTTCTTTTGAACAACTCCGTAACCTAGCTCTTTCTCTGCTCTGACATTGTTCTCAGCCACAACTCTCCTCAGATTGTGTCTCCTGAGAAATTTTGGAGTTTCTCATCTTCTTTCCACTCTCACTCATCATTTGATGTGGATATCTGTGTGCTGATAACAAGCCCATCCTATAGGTATTGATTTCCTTGCACTTGTGTCTTCCTGCTGTCTGCATGCATGCCTCAACCTTCCCTCTCACCTGAGGCCACTCCTCAAACTATGTCATCTCTTGTTGCGGTGCATAGTTAAATTACAACTATAAGCTTNTAGCTCTTTCTCTGCTCTGACATTGTTCTCAGCCACAACTCTCCTCAGATTGTGTCTCCTGAGAAATTTTGGAGTTTCTCATCTTCTTTCCACTCTCACTCATCATTTGATGTGGATATCTGTGTGCTGATAACAAGCCCATCCTATAGGTATTGATTTCCTTGCACTTGTGTCTTTCTGCTGTCTGCATGCATGCCTCAACCTTCCCTCTCACCTGAGGCCACTCCTCAAACTATGTCATCTCTTTGTTCCCCCTGTTGTTAAATTACAACTGTGACCAAGTCTCCTTCAGCATTATCCATTGCTCTCAGATACAACCCTTCACCTGGGGTCTTCCAGTCCATCAGCATTTGCAGTCAACCTTTTGTGCTTTTCTCCCTACCGACAGCTTTGCTGATGCTCTCTTGCTGCTGTGATTCTTTCCCCTCTTTTTCCCACTGCAAGTATTATACTGGCACTGGCTCAACTGCAACAACTGTTCCTCCAAAAGCAGGCTGACAACTGCCACTACGAGTTTGTTCTCTCCTTTTTCCATTCACCCGTTTCATGCAGCACTTAGCACAGTGGGCTTCTGGCCCACCAGCGAGGCATCTTAAGCACTGCACTGAATGCAAATATAATCACATGGCTCTGGAAGTTGTTCCTGCCATTCATGTGAATAGCTAACTGCTTTTTATTAATTAACTTTTGGCCACTATGAAGTTTTGTAGCAATCTTTATGCTGCTTAAGACCGGCCCTCTCCTTCAGGAATGGTTGAATAATAGCACCAGCTGGATGTATCATAATTATCACAACCTCAGCACTGTGGAAATATAAGACTTCTGGTGGGTGGAAGCCATTGCCTCTTTCTTTTCCTGCGTGCCCGGGCTTATCACAGGATGTCATTCAAGGTTAAAAAGCTTAGCATCCCTGCTGATCATGCCTTTCCCCCTGGAAAAAACATGTGATGGATACAATCACAAAGGGTTGTATTTCAGCTGCACAGTCTGTTCAGGCTTGTCCATCTTTACCTTACCCGTGGTGTCCCCAAACCAACATGTGACCCTGTGCACATGAGGCATTAATATCTGGATTCCATTTTAGTGACACTCAGAGCATCAGATCATTGTTGTGGGGCTGCTCACTCAGAAAGCTGGAAGCAAATGAGCAGAAAGACAGCAATACTGCTTGCTTCACACCTCAAAGAGGGAGACTGACCTTGGTTTTCCCATTTTTAATGGTAAAATCATTAAGGAACATTGACTTTAGCCACATTTGAGAACTGCCTGCCCTACAGTTGCCCATTCCCCTTTCCTTCCTGTCAGTGACGCCTTCACAGTGTGTTATGGAATAGGCCGAATATATTTTTCTTGTTCTTAGATGCAAACACGCAGAATTTCCATCCTGTGTCTTCCCCTCTACTTATAAAAAGACACCTCTAAAAATTTTGTCCCCAGGAACACCCATGTCCTCTGCAGGGCTGCTCTCAAGGAGTTCTTCTCCCAGCCTGTGCTCACATCTGGGATTGCCCCAACCCAGGTACAGCACCTTGCACTTGGACTTAATGTTTTGAGCAAAGACAATGTATTATCATTCCCAGTGAAAGCTCTATAGTAAGTATATGCTTGGAAAGACTGCCTAGTCCTCCATTTGAGGATATAGTTATGCCTCAGTTTATCCAGATTTGGGATTGAGGCCTCACATACTCCACAGCCAACTTCACTGTAATTGTACTGGCAAAGTTCCCAGGTTCTGCAACAATCTGGTGGAGGCAAAAGCCAATTCTGCCACTACTTCTTTTCTGCTGTAACAAAGGATATGTTTAATTAAATAAATATCAAGATTAACAATGAGGATAGTGCAATGGTATTTCTGTTACTCCCCCAAATATCCCTTTTCCTTTATTTAGCAGCCTCAGTTTTCAGACTATCATTACCCACCTTGGAGTTCTTTGCATCAGTGGCTTCTGCCTGCATTGTGGCATTTGTAGGAAACACTCTCTCCCAGACAAAATCAACAGGACACTTTATGAAAATACCTTACTGTTTAAAATGAGATGAGAACGCACTTATAACAAAAATTGGTCTAAAGTTGTGTCCTCGTTCCTAGGTTTAAGTATGAGCTCTCTACACTGCCTCTCTTCTTACTTGCTGACTATTTGCATATTATTGACTCCACTAATAGAATATATCAGTGTTTTGCTTTTTATATATCTCTCGTTTATTTCTCCTTCCTTACCATATTACTGTAATACTTAAAAAAATTAAAATGAACTCAGATTTTTGTTAGACAGATACAATTTTTTTTATACAAGATGAAAAACTCCCCTATAATTGTGAGCTAATTTCTGACTTTCTGAAGGCAGGGCACAGCCTCAGCTCTGCTGACTGATAAAAAAAAAAAGCAGATAATTTTAATATAAATTCCTTGGGTAAAGTAAGTAAATGAGCTGCAGTACTCCTTTGCCTGGACTGACCTTATGACTAAAACATTGCCAAAATTTTACACATTTTCCTGTGGTCTGTTCCCCGGAAAATGAAATCTAGGCTGCCAGATTTTTCATTAATTAGTTCTTCAGTGATGGTAGAAAAGCAAGAAGAATATAAGCTCAGATGTGTTTGTTTACTTAACATCTGCTGCCCCTTAACCTCAGCTTCCACATTTGTCTAGCAAATAACTTTTCCTCCATTATCTCATAACTACAGTGTGTCCAGCACTTTCCTCTTCATTCCTTGTGTGCTTTCACCCCTTTGCCTTCTCTCTCATTCCTTTTTTCCTGGTGTTGACATTAGGGCACCCCAACCCAGTGACTGACCCCCGTCCCTTTCCTTGGGACTGCCCTTCTGCGGGCTGAAAAGTTGACTCCCAAAAACAAGCTGATCTTTTGGGAACACAGAGGGTGTGTGAAGATGGCTCTGCTATATGGGCCAGCTCTGGGAAGACGGAAGAGCTTCCGTCCATGTGCAGGAGAAAAAGGGGCCATTCTGTCTGGGCAAGGAAATTGTCCAAAACTTTCTGTCCTCTGCCTCACTCTCCTGGCTGAGTCTGCAGCTGTTGTTCATGTTCGTGGGGAAGGAGGGAAGAGAAGGGAGAGCCTCCAGGATAAAGTAAAAAAAAAAAAAAAAAAGAAAGA
>VYXF01000693.1:253869-302217 GCA_013397295.1 Polioptila caerulea
CTGGGCCCTCCGGAGAGCTCCTCCCCACCGCCCGCCCCTCCCTGCCAGCCACAGCCCTACCACTTGTTCGCATGAGGCGTGCCCAGGCCTCACTCTTGGGAATTTCCACTTCCCTGTCCGCAGAGCCGCCACAGACCTGATCGCAAGCACCCTCCTTCCTCTAACTAGGGGACGGTGCTATGCAGGGTCAGGAGTTGGACTCGATGGTCTTGTGGGACCCTTCCAACTGCGATTCTGTGAAAAGCAATCCTGAAGCTTCCCCATGTGGTAATTGTTAAAGACAAAAATTCCCAAAGGTTCCTGTACATTTTACCATCCCTGCTCTATGACCAGTCACTCCATCATCACACATGCCCTTCATCCAAAAATGCTGGAATAGGATCTTATCCTCAGGGGATGACCTGCAGGTGCTGAAAACAAATGGTAGGTGTGCAGGCAGATCAGGTGAGAGATGCTAGCACGGGAAGATTGACATATCCTGATATATGCTGTGTACTTTTGATTAGGTTTGATAGGCAAGGCACCACCAAGACACACACACAGACCTTATGCTGATCTAGTTGCAGATATCCCTGCTAATTGCAAGGGGTGTTGGACTAAGATGACCTTTAGGGGTCACTTCCAACCCAAACCATTCTGATTCTATAAATTAAGAGTGACGAAAATTTGAGCTCACCCTCAAGCTGTCTGAGTTGGTCTGGCACAAGGCTCTGCTCAGGTATTGACCAGCAAAACCAATTCTGCTGCTTATCTAGTCTAGGAACTGCATGTTGTCAACTCTCCCTTCCACCTTCTCTGCTGTCCAATGGTTTTCCTTTTTCTTGGATGCCACCCTTCTTCCAGGCTTTGCAGGCCTTCCTTTTCCTTATGCTAATTTTCCTTCGTACGTGTATGTCCCATCTCCCCTCTCCTTCTCTGACATAGGAAGTTTACGGTGGAAGGCTGAAGAAGGCAACAATTCCCAAGAATCAAGTGCACAACATGGGGAATAAGGAGAGGGGCTAAAGCCTGGGAAGGACATGTTGAAAGGAAGAATTTCTCTAGTGGTTCCTAGGAATTGTTTCTTTTAAGCTGTCTGATGTCATGGAAGCCAGGGAATGAGCAATCCGGCTCATGTAAGTCTTTTTTTCTGGGCAAAACATGATGTACTTGCTTAACAGCCCATAAAGTAAACATAAATGCCTAAGCCCAAGAATGTCATTTCAGCTAGGAGCATCTGTATCAACATCATGGTGACTTTGCTTGCCTCCTGTTACTGTGTCCTTGAGGTATATACTTTTATTATTTTTTATTCATCTTCATGAGTTTGGACAAGCACTGTACCCAATGCTCAAAAGTCACTGTAGCTCCAACTCTATGACACAGAGGGTATGTGAGATCAAACAAGGTAAATTCTGAGGTTGTAACAATTAATTTTTTAGCTTTATTCAAAAGTAGAATAAGCAACATTAATTCAGGAAAACTAGTTACCTTGTAATAATACCTAGGGCCCACAACTGCTGAATAATTTAGAGTAAACTTTTGCATCCAGTGCCATGAATTACACTCTAAAAAGAAGAGTATACAGTCAAATCAGTTAGTTCAGCTTGAAGTATCTCAGTCCTGATTCAGGATTCATGCTGTATTTAAATCATATTCCCTCAGTCTGCATTTCCATCTCCAGTGAGAAGCGCCCATCTGCCTCAAGCCACGCAGAGCTAAGCCCAGCAGAGCCTTAGGTGTGCATTCCAGCCCAGGACTCATGTTTCCTGTATGATGTGCATGTGTCTCCTCCACACACATCAGTCCTGTTCAAATAATACTGCAACCCTGACTGACCTTTCAATACTAATGACAACACACTCTAGAAAGCACTAGGAGAGGTTTTCAAAGCACTAGGAGAGGTTTTCAAAGCAGCTGAAGGAGATAGATAGGTATCTTGTGGGATTTTCAAATGTGACAAAACAGGCCGATTGGCTGACTCCCACAGCTTTCATGAAATCAGTAAGAGTTGAGTATCTTCTCCAGTCATGTTTGGAAACCTTGCCACAAGCATCTGTGAAAAACTAAGAATTTTGGGACATTGGCCCTTACTTACAGATGAGGTCTGCCCAGGCACACATTAAAACAAACACAATCTTCCCAAAACCGGTTAGTACCTAGTACATGAGAGTGCTCAGAGGAGCTGGGTAGCTCTAGGCAAGACATACAGAACCAGCTTTACCTTTGGATCCATATGCTTTGTATCCTGGATCAGACCCAGCAGAAACTGGGGTAGCACTAATTTAGCAAAGCCTGATCATCCTCAAAGCACCTACATACAAATAGGAACAAGAATGTAAAGCTGGAGGGATGAGTGGAGAGCACCTGCATTTGGAACAGCTGCTTCAAGTACTTGGTTTCTGGGGAAAAAAAGGACAAAAGAAAGGCTCTGCATCTCCACAACATGTTCCCCCCTGCTATCTGGAGCATCTGGTATATAAGATGTTATATATAAGGTTATATATAAGCGAGTATTTGTCCTGGAGCATCTCTACCAGGCAGCCTGCAACCTGCAGCTACATTCCAGAGGCCTCACACCTGGGAGTGCCAACAAACTGTGGGCTGGGACCTGGTCAGCATCATAATGCCTGCCACTCCACAGGCATTGCAGGGGGACTACTCTTCATTGACAACCTCTTGAACAAAGGTTTTTACCTCTACCTATTTAACAGATAGTTAAATAAAGACTTGCAAGAAGTGCAATTTTCAGTAAAGTTAGCTCTGGTTCGAGTATTTGTTCATATATGCATGATACGGCTGTCTTCATGGCAAAACTTTCACTTACCTTAAATGTTATATTAAACAAGAGCTTTTCTGTCTCTTAATTTCAGTCTGCTGTAGAAATCACAGTTCATCACTGAACTCATCACTAGGATGTGAAAAATACTTTGGGAGGTCACATCACACAGGTCTTCCCCTCAAATCAATGCACTGAAAAAAAAGAAAGCACCATGCTTACCTCTTATGCACTGATCTAGATTAATCCAGTTTGACCTTTGATTCATTTTAGCCACATGGTCAAAATGATCCATGTTAATCTGTCCAAAATTGTCTGCCCTTCTGTGCCAAGCTCACACTTGCATTCAGAACCAGACACACATACCGGCACTGATCCTCATCTTCTGGTCACTCTGAGCCAAGCCTCTGGCAGTATTTGCATTCAGGCTGGAAGAGGAGGTATCACCCTGGTAGGGAGCTTGATGTGAAGCTCCACATTTACAACCCTGTCACCAGACTAAATCAAATGGTATGCGGTCCATAACACTGTCAGGAAGGTAGGGAATGCCATTCTGCATCTGATTAAGAATGATATATTCAGTCAACCCACATAATAATGTTGTTTTAGGGCTAAAATGAAAAACTGCTGGAAAATGCAATAATCTTTTCTTTCAAATGGTGAAGAGGATACGCAAATACACCAGAGTATAAAAACCTAGCAATCCTTACTATACAGGATTCTGGGATCAGGACAGGGATGCTTTGCAGCCTGTGCACTCTGCCTTTTGCCTCCTGTTTGTTGTTTATGCTTAGGAATAGAGCTGTGTGGGATGGGATATTTAGGAATTGTCACCACACGAATGACATATGGGTGCTGCCTGGCTCATGGCATCTTTATGATGGTGTGACTTCTAATCCAGACATATGCAGATTAGCAGCGGATTCAGTCATGCTGAAAGCATCCAGGGCTTCCTTTTAAGCACCGATCCCTTTCTGACTGGCAGCGATGTGACTGTCAGCTACTGTTTCCTGATGTCTCCCTCACATGACTGCTGAGAGCCGTGATACACTGCGCTCGGGTGGCCATCTCATTTCCAATCAGTGTACTGTGGCAGCAGACAGTAATGGGGGTTTCTGTTCCTGGATGGGTGCCACAGTGTACTTGGAGACATTTGCTGCTTGCATGTGAGTTCTGGAATCCCCTTTCACAATCAGGAGGTCTATGGAAAAAGAAATCCCTACCACAGCAGGAACATAATACTGGCTCTGCGTGATGCCAAAAGCATTAATCCCCTTCAGCCTTAAGGCCGTGTGCCTATGGATTCCAAATGTCCCAGTTCACTCAGCACATTTCTCTCGACCTTATGCATGATTTTTTGATAATTATAGCATCACATGGTAGCATGCTACACTGTCTCTGAGTTATGAAACTGAAGCTTCACATTAGTAGAAAAATTCAGGTAAATTTTTTAAACCGTGCATAGGAGAACAGAGAAGCCATTCTTATGAGCTGCAAACCTGACAGTACAGTAGCTTCTAAATTTCAGGATGAGTAGCCTTTACCTTGGAAAAATGACACTCCAGTTTAAATAAAAATCTCTGAGTTTGATTTTCATTGAAAGCTCACAGATCTCCATCTGTAACTCTCACTGGCAGTAGAGCCTCCAGCCCCACTTAATTCATGCCAGGACTCCACTTTAAATGTTTATAAATGAGGAACAGGTGACAAAATGCTACATTGAGAGGCACAACAGAAATGCTTTTGACCAACAATACAAGGGCAAATGGTAGTAGGAGAAGGGGAATGGCTTTAAACTGACAGAGGGTAGGTTTACATTAGATCTTAGGAAGAAATTTGTTACTGTGAGGGTGATGAGGCACTGGAACATGTTGTCCAGAGATGCTGTGGCTGCCCCATGCCTGGGAAGTGTTCAAGGCCAGGCTGGATGGGGCTCTGAGCAACCTGGTCTAGGGGAAGGTGTCCCAGTCCATAGTAGGGGGGTTGGAACTAGATGATCTCTGAGGTGCCTTCCAACCCAAACCATTCTATGATTCTATGATTACTTTTGGATTTGTCTTTTGTACCAAGTGCTGATCAGGTTTTGAATTTCAAGAGTAAACCTGCAAACTAGGGCCAGAAACTTTCCTTTCTTTGGCGTATTTTCAGATTCTAGATTTACTAACTGTCTATGTCTACAACACCTGTCATGGCAGGGAGTCCACCCAGTCCTGCTGCTGTCACTGTCCCCTCTCTGAAAAGCTGCTTGGGCTGCTGCAAGAGATGCTACAGCCTGAAGAAGCAAGAAGCAACAGGCAGCACACAGCTAGTGGGGATGACTAGGACTTCCAAACAGTGGTGGACAAGGCTGGTGCGGCTGTTTATGGGAACAAAGAGCGAGGTGGCACTTCTATGGCACAGACTCTATGTGCCAGCAGTGCATGTGCCACACATTCCCAAAATTAAGACACTCCTTTCCATGGACAACACATCTGCCTGTCCATCAGTCCTATGACCAGCACAACTGGCATACCTGTAAGAAACACAATTCTTGCCAAGGCTCCTCAGACAAGAGGAAAGAAGAAGAAAAACAGAGATGCTTGCAAACTGTAATTTTATTCCCTTTCCCATCTCCTACTGATTTTTTTTAACCCTTTTTTATATTGTTCACAGCATGTGAATGCATCAGTGTCACTGTCCCCTGGTTGTCCACTGAGCATAATTAAGACACTCAGATTGCTGCAGAGAAGGGAATCAGAGGTGATGCCAAGCAAATGTGTTAAATAGACCACTAGAAACTGAAACCATGTAAACCATGTTTTGTCACCTCCAATCTGGGCATTGCAAAATGGCTTCTCTTATTTGACATGTCGTGAAGGCCCAGAAAATTTATGAGTCTTAAGGAATGTAGCAGGGGTGAGATCAGTATGACCATACAGAGACTTGTGAAGAGTTAGTAGAATTCATGTTTTGATACTGAAAGACCTCCTTTCTGTTGAACTTCCCAAACAACTTGTCTATAAAACATGCAAATTCAATCACATGGTTGATAAACACTGGAGGAAAATTACCTTTTTCTGCACTGTGTTATAAACACAATTCTGCAGGACTGACGGAGAGGAAGCTTCAGGTTTCTCACTTTCCTTTGTATTACTGCGTGGGGACCACGCACCGGGATCAGCTGAATGTGGGTCACAAGAGAAATGACAGTGAGGTTCACCACAGATCCTCCTGCCTGCCTCTCTGGTCTGCCAGCCATCAGCAGTGTGGGCACCAGACACTTCAGCTGGAAGGGACCTGTGGGAGTCACCTACTCCAAAACCCTGCTCAAGAAGGGCAACTTCAGAGTCAGACAGTGGCTGATTAACAACAAAATGAAACACAACAGAAACACCAGGGGTAAGTATGTGTGTTGGATGTACAGCATCAAGTGGAGAATTCATAAGAATTTTATAAGTACACTTTCACTTAACCACTGTTTTAAAAACATATTTTAATGGGACATGGATACACGATCAACTCTCTCAGGTAAATGCTGCCAGAAAACAGCAACCATAAGCTGTTCAAATTTAGTAACAAATTGAGCAAAGGAAACCTAATGCTTTAATCCAAACACAAGCAGTGGATCAAAATCCTGATACCATTACCCAACATAATAATGACTTTCGTGTTCTTTCATATTTTTACATCTTTTTTAAGGAACTGTAATATAACCTTGTTAAGCAGGAGTTTCTGGGGTTTTTTGGCGGGGATAGGCTCTCTCCAGACCAAAGCAGAGGCATACAAGGAGAGAACTGAGAGCAAGCATGTGCTCTTGCAGTCAGTGTCAGGCAGCTGAGGGTGACCAAATCTGCTCCTCATTTACTTCTGTACAGCTGGAGAGCTCTAACAGGACTCTGCCTGCTCTGCTCATATTTCCTTTTTACAGGGCACAGACTTAATCAGAAAGCTGGAACAAATTGCACCTTTGGTTAAACCATCATGCATTCTAACCGTTGCTTCCTCTTTCCCGGTATCTGACATCAGAGCCATGCTGCTTGAGGAAGTCACAGTTGCAGCAATTGTTTCTAACCACTGCTCCCTTCTATTTTAGGCTGGCTGAGAATGATCCCATCCCTTTAGACTCTGATTCTGACTAAATACATTTATATCTGCAACCTGTACACAAAGGACTTTTGTTTAAGAAGACCAGAGGACAAGACATTTTTGCACAGAACAAAGGAGCAGAAAAGGGAAGTGTGGCTTTAAAAAAAAATATTTATTTTGTATTGATTTGAGATGCTTTAACAATAACAGCACTTTGATGCAAAGTCACAATGAAGTCAGAGTCGCCTTGGTGTGATGAATGCTCCTTTGACCTTTAGAGATGGTTGGCCTCATTCGCCCACTGCTGTGCACCTTGGGTTGTAATTTATACCTGTGGCAAAGTGGTTACCAAACCAGCATGGTAGCAGTTTATAGCATCTTGTGCAAATCACAACACAAGGAACGAGGCAGGGGAAATCAGGCCCAGTGCCTTCTCCCACAAGGCATCAAAGGGGGAATCTTTTATAATTTACTACAATACTGCCTAAGCACCAACCTAAAGCGAGGCCCTGCCAGGCACCCTGCCTACATGGAATAGTGGATGGCCCAATGGCTTGGCTACAGGGGGAAGCTACTGCTCATTAAATGAAGGTGTGTGCAGGGAGAGCAGCTCTTTGAGGCCTGGAAGGAACCAGGGCTGTTAGTGAGCTCCAGGGCTGACCACAGGCACAGCAGCTATGCAGAGGGGCTGGAATCTTGCTAGTACCCCTCCTAAATCTACTCTCCCAAGCAGACTAGCTTGTGTGAAGACACCTCTGTAAACCTCTGCAAGGTGCAAGAGCCTGGGAAACACGCAGAAGAATTACACAGAAGAAGACGTTTCCATAGTTGCAGACATAAGGTAAGAAGGACAGTGCTGGCCACATCTACAGAGCTTTGCTAGATCACTCCTAAGACTGCCTGACTCAGGTTGCCCCAAAGTAGAGGAACCTACCTGTGCCCATGCTGAAGGTCTTCAGGTCTCCCAAATACCTCCTCAGGCAGAGACCAGCTCTTTGCTCTCTGGCCTAAAGTCAATCTCCAAAGCCCTCCAGGAGGTAAGACATCCATGATGGAGGTCTTTGTGTCATCTCGTCCTGAAGGCAAATGCACCACAGCCATGCTAAAACCTCATCAGGAAGCCCTAGAAAGGGGTCCTGCCTTACTGAATGGTAGCCAAGATCACTCAACAGCAGGTACAGCTGACTACACACAGGCATGCCAGGGCTGGAGCAAAGGGAGCTCAATCCATCATCTCATTGCCACCAACTAAGGGCCAAAATCCACCTTTTCTGAAAGGAGCATTAAGGTTTGAACAGAAAGAGATCTTATACAGAAGGTGTTTTGAACACATGGCATCTTGATGGCTTGTCTTCCTCTTTGTGAGCAAAGCAGAGGAAGCTGAAGAGCAAGGTCTGATCAATGCATACCAAATGAACATACAACTGTGCAGCCCTTTTTCTGTCTTCTAAATATCCTGAAATTCCCCAATGTATACCTAAGACACTAATTTTGAAGGTACCCAAGAGTAACAGGCATTTGGCTTGTTTGTAGCATTGTGACAGGCAAGCTTGTAGGAGACCTGTGTACAATAATGCCCTGGACACCAGTGGCTCCAGCACCAGGCTGTGTGTGAGTCCAGACTTTGTAAGGGAGTGGAGGGCACAGCTAACCTCTGCTTCCACAGGCTCTCTCTACTTCCAAGATGCCTTCTTGCTTTTGCAAGAACCCAAAGGACAAATTTTATTTAGCAGAAGCTCTGGAATTACTCAAACCAAACAGTGGTTTTGAATCAGTTATTTGTTCACAGCCCCTACTGCAAACCCAGATAGGATGAAGCCTATGAGGTGTCTCAAGCACCATTCAGGGCAGTTTGTTCTGTGTGGTCCTTACAAGAGACAGCACATGAGTCAGCTGGCTAGCCACTAGAAAGCAAAATCATACCCCTCATAAGCTTTCAATTAGAAACAGTAAACTAACAAAGCCACAATCATTTCTTAAAAGCTTATTTTTCAAAGCAAGCCTTTTCCACAGTCCATTCTGAATTCTTAACAGGATCCTGAGGTGAGGACAAACTTAATTTCCTTGTAAAAGATTGGAGATGAGAGGAGGGCCAAGTGCAACCAGGGACCTCAGGAAGATTTTGGCTAGAAGGCATCTCAAGGTCTCCATTTCCACCACCTACTCAAGGCAGTGCTAGCTTCAAGGCAGACCAAGCTGCCCCGCAAATTTTCTCTGTCTCTGTGGACAGAGACTCTCCAATGCTTCAGAGACCTGTTTCAGTGTCTGACTAAGTCTCCTGTGAAGAATTCCTTTTCTACAATCAGAATTTCCCACCCTGCACCTTGTGACCATGGCCTCTTGGTTTTTGCTCAGCAATTTTGATAGTAGCCTGCCTCTATCTTCTCTCCTCTCTTCTCTTCCCCTCCTTTAGATGCTCTATTCTAGCACTTACATCTCCCCTTCTCCTTTTGTTCTGTGGGCCAAGTGCCCCCAGTTCCTTCAGCTCACCCCAGGGTTACACACTCCAGCCTAAGGCACAGGAGCATTTTACTCAAAATTAATGACACTACTCTATTCCTGCAGAGGTCAAAACTAATGACCTTAGGATGTCACCCCAGCTACATCAAACATAAAATCATTTGAGGATTTTTTCTTCATTCTGCATATGTCAAATGCTCACATAATGCCACAATAAATTAAAAATTACTCAGAGTAATGTTTTATTACAAGCTGCATAAAATACAGCAACAAATGATACCTGGCAGGTGACCATCCCTCTCTGCTAGGCCTTAAGCCCACTGCTTGGCCAGCTGAGCTACACTAAGCATCAGTTAAAACCTGCAGATTGATTAGACTCAACTGGCACCTGCAGAATTAATACCTGCAATTTTGGTCAGCTAGCTAAACTAATTGAACTGAGCAGCACAAAGTGATCAGATTTCACTCCTTCTCTTTTCACACATAACTCCTGACGTCCTTTGCGGGCAGTTGTGAGAAACTGCATATTTGATTTAGTCTGAAATTTGATCATTTTTGCAGGTGACTCCAGCTTTTTAATGTAAACATGGAGATACCTCTTTGTTTTCACTGGAAAACAGAGAGGGTTTGTTTTTTTGTTCTACCTTAGGAAAGTGCTATTGGATATTCAGTGACAAGCAGTTTGAATAGATAGATTTAATTTTTGCTCCAGCCCTGGTAACAATAACTATCCTTACATCTCCTGTAATTACCACCCAACATTTCACCCACAACTACACAACAGCCTCTCTTTCTGTATATTTAATCACCCCCTCTGGACCTCCAACTCCACAAATGGAGCTGCTGGTTGATTAGCAAACAAGTAATCACCTGAGTGCCAGATCCAGACAGCTGCCCCCTGTGTGTGTGTGTCACTCACGACCCATCTGCAGAACTCAGCAAATGCCAGCTGCTTGTCTTGGAGCAGGCTTGGCAGCCAGGCACTGGACACAGAGAGTGGTGCAGGCATACCCACATGTGCCTGCATGTATGGCAGAGAAATAAGACTGAGGAAAGCATGGAAAATGTCACAGAAAGGAAAGATTTGTGTCTGCTCTTCTCTCATGGGTATTTTTTTCCTTAGTGTTTCTCAGTGTCGTAACTACCACACCATCTGCTGAAGAGTAGTTTGGTGTAAGCCCAGGTAGACAAAAAAATGAGCTGGCTGCTCAGAACATGCAGTGAGAGGAAATTTGGTAAGTGGTCCTGACTAATGTGGTGTCTCACGAGTTTTATTCTTTCTAAACACTACAAGATGACAAGCAGTTACAACTAACAAAATGTTTGGCAAAATCTCCTGACTAAATCATATTTCTACATTTGTTTCATGAAGTTACTGCGCAGTTCAGCAAAAGGTGGACTTGTAATAATGGTCGGCATTATCCACACAAATACATTAATATTTTGATATTGCAGTCATCACCTTGAAAAGAAGTTGGACATTCAATGCCAGCTTCAGCAATTATATGCTAGAATGCTTCTGAACTACATCTGAGAATTCTCACTTAATGATGTGATATTTTATTTTAAAATATACATTTAGGTGTGTGGTGATTATTCAAAAAAGTTATAAAGCCCACTCAAATCCCTTGGCTTCTCTAAGGCTGGATCTTGCTCTATTGTTTGATTTTCTTAACAAAAATGGCATTAAAACTTTAGTGGAACACGGGTTTATATCAGAGACATTAAAATGAGCAGGGCAAAAATTAAGAAAAAAATAAGAGAGTACTTTGGAGAGTAAGGATTTGTTGGGCATCCTTCCAGTGGAAAAAGATGATTTGGTTCGAGGTAACCCACCTTTTTTAACTAACCTTAAGTGAAACTCAACTCCCAAGTGTAGATGCACACTAAAATCTTAATAATATATTTACTTTTTTTTTTAGGTAAAAGGGAGATACTAACAAAGACACAAACTAACAAAGATAATAACAAAGTCAAACTTAGATGGAGAAGTATCAAACTTTTCCCTTCTGCGCAGTAACTATGAATGTCTGATCAGATGCTGCAAGCAGGCAAAGGGATGGGAGTGGCAATTAAAGAGCAGAAATGTTTTGCTCAACTAATTATACTAAACCTGACTGATTACAATGAGGGAAGGGGAGAAGGGGAAGGGAAAGGACCCTCTGTCAATTACACTTATCCCTTTCGCCCTCATAAGGCTTAAAATATCATATCTATCTGTTTAGAGCAACAGATTGTGTTCTGTTTTTGCCAAAGGAGACAAAAAGTCCCTTAAAGACATCCTTCTAGCTGAAATTGCCCACCAAACCAGAGAACTCCCAAGCTATAAATCCATGTGAGGGAATGCAAGGAGCCTATGCAGAGTTCTCCCAAATATTTCCCTGGTAGGGTAACACCACTGTGCCACCAGAAATCTCTGCTTGACAGCAAGCACAGGCAAATAATCTGAAAGATCTAATCTTAGAGAATATACTAAGCTGCTTGAGCCACATGATAACTAAATGTTTTGTGAGCTATATCTATACTGCTGGATCAAAACTTCATTGCTTCTACAATTTTCCATCCATACCCTGGCATTTAATATTAAGTATGTGGAATCTGCCATAATCATATATGCCATAGGTGAGTGGTTACAAGAACCAGGGGGTATTAACTGCTAGGAAAAATAGCTAAAATCACATTTGGCTGTGTATATTAATAATAGGTAAGTGAAAGAAGAGAGAGTGAACAGCACCCTGTCCTCTGGCTCTGCTGTGTGCTGTTGCAGCACTGACTTCATGAAACATTTTGTGTGGATGTGTGTTGGTAAAACACAAATGATACTGGATTTCTTAAAGCAGGGAAGGGGAGGATCCATGGCCCCACCTATCCTGGTCACATACCACTGGCCACCCACGGGCACCTGCAGAGAGCGAACTTCTGCTACCTACAATCTGTTAGCTCGCACTTAAAGGACCCAACCCTTTTCTTCATAAAATAGTACTGCATGAAAGTACAGTAATCTCCAGTATAGATAGGGATGGGGGGAATGCCAAATTATGTCATTCACCATTTCTCTTAAAAAAGTATTCTGGGAAGTAGTTTGAACAATTCCCTTCTTCTGAACAGAACAAACTGAACTCAGTGCCGGAAGGTCTTAAATGCTGGCATCCACCTACTGGGTCACAATTTATATCATCTGCATCTATGTGACGATTATACATTTCCTTCCAAATTGTTGATAAAGGTATTGAGCAACGCCGAGCCAAGAATAGCTTCTTATGCAACTTCAGTTCAAAATTTACAGCACTCCTCTGCCAGCTCTTCTAAAACTGAGATTTCCAATCTGGAGTGTGCAAAGCCCACTGACAGTCCACATGCACCCTCAAAAGAGCAGCCAGACACAATTACAGCTCTGTCTTGCTGCTTTCTTCTGGAGTCAGGGAGAGACTGCCTCAGAAGGTAAGAACTTACTGCCATACTTGGGCTCAGTTTCCCACAGTGAAGGGAGAGGCTGCTGTGTAGTTGCTGTCTAACAGCCTCTTCTCCTTCCATCATTCAGACAACTACATGACACACATGCAGGAAAGCTCTTTTTCTTCTGAATATGGCACCATGGGTACTTTCAGTATCTCTGACAGCAATATTTGCTCTGTAGCTGAGTCACAGAAGTCACTACAGGATCAGATTATGGATAGAAAGTGGAGAAGTATTATTAAAGTAAAACCAAAATATGCAGCTGAAAAAAGCTGATCATGGTAGTAAAATTTTAAACCATTAACAGAAACTAAGTGAGGAAACCTATAATCCAGGTAGTAGCCAACCAAAAGGAGGTGAAGTTAAAAATTACAAAGATCAGAGAGGACAGAAATAGATGACACCTGAGAGAGAAGCACATATTTAAATATGAAATAGCACATAACAAAAGAAAAAAACCAAGGAAGATAATGTAACAATGATACAAAGGAACAGAAATCACCAGATACAACAGAAAATACTAGATAATAAGATTCATAATCCCATCAAAGGTCCAAGGCAGTCCCAGAAAGCTGTATATAACATTTGGAAGCTGAATTCAAAGAGAGTTTCTCATTACCAATGGCACACTGGAGAAAGCAGGACAGGTAGAAAGGCAGACAAAAGTGAAGAACAACTTTTCCTGTTTTCTATGTTCATTTCACCATTGCATCAATATCTTTCCCCTCCGATGCATGCATACACATGCACTCTCCACTTCTTTCCTTGCTCCAACTTTTTGAATTCCATCTCTCATTACCTGTCTAGGGTCTCCTATAGTATTAATTCCTTTTGTGTGCAAATAATCAGCCCAATGAGGCTTCTAGGATCCCAATATATGTGGCTACAGAAAAAACATACTTACATACACCAAATTAATGGTGAAGTTCAGCAAACACTAAAAAGGAGATTGAGAGGTCAGTATACCTCAAGAAGTTACCATAAAATTGTGAGCTGAAATCACACACCTTTGGATCCCTGGAAGAGGATGCACTAAACCCTTTGCTATCTTCAGGCATCGATGGACAATTATCTGCTGAATGTTACTAGAAAATGTTGCTTAGTCAAATACAAACTTTGGGAGAAAATAAGATAGTACCAACATGGAGGGCCACAAATTTTGGTCAAAACTAGGAAGAAAGTCACATCACATGTGAGAGAACGAAACACAGGTTCCAGCTCTGCCTGATTCACAACAAGAATATGAAGGAAGCCAAGTCAGTCTTTCTGTGGTTCAGCGACTACTAACACAAGACAGAACAGACGCAACTGGAAAGCCTGTGAAAGTCCCACACACACTCCCTTGCAGAAGGTGCTGTCTGGAGACTAGGGAGGCCACAGCCTAGTTTCAGCTGAGCAGGCACTTGCAACTACATTGAACTACCTCAGGATTATGCTGAGGGTGTATTTAAAAATCCTCAGTGAGTTTGATGGCTATTCTGCACCTACTTTCATGGTCCTCCTCTCTTGCAGCCCTCAAAAAATGTACAATCCTGTGGCTCCGCTACAAACCTGCTCTGCTCGGCGAGCTCAGAGGAACAATGCATTGGCTGAAGCAAATTGGGTTTTTGCTTCAAAAAATTGGCTTTGTTTCTTGTGTTGTTTTCTTTTTGTGGAAGGACATGGACTGTGTACTTCCTAACATGAGGAAACTGAAGCAGAGTAAAAGAGAAGTCCACAAGCTAGACTTCTCTAAGTGATACTCATTGCAGCTGCATAATCTAGGACAAAGGTTAAAACCAATATCAGCAACAAAACCCAACCAAACATAATAAAGACACCCAATGGCAAAAATCAAGAGAAAGTTTCAGGAGTTATGACTCAGGTGCCAAATGATTTTACAAGCGCCTAACAGAGAAAAGTTCAGCAGAAATTAATTTAAACTCCCTGAAGAAGCATGAGAGGAACCTGTAGACAGACAAAATACACAGATTAATATTGGGAAACAGAATTAATTCTTTTCTCTGTAGCTATCAGGAACAGGAAGAGCAATGCTTCAGGAAACATTTCCTGGAAGCAGACACAACAATTTCTTTGTCAGGACACATGAAAAAGAAAAATGCAACATCATTAAAACATTCCTAGAGATTTTTGCTTTTGCCCTGACCAAGAAGACTGTCTCATCTTGATAATACTTAGCTTTGCATCTGTGCAATCACACAGCTATCTCCTATTACTTACAGATGATGTTTACAATAGAAAATCACAGAGAAGGGACCTGTGGAGATGATTTAGTCCATCCTCTTCCTTAGTACTGTGGGTATTCCCCACACTAGCTCCTGTCAAGCTGTGGTTTGTCTGGCTAACCCTTGAAAATTTCCTAGGGTGGAGTTTGCACAGCCGCTCTCAGTAACATGTTCCAGGGCTGCAGTAGCCCTCTCATGGGTTTTCCCAACCATGCAACTGGAACCTTCCCACGGCAGTTCTTGGCTGTTGCTCCCTGTCATATTGTCTCCCACTAAATGGCAGAGTTTAGCTCCGTTACCTTTGCTGTTCCCGCTCCAGCTGCTGTGGGCTGTTGCTAAGATCACCCCACAGGCTCCTCTTTACCAGACGAATCCCTCAAACTCTTCATGTGTTCTTGGTCCTTAGCTATCCTGGCAGCCCTCTGCAGGGCTCCCTCCAGCTTCTTCACAGCCTTCTTATAACAGAGCAGGGTGGAAGCGGGGCCATACAGCAGCATACATGATTCCAGACTCACCAGTGACAAGCAAAAGTGGATGAGAACAACAACTTTGCTTGACCTTCTGAGTATGCTCCTTCTAGCCCAGTGTGTAATTTACTTTACAATGAATTTTGGCTCAACCATACATGGTTCAACCAATTCTCCACAACCCTGAGGTCCTTTCACAGCCAGGCCGCTGTTAGCCAGTATCCATTTTGTACTAATGCTGGATTTACTCTGCCATAAATGCAGAAAGTTGCATTTCTTCTTCCCTTATCTTATGAAAATTTTGTTGTCCCAATCTTCAACTTTCTGATGATTCCTCTGGACTAAAGCTCTGCCATTCTGTGTGTCAATCACACCCCCCCACTTAACACAGTCTGCAAATTTGCTAACGGTGCCATCTGCCTCCTCATACAGGCCACTGCCTTCTTGTCTTTGCTATGTTTTAAAATGAATTTCAAGAAGATGTTCTTTTTCAGTGACTGAGGTGACAGTAACAATCATATTGTTCCCTGGATTCTCCTTCTTGCCTTTATGAAAGACAGGTGTTTCAGCCCTCAGCCTTTTTCCAGTCTTCATGGATTTCTGCAGACCACCCAGACTTTTCACATATGATAGACAGCAGGCAACACTTTCAGTGTCAAGCACTATGGATCTGAATACATGCAGTTGTGGTTGTCCCTAGCTCATTGCTCCTTCCCAGCTGGCTATCCTTCATAACAAACAGTGCTGATGTAAATCTTTGTCCGATGAAAAAGAGACATTTGGGGACCCTGTTTTGTAATGCTTGCCACTATGTTGTCCTCCCCCATTCTTTGGCAGGCCTACATTCTCTTTCAACTTCTTCTGTAATTAGTGTTCCTGTAGAATCCCTTCTTGTCACCCTTAATGGTCTCTCCTTGACTTAATGTCAGCTGGGCCTCGACCATACTTATTTTTATCAAAGAATGCTAAAACAATATCTTTATATTCTTCCTTTGTTCGTCTTTTCAATTCTTCTATGCTATTTGGTTGCATTAATGGCTTGCCATGCAATCCCATGCTCAGTCTGGAGCCCCTTCTGCTGGAAGCCCATCCTGCACAATGGGATGCTTGACTGTTCCTCACCTCTCAGGAAACTGAGAATGTTTTTGCTTGTTTTTGCTTTTTTTTCCTTTCAGTTTTGTTTGTTTTAAATCAGCCAGCCCTCCTTTGCCCTTTCCCCCCTTTGCATCTTCCCTAGAAATTTTGCCGAGGAGAATTCCCTAACTAAGCCAAACTCAACTCTATCAAGTCTAGAGTCCTAATTTTGCTATTGCTCTTCCCACTTTTCCTCTGTATGTTGAACTCAGTAGTCTCACAGTCACTGCAGCCCAAGTTGCCACTTCTGCCGTACTTTTGGCTGTTTCTTCCCACTTTGCAAGCAGCAGGTCAAGTATAGCCCCTCTGGCATTTCCATCATAACCTGTGAGCTGCATAGTCTACAACTTCTTGGGTTGCTCACACGGGGCAAGCCCAGCAATGCCTACCTGGACAGCTGAAATCTCCCAGGAAGACAAAGGTGCAGGCAGGAGAGTTCTGTACTTGTCTGTGGAAAGCCTAATCTTTCACATCTTGTTCAGGAGATTTTGGCCAGACCCCACCACAGCATCTTCGGTGGCACTGTCCCCACAGGCTTTGACTCTTGGCTGATACATCCTTGGATTTCTGCTGGAGCTCTGCTCTTTACAGAGGGGACAGCAACCTCACTGATCCTCCTTAAGCAGACTGTGCTCAGCCATGAGAGTACTCCAGTGAGAATCCAACACAATAGTTTATGTATCTCTCATAAGATCTCTCACCAGAAATCTTGGTATCATGCATTTTCTGTAAGACATTGTTACACAAAATATTACTGCTCTGTTTTCACTTTTTTCTCCATCTCTTCTATACAACTTCTTCCTATAATCCTATTAACTAGTATTTTAGCTCTCTAGAATTAAGCTTTCCTTCTACGTTTGTATTTCACCCACTTGAATTCCTATCATCCCTGGCATTAGTTTAACAATTATCTTTTAAAAAGTGATTCATAGTATAACTGGGGTGAGTGTTGGGGTTGAGGTGCAGGAAAAGAATAGTAACAGGTTCCTAGTGCTCGTAATTTGCAATTCATTAAATTAAAAAAATATGAACATGCCTTAAAAGACTCATAACAATTTAGTATCCTTTACAAATGTAAGCAACATTATATGATCTAGTTATGGTCATTTATCATTATTACGAACAGGAAAAACAGATAATTTTGAATCCATTCAAATGAAAGGGAGCTAGACCTATAGGTGATCAGGAAGAGTGAATAGACTGTAATTATACTACTTTTATTCAAAAATTCACTGCAAAATTACATGCAATAATTATGCCACTGTTTTACTGAAGCCAAAAATGAATTTTAAAATGAATTTATCCTTTATTTACACTGATTACATTCTACAATACTTTCTATGAGACCTAAGAGGTTAAAACCAGATAAAGGCACCAAAGCTTCTGTGCCAATCTTCCAACAGAACACCCTGCTGGCCATCACTGAACAGCAATTAACGACCCCAAAGAATATCCAAAGGAATAACAATTCTGTGGTCTCCAAAAGGTGAAAGCACATGTTGCATTCCAACTTCTCCCTGTCCTGTGCTAAGTGGGCTTTTCAAGATTCAGGAGGCCACAGACCAGAAGCATGGCCTCCAAAAGGCCTGGCTGGTTCAGGAAGTGATTCCTCTTCTTAGACCCATCCTCCTATGCTCACCTTCAGCTCCCATTCCAAGTCTTTTTTCCTGCCAACAGCACCTGAGTCAGAGACAGGAGAGGAGGGCATTTGCCAGCTTCAGGGGAAGCTCTTACTAAGACTGTAATGACCTGCCATGCCCAGGAACAGCCTGTCACAACAAAGTTTCTGAATTACAGGGTGGTTTAAGGGACTCCTGACTGCTCCCATGTTACCCAGACACTCTACTCTCATATACTGATGATTGCTTACGCCAGCAGCCACACCCACCTGTCCAGGGGGCCGTGGTGCTGGATTCAGGTAATGGGGAGGGAATCATCCCTGTCTAGCTGGACCACCACATCCTGCATAATTATTTTTATGAAGGGCATTTCTCAGACACAATAAACAGTAAAACAATACTGGTATTTTAAGTCACTTCGTAAAAACTTCCACTCCAAGTACGGCACAGTTCAGATTTTTTTGTCAAGTCATAACTGGTATCTCCACAGTAAAAAGTCTATTAAAACGTGGTTCTTCAAGGAACAACATTAAAGCAAACATGATGAAAGAATTCACTATCACAGCCATGAGTGACTCTCATGTGCCTGTGTCTTAAGCTCTCTTTTCTCCCTTTGTTGCCTGATCTTTCAGCATCTTTTCACCTCAATTTTTTTAGTAAGTCTTCATGATGAGGAATAATAATCAAGGACACAGTTCTAGTAAGTAGGTGGCTTTTGTGCAGAGCTCTTCTTCGTTGCTCTTGCGAGGATGAATAGTGCTGTCCTGAATAGTGCTCTTTCCTGCCCAGCATTTTACTGGTGGGGAACTGTATGTCCCAAAAGGTGATTAATTAACCTAGTAAACCACAGAGCCAAATGCTGTAGAGATCCTGCTGTCAGTATCCAGCACAGTAGCTAGAGGAAGGTTTGTTCTCTCGTCTAATCTCAATGATCACTACTGATGTGAGTCATGTTTCCCACACTGTCACTGATTCCTTACCTGTGTGATGTCTAAAAGGGGATTTTAGACACCATCTCCTGCCCCAATTACTCACACAGAGCTAGCACCCTTATGCACAGACAGATATATAGTAATTACACATGTGTCACACCTTAGGCTTTAAATACTGCTCCAACCTTCTTGCATGCAGGATTTTGTGAAACAACCTTGGATCTTCCAAGGGTGCAGCACAACCACAGCAAATTCTGGCTGGCACATTTTTTGGCCTTGAAAGTGATTTTTATTTATTTACTTGGGGTTTTAAAGTCCTTAAGGAGTAGAGTTTCTTCTAGGCAAGTACATGTGAAAGCAGGAAAGCAAGAGACAGTGCCAGCCTGACTCTCACAGAGAGACAAGATCTATAAAATAGTGTTTCCGCTCCTTTTGAGGCTACAGCCTGTGGTTTCATCTGAGGTACCTGTGTGGCAACCTATTCAAATGAGCCCACAGAGAGCCTCGTATGTTAAAAGGAAAGAGGAATTTCCAGTGGAAAATGTGATTGAATGGAGAGATGTTCACTTGGACAATCTCTTACCAAAGCTCAGCAACCAATGAGTGGTATCTGCCAGTCTCTTTTTCCATGCCATGAGGCACACTGTCTTTACTGCTTACATCAATTAGAGTTCATAATGTCATTACTGGGCACATCAAAGCATCATGCCTCCCTTCAGAAAGGCTCCTAAGTCTGCCCACTCACATTGTGGTCTGCAAGTAACGATGAATCCCCCAGCACTTAGTGGTATGTTTCACACCTCAGGTCTGGGCTCTGAGCACTGTTTTTAGGCTCTTACAGCCCTGACAATTAGACACCATTCCTCAGGAACCCTCAGGCTCAGTCAAACATTCTTTCTTGTTCATATTAATAAGAACTACTTTTAGAACAAGATGCTCACAATTTAGAACATAGTTAAGGAAATAACCCATCTATTAACTGAATATTTCAAGACTGATGTAATAGTACAAGACAGCATAAGTACATATGCATTTACAGATTTCAAAATAAACTGTTCTAAAAATTTGCATATGGGATTTTTAGTCTCCCATGGAACTTTTATGTGCATGTATAACTATCAGAATCACAAGGATGTTTTGTAAGCATCAAGCTCTTTTCTGGCTACAGGTACTAATTATAACAATCACTGAATTTGTCAACATGCCACTGATGCTTAAGGGAAATGTCAGAGGAGATAGGGCCAATCTGAAAAGGACAAAGGGAATGGAAATATTATGGTTTGGGGTTGAGGTTTTTGTTTGTTTATTTTTCAGACAAGTATCATACCATTGCCCTTGGCTTCACTTCTGTAACACAGTCAGTTTTCTGATCTCCTGACTGTGTGCTGGGGTGCCAGAGACACCACAACAGAAGTGACAAGAATGTGTGACTGGGGAGGAATAGTCAGCAGAGGTCCCAACTTAAATGTTGTCTATCTGCAGTCTGAGTCCACAGTTGGTGAAATTATTCAGGAAAGCTCAGTGAAGGGTTAGAAGTGTGAGGTCAGTGTTCAATGACTTCTGTGTATCTTGTCTTTGGGGGCTGAGGCATCTCTGTCTGCTTGCCTTCAACTTCCATGCACAGTAGGGCCAATCTGAAGCACAGAGGACACAGCTGTCTTGGGCAGCAGGCTGACAACCAGCCACAGCCCTGATGCCTGCTCTGTACACTAGAGCTGGTGAGAGCCATGCCAACACAGCTGCTGACTCCACTGAGAGGATAGAGTCAAAGGTACCAACTGAGGTCTTCACTCTCATTCCATTTCAAAACAGCAACAAGCTGACTTCCCCAGGCTTTTCCCTCTCTCTCTGAGATGGCTCCCTCCCGTCCTTTCTCCCCTCCACAGCATGGGTCCTACCCCAGCATGTCCCTTTGGAGGTAGCAACACTGTGTTTGGTTTGCAGTGCCAAGAAGCTCCAAACAACCTCTGCTATTTGGCTGTGAGGAGTCCAGCCAGGCACCTGAGCAGAACAGCTGCCGGGATTTGGGAGTCCCACAATGCACAAACCTGTAAAGGCTGGGAGCTAGAGGCATCCTCATCCTGCCTCATATTGTCCAGCTAGTGCAATGTGCCATGGATGGAATGCCTTTGGAGACACGGTGGCCATGAGCAGTCAGATGCCCAGACCTGCAGCCACACTGCCATGGATGGGCTGGTTACTGTGGCTCAGCAGCCGCGGGTTACCACTGCAGGTGATCAACCCAAACGGGCAAAGTGAGAGTGCCAACAAGCAATGAAGGATTATGCTGTCACCTGGCCAAATGAGCCTGGAGTGATCTAGAAGACACTTTCACAGTAAGCAAAGGAAATTATCTGAAGGCTTCTGTCTTCTTTGGGATGGTCTCTGCAAAGCTCTGAAGCTGAGTGGCTCCAGATGCTACCAGCACAATTCTGTCCTGTTCTGTATCT
The DNA here is from genome assembly GCA_013397295.1 of Polioptila caerulea. NCBI lineage: Eukaryota > Metazoa > Chordata > Aves > Passeriformes > Certhiidae > Polioptila > Polioptila caerulea. The sequence continues at coordinate 275,436 of VYXF01000693.1, forward strand.
CAGTAGTGGGGCCACCACAAAGAGCTGCTTGTGGAGCTCATCACAATAATGTCACAGAGAGGTTTTGTGGTTGTTTGTTTTTGTGTTTTGCTTTTTTCTTTTTTTTAAAGGTCAAAACAGCTGAAAACTGCAAAAATGAATTTGCATCAAGATAAAGTTTTGCAAAAATTGAAGACAAATGTAGTCCTTTGTCCAGCTGAGTATATAAATGTAGTTTCCTCCCATGTCCTAGCACAGACACATCTGAACTGGAAGCAAAGGAAATCTTAATCAATGGTGTTAAAGTGCATATTTTTCATTGAACTGGAGGGGACGGAAGCAAAGAGCAGAAAGCTAAGACACCTGTTGCATGCCTCCTTCAAAAGAAACTATATAATACTAATTGCAGGCTGTCATAAAAACCCTTATAATGCCCTGAAGGCATTGGGCCAATGTGTTAACAATTTGGTTCATATACTTAGTGGAAAATAAAGAGAAAAGAACTTTAAGGTATGCTTGGTCCCTGCAAACTTAAAACTTCAGCTGGATAATTTGATGAGTGGTTTTATGTTGGAAATTCCTTTATAACTATAAAGATATATAGGAAGAGCAAAAAAACCAACACCATTCCCGATCTAATATTGAAAAGTAACAGGGAGTGAACAAAAGATTCATTCCCCAGGAAGGAAGAAATTATGGCTCTGTAACCAAAGGGCTATTTTTCTTCCCTGCTCTCTCAAGACAAAACTTTGTGTTAAGTCTCTCTAAAAACATCTTTGCTTTTCAGGTGATGTCTGCTTCAGTCACTGAGCACAGAAGTGCTAGGAAGGACAGCATCTGGGGAGAAACAAAGCCAGAAGCATTTATTGGAAGGCACTAACTATATCAGAAAGAGTACTTCAGATGCTGATTTAATTGAAATCAGGAATGTAGCTGGAGAAAAGAAACATTGCCAGCATACCCTGGAGAGCAGTGCTGAAAAATGTGCTACATTGACCACTGACAATCCATAGAGAGCTGGCAGGTCACACTGTGCTGGCTCTTCTCCTTGTTTCCAGCTGCTAAATTACATTAAAGTCAGCTTAAAATTCATTAAATGCCTTCCTATTATTACTTTTCCATATAAGCAGTTGTTATAGCTGCTGAAGAGACATTGTGTGATGGTGACAGCGAAGAGAGAGGTCTGAGTAAATATGAATGGGGAAGGAGAGGTGATTTTGACCAGGAAAACGCTTGGGACCCTTCAGAATTTAACTGCTCTTCAAAAGATGAAAGCAGCTACACAGTAGATTGTGAATTCAGATGCTTAAATGCTCCAGAGATACATTAATACTGATTGTGGAGGTCACGTTTTGTTTGGCAGTTTTGCATAAATCCTGAACCAGTCGGAATCATCACTGTGAGACTGTCATTGCAATGATGCTGACCCGGTGTCACTGATAATTACAGGTAATTTCAAGTGCTGTCATTAATTTGCCTCTTTCAATCTCTCAGCAAAGCCTTACAGGCTTTGTCCTGTATATAATAGTATTGAAGGTAATAAGATTTCTTCCATCAGGGATTTAAGGAATTGGATTTTACTCCAATTTTTTTAAAGGCTTAGCACTATTTCTTGAAAAAAATAAGTTTTTTAAAAGTTTTCACCAATTTCAGTGGGAAGTTTTTCCACAGCACGATAGAGAGGAGAGAAACTCAGTTAACAGAAATATTTCTGTTAACTCTTTTAACAGAAATACAGTCACTCAGTTCAGAAGGGAACCTCCTTTACAGGTGGAAGTGGAGGAGAGAGCAGAGGTCCTTGCCTCCACACCCATGTAAACCTTTTTTGCTTGTGTGATTTTTATTTTTTTTATAAAAGATCAAAACCAAAAAGATTCTTTGCTTGAATTCTTGCCATTCATGGCATGACACATGCAACAAAGAAGAATCAAGTGGCATGCAGTAAGTGCAGCTTCACCAACAGGACAGAAATGACAGGCCAAGCCCAATATTAAATTGGTATTTTGAAGTCAAACATCAGGCACAGTGCTGTCCATTCATTAGCTGTATCATCTGATGTACATGAGAAAAACATTACAAAGGGCCTTCAACAACACCTTCTAGTCTGACTGAAAGAAAGAACTCATGCATTTTCCTGGGAGAGCTAAGTATCTACTGAAGGAAAAAACTCTTTTTAAACCTAAAAAAGAAGATATAAACCCTTTTTTGTGGCTCATATGACATAGAGCTGTAAAGACTTTTTAAAATAGGATTTGCAGTTTCTGCAGGGAAGACTTTCAGAATAGCACCACTAAAAATAGAATCAATGCCTTTAAAGATTTACTGTCTATGCCCAGAAATCTTGAAAAAAGTAAAATATTAAAATAATATCGGTCCTAACAAAAAGCCATGCCTCTCATTGCAACTGGAGTCTGCACAGGAGATGCAGAGGTCCATCCACTGGAGACCACTGCTGCATGCCAAGCAGTTCCTCTGCAATTCCCACTGGTATCACACTTGACCCAGTCTACACAAGGATGCTGGCAGCACACAGTACTCATGTGTACTGTTACCTTATTCTGATCTTCACTAAATATTTGGAGATGAATTTGGCTTGTCTGACAACTCAGGTTCAGCAGAAGATATGAAAATTCTCATGACTGTGGGCTTCCTATGAGTTGGGACTACATTAGGAGCAGCTAAATCAGCGATCACAAATGTGAAGAAGAACGACACAAGACTGATGAGAATCTTCTGAACCGAAGGGTCTTCCAGGGAACTCAGTTAATCCTGCAGGTTTCTCCGGTGGAGTATCTGCCTCTGTGGAGAGAAGCGCTGCAGAGCCACCAGCTCTCTTTGGGAGCGCTCATTTCGCGTTCCAAGGTGGAGCTGTTGTGCCCCCGCATGGCAGGTCACGGGCAGAGCACAGAGCCAGACCTCTGCTGCACACTGACAACCCCACCATCTCACGGCAAGGCATGCCAAAGAGTCCGTGCCACATGGAAGGGACCCGTGTCAGCGTTCAGAGCACCGTGTTCTCTTACAACTGCACATGCCAGAAAACTGTAGGAGCAAGGCAGCTGAAAGGAGCCTATAAAAAATTAATGGCTGACATAAATACCAACCTCCAAACAAAGAATGGTCAGAAAGGAAAATGCAAGAAGAGAAGTGAAATCTGTGACAAATTACAAGCTTTGTTACAGGTTCTCATTTGGAGTTCTGATTTTAAACTATCAGGAATTAAAGATAGGTTTTAGACAGGACGCAAACTTTGCTTCTGGAAGCAGAGGCCATACTTGTATAGAAAATGCAACTGGGAAGGAGGTCCTAATGATGTTAATGGCTCCACAGAAGCAAAGAATGAAATACAGAGACAGAAGCAGGAGAAGGATGGAGTTAAACGTTTCTGTGGAGGAATCCAGACAGCCTTTCAGGGGAAAAGAAAAACCATCTCAGTAGAGAGAATGAATTCACAGAGCATAGCGAGTTCAGTTCTCATGGTGAAACGTCCCCAAGAGATAAGACAGTCCATCCCATTATCCCCCAGGACAGCCTAGGCAACACCAGCAGTCACTGAGAGCTAAACAGGGTCTTGACTGCATTCAGCTGACTCCTCTGAGAGTGGGAAGAAGATCGTGACTGTTTCCTGACTACATTCAAACAAATGTATAGAGCTTTTATGTGGGCAGGGGCATCTGGTTTTCGCACCATATGCTACTCCTTTTGGAATATAAGTATATAGCTGAGTAAATGCAAGGGGTTGTTTATATGATGAGCATGAAACAGTCTGAAATTACACCAGAAACCACTAGTAATAAAAAAAAAAATCTGCTTTTCATCACAGGCTTCCAGATTCTCTTGGTAAACTTTTTGCTGATATGCTTGACCTTAAGTGAGATGGATAGAGGAAAACACCATTACTTTTCAAGTAAACTTGATACTTGCAAACATTCAAAATGTGACAAATGAAACAGAAAAACAAAACCAAAGTAAACCACAACAAAACCTCACGAAATTCCATCACATCCCAGCTGACATTCTCTCCCCGCAGTGCTTTCCATCAAAGATGCCATACTCATTCATTGGCAAGGTGGCCTCTTGCCATTCAAAGCCAGGAAGCTGTGATCAAGTGACTAAACACTATTCTTCATTATAAAAGGGGTAAAAAAATTATTGTAAGTGGTGCAGAAGTGCAGAATTTAAGATGGTGCCACAGGCTTCATTAACCAGTGCTGTGGGATCCTTTCTGTCTTGAAAAGGTTTCTATCAAAAATCTTCTTACAGATAGCACAGTAAGGAACAGCACAGGTTTTGTATTAGTATACAAAAGAATAAAGAAGAAGGAACTTCATGCTATGTGGTGACTGGCTTTATTAATTGTGGGCTGGGAGAAAAGATAGTCAAAATATAAACTACTGAAAACAAAGGGAAAGCATCTGCCAAGAAGAGATTACATGTCTCAGACTGAAACCTCTGCACATTGGTGTGTATATACATGTGTGTATACTATTTTGCTAATGTTGTTTTCAGGGCATCTTAATAATCTTACTCCTATGAAATCATAGAATTGTTAAAAAAAAATAATGTTGTCCTGGAAGAAGTTTGAAGAAAGATCTTGAGGTGTATTAGGTGTATTAGTACCTGTTGTTAATGAGTACAGTCAGTGACAAATATTACTGGTGGTACAGGGAAAAGTCATACAGACAACTGGCACGATGAATTTTCTTGACAACAAATCTTTGAAGAGTGTCGTCCAGCAGAGAAAGACTGAAATAGTGCCAAACATGATACATAAAGCCAGGATATAGTGCAACTGTGCAGAGAAAGTGACACAAGGATCTGTTTCTAGTCAGCAAAGACATTTGTGATTAACCAGTAGCTGGTGGACATTTGCCATTCCAAGCCACAATAACAAGTTTCAGTCAGACTCAATTTAGAGTTTCCACAGAGACACGTCAATGTTGATGCCCAATGGATTTAGGAAACACACACCTGATGTATCATGTCTGCACATATATATATATATATGTATATCTGAGAATACACTTCCATATATGTAGGAGCACAAATGCAGAGCCACTAATATATAGTTATGTGATTAGACTAGGACGTAGTTAAGTGGTGGTTTTATATTTGCATCTGTAACTATAGATAAAATTTTGGCACATTATAAAAAAAACTGATACATATTAGAGGTTTCTTTCTATATCCAGAAGAAATAGGACGTACGTACATGAGATAAAGCTGTACGCAAATATCTGGCAGCCTGGCACACTGAGTAGGCCTGCGCTCTCACTGAAGGCTGGGGCTGAATTAATGTTAGTTTCCTTTCAACCATGACAGGGAAGGAGGAGGGAGGTCTGGAAAGCACCATCTGTTTTTCCAGATTGCTGTTAATCTGCCAATAATTCATATTGGATATAAAGAATTAATGCTATGGGAGAACATTAAGAAAATATACAAAGTCTTCCTCTTCAACATACGGAGCAAAGGCCAGCAAAGATGAGGCATCAGGTTGTCTTCCTGGGCTAGGAGGGTGGAAAGCCCTCTGAAATTTGTCTTGTATGTTAAAGAGAATGAAAACACAGACACAAGTGGAAGGGGAAGGGAATGTTGCTCTCATAATCAAAGAAAGAAACCCAGCATTCATCAGAAAAAATGTTTTAATAAAAAAAAATTAAGATAGGCCAAGCAACACCAAAATATCAGGGCCTTGGCCCAGGCAATGCAGAGGAACAAATGATATCCTGGTCATGGGGAACATTAGGACTATGCTTTGCAAGCCTGTGATGGCTTCTCTGAGAACACACATTGTGAGCAAAAGGTCACACAAAGGGAGCCTGAAGCCACTTGTAAAGGGTGGCAAGGTGGCATCAGTGAGACAGCAAAACATGGGGTGATACATCAGAGGTTAGGCACTAATCCAGTGATGGCTGATTGTGGATTTTACATTGACCAGAAAAGGTCGACATATGGTCTGCTGGGAAACCCACCAGCAGAACTACTGCTATTTTTGGATGTTTTTAATATCATTTTCCACCTTTTCCTTATCTGTGCAGATTTATTAGAGAAAGGAGTGATAGTTACTACAAGAAGTGATCTCTACTTTTTATGGTGCCTCTGCCAATGTTAAGTTGAGCGGGAGTGAGCAACCTACAGGTGACAATTCACTGAAATAGGACTGTTCAGTCCCATTCCTGCTGCACCTATCTAAGTAAACTGAGCATCGACAAGCAAACAGCCTTCCCAAAAAAGCATGAGCACTGTTTCTTGCACAACTTTGGCCCAGGTCAAATGACATCCCAATCTCTAGTAACGCTGCAAGAGTTAATGCAAGTCAACAGCCTTTCTACTTTGCTCCTGTGGCCTTCACACAAGCACACACTGCATCTTTGCCAGTTCCACTGCAATTTGCCAGTTCCAGTGCTTGAATCCGACTAATACAAAGAAGTATGAAGGCTTTTCCACGGGCAAACATAGTATTCTGGATCCATCCTTCCATTCCTCCCTATCCATGGTGGCAGAGGGTCTTTACAGAGGTGAATAAACAGCATTTCAAAGCTACTGCCTTTGCATTCCTACAAAGGTCCTCAGTGTCCCATGCAGCATGAAATTGTCTTATAACAACATTTAATTTTCACACCAGAAGTGAAAGGGCTTATCTACACTCATACTAGGGAAAGAAAATCACCCACCTCTCTGAGGACAGAAAGCTGGTGCAGCAACATAAGTGATCTGGCAGTTCTTGCATAAACAGGAAGAGAAGAATTCCACAAATTTGATGACATGTGGTCTTTATTTTCAGAGTTGTTTGATTGACGAGTGACTGTGAAGGGGTGCTGTATACAGGGAGCTCTGCTGATGGGCCCTGTGATCCAAAGCTGGAAGGAGCTCTAGACTGATATCACTGCTACCTGATGACAATTTTCTGGCTCTGGGGGCTATTTCTTCTGTCAGACATGCTGAATGCCATATCTCCTTCATTTCATATGTCTTTTTTTCTTAGGCTTTTTTTTCCCCACAGAGTTTTCTTACAGTATAAAACGTGTGAATGGGTATGGGTTGTACTCTTAAATCATGAATGTGGTGTCTCTGTTTCACTCAAATTTCTACAATCCTCACTTTAGACCCAGTAAAATCTACCAGTAAAAAACTTGTTTTATTCTCCTCTTTGGTAAGCTTAAGCTGCACAAAGGTAAGCCTTTGTAAAAAGACCACAAAAGTGGCAGGAGCCAGAGCCTAGTGCCACACCTTCAGACCCTCCATCAGTAAAAGCATGCACTAATGACTTGCTTTCCAGAAGCAGAACAAGGTTAGTAAATAATAAAATTTTTTAACCAAATAACATAGCTGGAAAAAAACAAAACAGGTAAGATTTGGTATACACAAGAACTTTAGGGGATTCTTTACCATAAAGTGGTCATGGTTTAAAGCTTTAGTATTCTAGATACTAGCCTTTATTTCCACAGATGTATAATGAATTTTAAGGGAAAAAAGTCAGCACATCATGTTCAGTTTACCCATGAAATACAAAGCATAAATTCCAGAAATTAAAATTCTGGCTATATGAAATACACTTATATTCCATCTATCCAAAGTATATGTTGTTTAACTTAGTCATTTGTTTTATGAAAAGAAAATGAAAGACATCATTTCTATATCTGCTTAATGTTTTATTCCTGGCTGGGTATTTGGACTAGGAAAACAACAGCTTTCCTTTTGGCTGTTAGTGCTTAATTATTCAATGTTAACAGCCAAGAAGTAAGCTGTTAGCCCTCCTCCTCTTCTTCACAGCTTTTCTTTCCCTCGTGGGTCTAAATCTGTCCTTCACACATATGAAGAGCAGTTTGAATTGTAGGGATTGCATTTTGGCCTCACAGGAAACAGCCTATGGCTTACAATATTTCCTCTTAATATCCGTGTGGCTTGTTCTCCAGTCTTTTAAAACAACACAGTAGCAGCTTAATTTCCTCTGTCTTTGATGCTCTCCTTTAAATACCATCACAGACGTGCTCCCAAGCTAAGCTCTCCTGGTACAATTTCTGAAATGTGATGACTATTCTATCTAAATAACTGTACACAGTGCTAGACAAAGTAAATAAGCTCTAAATCTAGTGAGTTTCCTTCTTCCTTAGAAGCCTCAAGAGCAAAAGACTTCACAAGACCTAACTGGATTGACTCTAGCAGCACTTAAAGATTATCTTCAAAGACAGCAAATACTAGTATCAGAGGATGATGACTGCTTGAAACATCCCCAAATAATATCTGATAAATTTAGCCACATATTCAGCATATTTGGGTCAAGTCCATGAAGGCCGAATCCAGTAGTGTTATCCAGAGGAGTGTGTAAGCTGTATTTTCCTAAAAACTAAAAGAAGTCATACAGCTCACCCCTCTAGGATGAGGGCTACTCATGACATAACCACACTCCTACCTTGAGTACAGCTTTCATTTTCACCCTCTTCTGAAAATAAATAAATAAATAAATAAATAATGTCTGGAAACAGATTAATTTGCTCCAGCTAAGCATGACAAAAGGTGGGCGTGTACCCCTTCATGACAGGCCACCCCAAGACACTTTTGCTACATCACTCAGGGATACACAGTTCATGACTGTTCCCTAACCTTCGCTACCAAGTAATTTGATTTAGGTTATATTATAGACTGCTTGAATTCCCATCAGTCTGAATGTTGAGGGCAAAGGGAATACACCAGATACACAAAGCCATGATCTGACTATGAGTCTAGCTGAAGTTTTAACAGTCTAATGAAAAAATTACCTATCCAGTTACAATGACACTAATGCTTCAGAGTTCAAATTATATTATTTAAAATTGCATACACACAAACATTTTAGCATCACAGAATCGTTAAGGTTGGAAGACACCTTTAAGATCATCTCATCCAACCATCAACCTAGCACCCCTGTATCACTCCAAAACCACAGCTTCAAGAGCCACATGCAGATGCTTCTTGAACACTTCCTACCTTCCAGCAATCCTACCACCTCCCTGGACAATTTATTCCAGTGCCTAACCACACCTTGCGTAAAAGTTTTTTTCTAATATCTAATCTGAACCTCCCCTAGCACTATTTAAGAGGCATTTTTCTCTCATCCTTGCACTTGAAACATGACAGATCAATCCCCACCTCATTACAACCTCCTTCATTACAACAGCTCCCTCAGCTGACCCTCATAAGACTCGTGTTCCAGACCTTTCACCAGTTTTGTTGCCTTTGTCTGGACACCTGCAGCACCTCAATGTTCTTTTTGAAGGGAAGGGCCCAAAACTGAACACAGGATTTGAGATGCAGCCTCAAAAGTGCTGAATAGAGCAGGATAAGCACTTCCTTTGTCCTGCTGGCCACACTATTTCTGATACAAGCCAGGATGCCATTGGCCTTTTTGGCCACGTGGGCACAAGTCAAACAGCACCCCCAAGTCCCTTCCTGTCAAGCAGCTTTCCAGCCACCCTGCTCCCAGCCTGTAGCGCTGCCTGGGGTTGTTGCATTCTCATTGTTGAACCTCATGGAGTTGTCTTCAGCCCCTCAATCCAGCCTCTCCAGGTCCCTCTGCAGATCCTTCCTGCCCTTCAGCAGATCAACTCCCACCTAACTTGGTAATGTCTGTGAATTTACTGAGGCACACTCAACCCCCTCATCGAGGTTATTAATAAAGATATTAAGCAGGATTGGTCCCAATACTGAGCCCAGGGGAACATCATTTGTGACCAGCCACCAGCTGGATGTAATTCCATTCACCACAACTCTCTGGGCCCATCCATCCAGGCAGTTTTACCCAGCAAAGGCTACACCTATACAGGCCATGAGCAGCCAGTTTCTGCAGGAGAATGCTGTGGGAGATGGTGTCAAACACTTTACTGAAGTCTGGATAGATGAGCCTTTCCCTCATCAACTGTGTCCCTTTGTCACATGAGATGAGGTTGGCCAATCAGGACCTGCCTTTCAATCTCCTAAACAGCCCAAAGTCTGCCTGTCGGAAGTCCAAGGTGGCAGTTCTGCTGGCACCACTCCTAACTACATCCAGGATTGAAAACTCTATCCTTTTGTGCTCACTATGCCCAGGAAATATCAACCCATTTTTTTTGGTGGTGTGCTTTCCTTTCCACTGCACTCTGGGTCTTAACAAGGACAGCTTCAGAGCAGGGGGAGAGAAACAGTGAGCTCCTAGCATTCAAATCTTTTGCCAGTATGATGTTGATGGTTTCTTCCTTCTCAACTTGGAATCCTTTTTTCTAACACCCTCTGCACTTCGCTCTTTCTTCACTTCCCCAACTCCCTGTTACACTCATGTTACATATGGTGTGTAGTACATACCTCAGATACTTAGTATTAGTACTTGGGTTATCCCTAATTGGTTTTACCCATTTATAAAGATTGCCTTTCTTCAACTGCTTGCAAGGGACCTCTGGTGAGCTGTTTAAAGCCCTGGGGCCTCTGGTATCATCCTGTGCCTGTAACCCACAAGGTGCTTTATTCCAGGATCAGTCATACACAGTTCATTCTGCAGAGAATAAGTGCTTCTTATTAATACCTTCTAGTTACAAAAATAGATAAGATTAGGTGTTATTCCACACAGTTATACAGAGTGATCAAAAGCTAAAAGACAGTAATAGGTACAGGGTCATTAGACAATCACTAATATAGGTAAATAAGCTAAAATAAATCTACAAGTAGCCCAAGACAAGTCCATACAAAGCCCAACAGGTTCAGAAGTCTCCACTGTTGAATTCGAGACAAAGCCTGTGGCCTCTTACAATAAATGGAAAGACCTTTTGTACTTTGCTACAAGGCTCCAGCTGTTCCTTGAAGCCTGGCCTTATGATGGAGATCTGAAAGTATATAACCCAAAAGTCTCCAGTAAAATTCTGAGCTTGAAAAAACCTCTCAAGTATTCATGTCTTCAAATCAAGTGAACCTCTGGGAAGTGATATGGACTGTGATGCAAATGCTCTCTTCAAGATCAAATATTCAATTCAGACTAGATTAGAAGGGACTAGACTTCATTACTAGTCTAGACTCATCAGTCAGTCTCCATGACAAATGTCTGAATTACAAATTTGCCATCATACAGGAAACAAACACACATTTTTATTCATTGCAAAAGAAGAGCAAAACCGAAGACTTCATGGCTCTGAAGAGCACTTTAACACTCTCTTTGGTCCAAATGAAAGCTTACTTCTCACCAGAATGAAGTGATTGTACTCCTGATAGGTGCTCACTGCTCCTTCTCTAGCTCAAAATACAGAAATAAACAGTAGATGTGAGTCTTCAGGACATTAAACACAATCTTCAGTCTCTGCTTGCATATCAAAACAAATGCAGATTTAGACTGAAGCTCACTGTCTCTGACCTCTCTAGTTCCATTTCAATGTATTACCTTGAAAAGTGTTACTTTGAAAAAAGTGGTTGTTACTGATTATGTAATGAAAGAAAAAGACACCTATGAAATCCACATAATTCTTAGCCTTTACTCTTTCATGGTTTTTTTCTTGTGAGGTTCTCTTATTTCAAGAAAGAAGTTACTATCAGACATGGATGGAGTCTCATAGTTCATGAAGAAGCTATGTGACCTTAACACCTATTACCTCCAAAAAATATGAGATTGTAATTTCAAGACACTTGCCTACAGATACAAAATAGATTGAAAAACCCTGCCTTTGTGATTGAAGAATGTCTCCACCTCCTAAATACTGGAAGTTGTTATTGATTTCCCCAGCAGATGGAGTAGCATGTACAGTTTTGATGATTTCTGCAGACTTATTTATGGGACTTATTTATTTGCAACGCATACTATGTTTTTACCTCATATCATGGAACCCTACTTGGTTCAGTCTATCAAAAAAAATCAAGCTCCAGAGACTGAATAAAAAACAGATAAAACTAAGAATCTTCTTTCTCCTCGTAACTCTCCAAGAGCTTTTAAAATCTGACTTAACTTTTATTATGTTCTGCTTTATCTTCAGCTCTTTGCATCACCCACTGTGCAGCAGAGCAGCAGAAACATAACAAGTTTCAGAGGATGCAGACATTCATCTCGGCATCAAAGAGGCTCCACAAGAGTCAGATGGTCATAGGATAATTCAGCTTGGAAGAGACCTTGAAAGGTCATCTAGTGCAACCCTCTATTACCTACACCTCAAAGGTAGGTCACTCATGAGATCAGACCAGGCTTCTCAGGGCTTAATCCATCAAATCTTGTAAACGTCCAATGGAGAAAGGAGCCTGCACAACTTCTAGGGGCAACCTTGGCTCAACCATCCTCATGGTGAAAAGCTATCTCCTTATATCCAAGAGATCTCATTTCAACTTAACCCCATTGTTTTTGTCTTCCTGCCATGAACTGCCATGAAAAGACTGCCTTCAACTTCTTCATGGCCTCTGTGTAGCTCTAGGAAGGATGTTACTAAGCCCCAATTTTTCACTGTCTTTCCTATCACTGAGGGTGATCATATAGGGCGAGAGGTGGACACAGCCAATCTCTGCTGTAAATTGACACACTGTGCCACTATTCTCCTGTATTTCCTCATGATCACAACTCATGCACTGGCTAACTCAGATGGACTTTATACTTTTATGCCAAGCACAGTACTACATAACTTAATATCTATAACTTAAGGACCCCAGAAATCCTGAATTCCAGCCTGATCTGCGTCACTGAATTGCTATACTAAAAGATTCAATTCTTTCATTTCTACACTGCTTCCATGCAAGGACATCATACATCTCACAGAAAGTATATATATTCAAGGTTCAGCCCAACTGAGCAAGTCTGGCTTGAGACAAACACTATTATTTCTTCATTAATGTGACAAAAGAATACACCATCTAATGCACAGAGATCAGTTTTAGAAGCAGATATGATAAGGTGAGACCAACCCAGCTCTTTCATATCAGTTTGCTTTTTCCGGGAAAAGGCAGGATGACGCTAGATCCCCTCAGCAGAAATCCAAGCAGTGCTTTCTGGCAAGGAACAAAGGTGGGCACATACACAAAGAATTTGGGAATGGCACTGATGCCGTGTGGAAATGAAAGCAGGAGCAAAGCACTGGCATTGCTTTGATGTAAACAGCTCTATCTCACACTCAGCAACAAAGAACATGATCTATGATTACTGCCTTTCTCAGCAAGCAGAAGGAAACTGCCTGCCCAAGACTGACCAAGACCAAGGCCAAGTCAGTTCTTCAGTGAACTACATCCAAACTTGAGCTACATGGAATCACAGAATTGTAGAATGGCAGGGATTGGAAGGGACCTTAAAGAAGGTCTAGTTCCAACCACCTCATCACTGACCTTTAACCGATGTCCTCCTTCAAAGTAACAACTGCTGCTTTATCAGGAGGTCAGCACAAGTGTTACAACTGCTTAAAACAGAAAAGAACTTGAGGGGTTAGTCTGCTTGAAGGCAGAAAACTGGGAGAATAATGACATGATGGTTGTATAGCTTATCACTAATCGCTAGTAAGTAGCAGTGGTTCTTAGTGCTACAGGGGTTTTACCCAGAAAATGCAGAAAATGAGGGTGAGAAGGGAAATGTAGGATGGGGAGCACTGCATGAAAGCTCTTCTGTCGCAGACAGTACTGGAAATATTTAGCATGGGTGTGCTAATTAGGCATTGCAGTTACACTTTCAAATCTGGGACCTGATGGTGTTAAATGCACAGGGAAAAAATGAGATTCTGTATGCAAAAGTACAGCTCTGACTCCATACATTTGCTGGTTTACAACAGTACAATGGATTTACACTGGAATGCCAGAACCCACGGTGCCATCACTCTCCCACGTTAATCTGCCTTTGCAGGTTGCTCACAGTTGGGTACTTCACAAAGACACTTCGAGTAAGATAGAATGCTGTGTTTGGAAAGTATGCCAGTTTTTATGACAAAGTTCCCTGTAATCTGATCCATGAATTATCAGTAGCAGTATTGTTGCCAACTTCAGCATTATCTCAAAGCCACTGTTTTACAGTAGATGATGGTAGAACAGGGTCTGGAGCATGAATACAATTGTCTCACAGAACTTTTCTACAAAACATGGTGATGAGGTGGCTTTTTAAAACATCTCTTTTCATTACCTGATGCTTGTGCATTGTAGGGGTAAGGCACAGACCGACTTCCACCAACACCATTTCCTGAAGTACAGGCATATTTACATTGCCTGTGAATCAGCTACAGATTTTGCTAAGTCTGGCACGACTACACCTACCACTTCACTGCCAAGAGGTGTCTTTTTATACAGGGAGGTAGCTAACTGTGGTAAAGTTACGTGTACCTTCTCACATATCTTATACATGATAAAGTTCATATAAGTTCATATATCTTAAATTAAGGGCTTTGATCAATCTGTAAAATGCTTTAACACTGTGTTGCCTGCAAGAGCAGGGAAAGTTATCTTTGAGACATGGGTATTATCTTCTCCCACTCAACTTTTACATCTATATGGCAAAGACAAACAGTTGTAAACATTCAAACATCTGTACCTGAACTCCCAGAAAAACATTCATGCTTCAGCCACTACACAGGACCTGGCTGGTCAGCACTGGCAATTCCCTGGGATTATACAAAGACAATTCTTCCTCAACACTTCTAGCCTCTTGTCTATTTGAGAACAAGGTGAAAACCATCCAGCCTTGAGACTCTGGACAGACAAATGTTCCAGGAGAAAGAACCCGGACTCTCATCCCAAGAAACAATCAATCTGCCAGAGAGCAAACAAGAAGGTTAGGAAACAGGATCACTGGTAAAGTTACGTAAAAATCTGTGTGAAGACAAGGAGAAGAGAAGCTTTCCACCAAATGGAGCATTTGGACACACAGGTATCACAATGATATGCAATGACTTTAACTCATTTTAGCAAAATATCTTAACAATCCTTTCATATTGGCAAAGAAGTGCCTAGAAGAATTTTTACAGTTATATTCCTAAAATCCCTTTTCCTTTCAGAGAATAGTCAGTTCAAGGGGAGAAAGAATACAGGGTGAGTATATACTTGGAATATTTCTTCCTTCTTCTGTATTCACTGGGAATGCTAAGAGGAAGTTCAGAAAAACACACTTTTCAACTGAAATCATAACAGAAATTAACTTTTATGTGTTGCTCTGGCCACCTAGTGCATGTTGTAGGCATCTTCTAGTACAGTCTGTGAGAGCTACACATAACAGAAACGGGGCAGGCTATCGAGAAGTTAGAACTTTATATAAATCAGTTTATGAGCCAGCAGATAGATCTGAATGCACAGGTGGTGAGTGAGAAATGAATAAGCAGAAGGCCTGGGAACAGTGCCTAGTGAATTTTGGGAAGGCACTCTCAAGTACGTCTGAGTTTTCACTTGCATCCTCCATGCATGAGGCTAGAGCCTGTCCTTATGTGAAATCCAGTATCTCAGTGCCAGGATTACGCCCAAGCCTAGACATATCAGGTTTTTTGAGGATGGCCATAAACAGGGACAGAAGCTTAAAGTAATCCTGAAGTGATGCAAACTTACTGTCGTGCTGCTGACAGGAAGGCAATTGGTCTCATTATCTGCATCTTCAGCAAGTTTATGAGGACAACAAATTTCACTAAGTGGTAACTGGTAGAGAAGAGCCCTGCAATCTCAGGGACCTTAGCAGCGTGGAAAAATGAGCCAAAAAAACCTTCTGGAGTTCAGGACAGACAGATGTTAAGTCCTGTATCTTGGATGGAGGAACTCCATGCAGTGAGACATGGTCTGACTCCCCGGGGATCAGCTCTGCACAAGATGTCCCAGAGGCCACACTGGACATGAACCAGTAGCACACCCTGGCAGCGAGGAAGGCTAACCATGGAGCAAGATGCACAACGGGCATGTCAAGCGAAGCACTCGCAAATACAGTCCCTCATTACACACTCATTTGGAAAACTGCGTTTTGTGCCCCCAGGGAAAAAGAAATACTAACAAACTGGAGAATCTAGGAGAGGGATATTTAGATGCTCGGAGGGTGGGGCACATGACACATAGGGACAGAGACAACCACGTCTGTTTGGCTCAAGAGGCTGAGGGTAAAACACGAGCTGCTGTCTCCAGCTAAGGTTAGAAAGTAGACGGAGCTAGAGCCCTGCCAGCAATGCACAGCAAAAGGACAAGAGGCAGTCACTGCAAGGCCCAGAAAGGAATTCTAATTGGATATAACAAACAATTACCTTCACCAGAGAGTGGTTAAGCACAGAGACAGGTACCCAGAGAAACCCTTTCCTTAGAGATTCTCAAAATGCTATTGCATTTGAGAGAGCCCACAGCAACCTGATCAAGCCTTGATGATTACTCTTCTCTGAGCAGGGTGCTGGATCAAAGACATCCACAAGTTCTTACCAGAGTACATTTTGCTATAACCTATACCCATATTTCCAACACTATTTCACACTGCCATGACTATCCAGCATTAAGAGCTGATTTCGATGTGAATTTCCATTTCATGGAAAATGTGGGCATTTGCAATTTTCATCACAGTTTCAATCAAACAAGAAAAATCATTAAGAATAAAAAAAATTGCTTTGAGATTAAAGAAAGCTAAGATTTTTATTTTTAAAAGATATTTAATATTATATTTAATTAATTTTATTAATTGATTGCTTTTTGAAGTAAAAGGAATATGGAAACAAAAATGTAACAAAATTAGAAAGCGAGGTCTGCCAAACCCCACAACTGCATCAAGTTCAGACTCACACTGAATTACAATAGTTTGGTCCTTTACAAATTTCTGTGCAGTTGTATCATGCAGTTATGTTTTCTCCCTCACAGATGTCTCCCTGAGGTGAGGAACACATATGTTCTCCATCACTGATGACAACAAATGCCACACTCCAACAGCATGGTGCTTTTATCTAAGTCAGGAGTAACACTACTTACCAGCCAATCTTGGGAATTTAAGGCAACTTTGCTTTAGGTTCTTTTCGTATTATTTTATCAGAAAAACAACCAAGACAGTAGCTAATAAACTGGACGGTCTCACAGAATAGTGTTTGATAATTAAGCAATGTTGGGAATGCAGCCCCTCTGAAACCAGAGCATACTAACCGCAAATTTATTTCTGATTTTGGAAGCATTTCGCTCAGATAATGTCTAACCTCTGCAGCATTTGTAAGCATATTTCCTATCTCTCTGTAGTATCTGAGAAGAAAACCAGGTCAGTATATTTACTCAGGGATTAATGCATGAAGGAAAAGAAAAACAAAAAATCACACTAAACTAGCTGGCATTTCACTTTTTTCACTTTTTAAGACAAGCAGTTCTTTCAAGGAAGCAGTCCATGGGAAGTTTTGCTTAATTCTACTTTATGAAATAATAGTGTAACTTGAAAGAATTTCTCAATTTTGGTTTGGTCAAAAAGTCACAGATACCATTCTGAAAGGCAGCCATCTGAAAAATCCTTCAAAATAAGAAACAAGGATAATTATTTGCAACCTGCTGCCACATATGTGACAGCGGTATCAAATCTGTGGTGATACACATCTGAACTTGATTTTTTTACTTAAGTAAAATGGGTCTGTCCTGTTCATAATTGTTACTGCCTGCCATATCTCTGCATCAGAGCACTATCCTATTACACGGCACAATTCAGCATTTTCGGACATCTCCAGAGAAAGAGAGATAACTAGAGCACAGAAGGAAGAAGAGAAGATAACAATACATGTCAGGGATGAGATATACTCAGTAACTTCACACCTGCTCTTGCTTAGTCTGCCTTTCCTGTCAGCAACTTCTGAAATCATAGCAGAAATCACAAATGTTGTACAAGTTTCCCCTCAATAAAAAAAAAAAGCAAAAAGGCAGAGCCCTCTCTCTTAAGAGATTTTAAGCTGAGAATCATTGCTATTCTATTACCAGCAATGCCAAGTTTAGAAAAGTCTTCTTTGAAACATGTTATATAAAACAGCTAATACAAAGATGTCAATGCAGTCTTATTACCAAAGCAGGAAGTATATAACAAGTTAAGACTCTATTTTTTTGTCCAGAAAAAAAAAAAAAACAACCAAACAAAAACCACTGGAAAGAGCATGTGTACACATATGTGTGTGTGTTGTGCAGTAGAGCTGGCTCCTAAACAGATGGCAAAAGTAAAAGGCAAATCTGAAACATCGGAATTAATGAAGCCCATAAACCTACAGATCAATATAGCTTGAGGGTGATTGACTTTAGTGTGCAAATAGGTGCAAGAGCAAAGATTAAAATTTTCCTATCATAAAGGAAGAAGACTCTCTCCCCCTTTTCTCCCTGGGTAACAAGTTAAAAGTACAAGGTTTTTGCACAGCAGCTTTGACCATCTCCCTCTTCTATCAGTTACCTATTCCATCCAACCCTCAAGAACATTGCCTTTCAACTTTTAAGTCACTGTTAAATCAGACTGAACCCGCTCACATACTCAGATTTATTGTTGGGGGTAGTGGGGGAGGAAAACCTTAAGACACAGATGAACTCATGCAGAAGAATCTTCTCCTTATAAAACCCCTTCTTCAGCTGAGGGATAATGGAGTCTGAGGTTGCAAATACTTTAAGTCAAGGATAAAAGGTTCTAGTACTTTAACACTTCTTCTACGGAAATACAAGTTCTTCCAGGTATCTTGAATCTTTATTGTTAAGGAGGCAAGTCAAGATCTTTGAGGACTTAAGAGCTTTCTGCAGCACCTAAGATATTTACAACAGTCAGCTCAGTCAAGCTCGTATTTCAATCACAAACCAGCAGGCATAAAAATCCAAAGTCTTACTAATTCCTAGTCACCTGATACAAAGCTTTTCAAATGACTGTCCTTTAATTCTTTTCCACCTATTACTGAAAGACTAGTTTTCTGCATCACAGATTAGCTACTGTTTATCAGTATGGTTATAATTTATTCACCCAGCCAAACAGAATTTCACATTCATTATTAGTCAAAATTCCAGTAAGTCTTTGCAACCTGCATTTCTTTATTTGTACCTCAGGAGCTGAAGTTTGATAAACATCAGTTGCAAGATTCCACTACAACTCATATACATGAAACACTAAGAATATGAGCATGAATATCCAACACATTCATGCTAAATAAATAATCACAACTTGGAAACATACAATAGAGAAACCTGGGTTTTAATGAAGTACAAGGAAAATAAAACTATGGATGTTTCAGCTAGCTGAATGCAACTTAAGGATCACCACAGGTAAGCTGGCACAAAATACAAAGCCAAGAAAGGGTGGGAAGTAATTTGTGCATTATGAGAGACATTAGGCTCTTTTGACAATGCATGCAAAAATCCATGATACAGGCCATTCAAGAAAACAAAATATTTAAGCAAGGACAGAATTGTCAAGATAGTCAACATTTTTATACTCAGTTGAACTAAATGTATTAAAATATATTTAAATGTATTAAAAATTTATCAAAAGGCTCTACAGCATAAACCCTCCCCCATAACTTTTTTAAGATCATCATCAATTCTGATCATTAGGAGCAGCAGGACACCAGGAAAGCAAAAATATGGAAGGTTTCAAATGGAATTATTTGATGTGGAAAAACAACTTTTAGAGACTGGAAGTGTTTAAAAGAAAATTGCTTCCTGCTGCATTAGAAAACAGTCAAACAGAGTTTGATATTACTGTTATTCCTTATTCCTTACACTATTAAAGGGTATTCCACTCATTTTCCTTTGAGGACCACAAATTAGCTCAGCACAGTCTGCTCACATGGTCAGCAGAACAACTGACCTGCATTTGGTCTTCTCTTTACATTTTCTTGCCTTAAAATGAAATTGCTGACTGTACAGAATTTATTTCCTTGCTAAGCAAAGCATTTTAGTGAGAGATCCTTACCTCCACCTTTTGAAGTGGTGAGCTACTTCCCCTACTTACTTTATTTTCCCTTGTGTTTTCACTTCACTTCCATATGCATAGAGGTAAATGATTCATGGATCCTTTTCCCTTTGATACATGATTTATTTGTATCAGCTTCCACCAATTTAGTGTTCTGCTACACTACTGCCTTTGAGTCTCCAAAATTCCCTGTTCCTCAGCTTCCAAACCTCTGAAAACATCTTCCTATTATTACATTTTCTAAGATAGTTTTCAGTTTCTGCTTCAAGTCTTCTATCTTTCCCTCCACATTTACATTAGGTACTATGGGATTAGCACAGCTCAAAACAATTACCTCTATAGCCCTGAGACCACATTCCTCATTCTTGGTTTTGTTCTGAACAGTTTGGTCTTTTCAAAAGTAATGCAAATTTAGGAACTGCTTTAAGAAAGGTGGTAAGAGAGGCTGCTCTACAACATGCAGTTAGAACTTCTGCCAAGGCTGCATAACTAAGAATATTGTTTTCCCATAACAAGCTGATAGTCAACCAGGACTCAACATGAACAGCAGGCTAAAATAATTCTATCCAACTTCAAGACCATATTAGCACTGAGAAATGCTAGTGTGCAAATATACAGATACCTTTAAAAAGAGAAGGGAGAGCTGTGTGACTGTTCAAAAGGAAAATACTGAACATCCAGGAGGAAACTGGAGTGATTACCTGAAACAAGACTTAGCAGTATCTCAGCCTATTAGCACGTCCTGTTATTTGAAATGCAGTCATTGCTTTTCCAGTTCTCCCTTTCCATTTAATTCTCCTTGAAAGAGTCCAGACCTGCAGCCATTGAATCACAGAATATCCTAAATTGGAAGAGACCTATGAGGATCACTGAAGTCCAGCTCCTGGCCCTGCACAGGACAGGCCCAAGAACCACACCATGTGACCAAGGGTGAAAAAAGGCTTTGACAGCTGTGCAATTATTCTTTTTAAAATCAGTTAGGTACCAGTTCATGTTGTTCCTCAAGTGCAGTTCAAAAAAACAAACACACTTATAGAACTTTTATATTAACTTGCGTATAGGAAATAAATAAATCCAGCTATTTTTCTGAAGTTAAAAGAAGAACATGACCATCTCAGCACTTCTACCTCTGTTTTATTTCAACAAGAACGTTGGTTACCTCCTCATGTTTGTGAACCTGATTTTGTCTCTTTCACCCACAAAAAAAGGATCTTCTAGCATGAAATTATATAGCAAATTACAGTTTGGAAGAATCTGGTTTCAACTAAGAGCATTTGCTCAGAAATATGATTATATTTATGAAAACCACTAGTAAAATGTGTTTGTTGTGGCATACTGGAAAAGATAAAAAAACAGTTAAGACTGTTTCTATTTCCATATACAACTTTTATTGCAATACCTGTATTCTAAGTGTACAGATACAAATATAAAATGACCCATGACAGGCTTTAAAGCTGCCCAAGAAATTGATTCGGTACTATAGCCAAAGTTGACAGGACTTCAACAGGTGATAGGAAGCTTCCCCAGTCTCTCTCCAAGAACAACCAGGATCCACCATAGTTTTGGTCCAAGATGTATGCTTTAAGTTGGCAGCTGAGTCTAGGAACGAGTGTATTTACCCCAGATGTGCAGCATAAACACAGAAGCAATAAAAAGAAGACTCATGACCAAAACTGGAACAGGTCCACTAAAAATAAAGAGAAAATGCATTAACATAAAAAAGAAGTCTGTCTTGCCCAAATGCCAGTCATTATCAGCCAAGTGAGCTCTCATCAGTTCATACGAAATTGTACAAGAAAACTCTTCTCCCCTTCCCACAGAAATACCTTAAGGCACATAGAAATGAGATAGCCATCTCTATCAAAAACTGCTGCTGCTGCCACTGTTTTTAAAGACAGTTCTATACGCCCTAAATGTTACATTAAAAAGCACAACAGAGTAACAAAACCCCTACTTGTTAAAAAAGCTATTAAGGGTTCATTATTATGCATCACTGTTTCCACAGTCTCTGGAAAAGTATCCTCTGTGTTTACAACTCAGCCACCTGAGCAAAGCTGCAGTCCAATACAAAAAACAACAGAGTCCTCTAGCGGCTACTAAAATTTTGGCAAAAAATTCTCATTAGATGTTTCATTTTAGGGGTTTTGTTTCATTTGAAAACAATGGCAGCAGTGGGTGAGAGACAGGGACTTCTGCTTTCTTGAAAAACATACACAAAGTGGCAAAGCTACATCATTAAATCTTTACCTAAAACCAATAAATTCATTTTTTTCCTTCTTGCTTTTATATATTGTTCAGAAACTGTACAGTAATGTTTTTAAAAAACAAGTTAATCTTAGGGTGTACATTGATAGCTTCAATTAGCTGTTTCATGCTGTTCTGAGTTGCAACAATTACATGAATACACACACTCAACACTACTTCATACCACTCACTTCATACAATCTCATTTCTGACTTTCAACATGCTATTGGGAAATCCATTATCCAGCCTATGTTACCCTCCAGGGTAATGTTTATAAGCATGTAAATGCTATCTGAATACAAAGTAAAAAAAAAAAAAAAAAAAGAAAACTAAAAAGGGATTCAAAGAGCTTACTGAGCTTACTGTCATATTATTCTATGAGATCACGATCCACATACTTGAAATGATCACAACTGTAATCTTACATTGAGTTTTAAATCTCAATTATTATCTGTCAGACTTATTTGGGTATGGAGAATCCTGAACACAGACATAAAGCATTCAGCAAATACACCAATAACAAAATCAACAAAGTCCACATACGTGGTGACTCCAAAAGCAACCCCTTCAAGGGGGATCTTTCACTAAGAAACAGAATGCAATCCTCAAACCCCAGCATTTTATACATATAAATAAATATATTTATAATTTTTCTTTATTTATATATATGTATACACATAAGTTTATATCCTACATAACATAAATCATAATTTATAGTCCTTACACTTTATCTGAATTCCTATTTAATTCATTTTTTTAGCAGCAGGAATAGGTAAGCTGCTCTGCCAAAGGCACATGGCAACAAAGCAGCACCACTAATCAGAACAGAACTGCATGGAAATAAACAGTGGGGACTGATTGTGTGTTCAGTATTTCTTAAACATGCAGATGACATTGAACCCCTGGAGAATAATCAGCTCTCCAGTACTGACACATATATCTCATTTCTTCCAGTTCCAAAGAAAAACTGTTGAAACTCTGCAATTCTCTTCTACACACCTGCATCTTCTCAGCCCAACACAAATAAATAAATGGATTCAGACACCTCTAAAGATTTGGTACTGAGCATTCTCAGAATGTCTTCCATGAGGCTGCACATTGAACAACAAACTCAGTTTGACTTTCCATCCACAGGAAAATAGCCTACAGCTCTTTAAGCAGGAAAGCCCAAAACAAGACACAGGAACCACAGGTATTATGTGACCCAAAAAGACAGAAAAGTTTGAGTTTAATTTTCTTTTCAAAGCATGTAATCTCCAAGCTTTAAAGAGAAAAATACCATATCCCCTCTCAGCCAAATCCCCCACAACTCCCTTTTGCTAATAGTTGCTTTTAAAGGCATACACATCTTGAAGCATCTTGTAATGCAAATAAAGAATCTTTCCTGAGGGGAACCAACTTGCCTATTCAATATATTTATTATTTTGGATTTGAATACAGATACAAAATACCCAAAGCATCGACCTCATTCTGCACAATATAAAATATATAAACTTTTTTATCTAGAGTGAAATTCCCCTCATTGTAGCTAGTATGTGTTGACCTATTCTCAGGTGGTTTCATGTATTTTTGATAGTAAGAGCTTGCATTTTAAACAATATGGAAAAAACAACAAAAAAGCCCACCCACCACCATGCTAAGCTTTCCTATTGCTTTATGCAGAAGTGATCACAACCATTTCTAAAAACAACTTCCAGCTGAAGCACTTTACTGAGGCAATAACAAATCCTTGATAAATCATTCTCCCTTTAAAGCCTACTAAACAGGACAGAGATAATAAAAATTGGTTGCTATGGAAAAAAAAAAAAAAATGAAGAAGAATACCTAGAAAGCCGTAAGCAAGAAAGCTGCTACCAAGCCATGGCTCAGAAAATATCACATCTAGTGTGGGGAGATTTGTAAAACCAACTCACTTTTATAGATCTGATTCTTTCATTAAAAGCCTGACCATACAGTTACCCAAAGTAGCTTCCAAAAAAAAAAAACCAACATTCCCAGTGGTCCAAAGCCTTAAAATCAGGAACCACTGAGTTACAACACAAATAGACAGGAAAATCTGTTTACTGATCTGCTTGCACTGAAGATGAGAACAACTGAGTGGCCATTCAGCACCAAAAGCGAAGTCAAAGGATCTACAAGGGAACTTAGCAAAATTGTTGAAGCTTGTATCACAAGTCTATTAAAATAGACATAATGCCCTTCTGGGTTTTTTTCTGTTTGGTGTAATTAATTTTTTAAATTGAACTTTAGTAGACCAAACAACAGAGAAAACAGTTGCCCTGCCTATAAGCATACATTTGCTCTAGAATGCTATGGCTGCTCCTTCTCTTTCCTTGGCCTCATCTCCTTTCTGGACTCAGAACGGAGTAAGCAAGGCAGAACAGCACTACTTGGTGCTTTGCTGGATACATTTTGGTTTTTAAAGTTTCAAGTACATATGAAACTTAAAACATGTAAGACAACCTCAAAGGAAGGATTACTCATGAAACTATAACTAAGTAGCCTATCATCTCCCAAATGTTCTATTTGCACAGCTAGCAGCAGCCCTCTTGAAGAGCTCCAAAACAAAGTATCAATGGATTTGAGGAAAAAAAACAAGCAACGAGACTGAGCCTCCCAAGACTTTTTAACCCAGTAAGAATAAGAGCTTGTGAACTGTAATTCTACAATAAGCTCAAATTTCCACTCAGGATGTAATTTAGCACGCACTCATCAGCTCAAATACACCTTTCACCTTTGTTGCCCAAGTATTAGGCTGCAAAGTTTGTTTGGAAAGTCATCTGAATCGCTCAAACTGATCAAAATAGTAAAAACTTTGGCTCTCCTTATAGTTTAAGGGACAATGCTAGGTATTTGATCATAATCTCAGAATATTCACCTTGAGAAAATGGAGATATAAAAGGTATTAGTATGCTATTTGCTAGGCAAGTTCAGCTAAAGTAATTTATCTGCAGCTTTATAATAAAAACACTTGATGCAAGGATGTGGTTTATCAGTTATATTGTATTTTCAAGGGGTGTACAAGATCATAACAGAGCTATGATAAGACAAAACCCAAAATTTTTACTTAAAAGAGAATGAAAACATGCAAACAGGTGCTTAAATTCCTTGAGACAAGTGATCTTTCTCAACTTCAAAGTGATTGTTCACAGCCTTCAAAGACCACTTAGGGTAAGCTTTGGCAAATACAAAATACAACTTGTACTTACCTTTTTAAAACCACTGTAACTTTAAAAACTACATCTCCAGGGTTACAGATTAAATATGTCATCCCAGCCGCCAATCCAGCAAGTTTTCCCACGCACACCAGAACACTGACAGACTTAATTCCAAGACTGCAAGACTACGTAAGCAAGGGAACTCAACAGCCCTCAAGCCTGCCACCACCCATTAACCCAACTTACACTTTGAGCCCTGGAGAGTCCTCAGTGTAGAACCGCCACATCCCACCAGTCCCCGTGGACGTGGCACGGCCTGCACTCCTTGTCCCACAGCTGGCATTTTTCCTTTAAAGGATGACAGAAGGAAACAAAGACCAAACAACACGTTAGTGCTCCACCAGCTTCTAGGACCAAGCAGAAACAACACACTTCACAGAATCAATAAGGTTGGGAAACACTTCCAGGATCATCAAGCCCAACCTATGACCCAACACCACCATGTCAACTAGACCATGGCACTGAGTGCCATATCCAATCCTTCTTCAAATACCTACAGGGACAGCGAGTCCATCACCTCCCCGGGCAGCCCAGTCCAATCCAATGTCTAAAGCTAAACATCCCCTGGGGCAGCTTAAGACTTGTGCTCTCCTACCCTCTCACTAGTTGCCTGGGGGAAGATAGACACCCTCACCTGACTACACCTTCCTTTCAGGTGGTTGTACAGAATTATAAGGTCCGCCCTGAGCCTCCTTTTCTCCAGGCTAAGCATGCCCGGCTCCCTCAGCCCCTTTTCACAGCAGCTGTGCTGCGGACCCTTCCCCTTCTCCGGGGCGGCACCAGCCCGTGCTGCCACGTCAGCAGAGGGCACCAGCCCGGCGCGCAGGGCGCACGACGGGGGCCAGGGCTGTCCCCGCTGGGGACCGCGGCGGGCACCCACCCACCTCTGCCGGACGGTGGATCCCGCGGCGCGGGGAGCCACAGCCTTGCTGGGGGAGCGGCCGGAGGAGCCCACGCTGGTGGCGCTGGGGTTGGGCCCGGGCTGCGGAGAGAGGAGAGAAGCGGGAGGGGGTGAGAGGCGGCGGGCACTGCCGGCGGGGAAGGGGCCCCTCGGCCGCCCGCCGCCTCGGGCAGCCCCTCACCATGGCGGCGGCGCTGGCACAGGCTCGGCGCGGTCTCACACACGCTCCGCTACAGCCGCTCCGGCCACGTCCCTGCCCGCAGCAGGCTCCGCCCCTGCGCCGCGCATCCCGGGCACACGCGGCTCCCGCGGATAATGCCTGAGCAGCACCGGCCCCCTNGCAAGGAAGGCTGACGTGTCCCGCCGGGGCCGCCGGGCTGCGCATGCGACATGTCCCGCGGCGGCGGCCATGGAGGAGGCGGGAGGAGCGGGCCCGTCCGTGCTGTTCCTGCACCCGGACCTGGGCCTGGGCGGCGCGGAGCGGCTGGTGGTGGACGCGGCGCTGGCGCTGCGGGCGCGGGGCTGCCGGGTGCAGATCTGGACGGCGCACTACGACCCCGGGCGCTGCTTCGCGGAGACGCGCGGGCTGGCGGTGCGGCGGGCGGGGGGGGGGGGCCCCGGCCGCCCGGGGGGGGGCGG
>VYXF01000693.1:302234-344150 GCA_013397295.1 Polioptila caerulea
CGGGCGGGCGGCTGGCTCCCGCGCAGCCTGTGCGGCCGCGGGCACGCCCTGTGCGCCGCCCTGCGCATGGCCTTCGTGGCGCTCTACGTGCTGCTGCTCAGCGGGGAGACCTTCGACGCCTTCGTGTGCGACCAGGTGCGGCCATGGACGGGGCACGGGCATGGGGAGCCCATGGGAGCGCCATGGACGGGGCATGGGCATGGGGAGCCCATGGGAGCGCCATGGACGGGGCGTGGGGAGCCCATGGGAGCGCCATGGACGGGGCGTGGGCNGCGCCATGGACGGGGCGTGGGCATGGGGAGCCCATGGGAGCGCCGCTGCCGGCGTGCTGGTGGGCTGCTCTTCGCAGAATTGCAGAGTTGTTAGGGTTGGAAGGGGGCTCTGGTGATCATCTACACCAAAAGCCCTGCCAAAGCAGGGTCACCTAGAGCAGGTGATGCAGGAACGCGTGCAGATGGGTTTGGAATGTCTCCAGAGAGGGAGACGCCACAACCTCCCTGGGCAGCCCTTTCCAGTGCTCTGCCAGCCACCCTGAATGTAAAGAAGTTTTTCTTAATGCGTATGTAGAGGTTCTTGTGTTTTAGTTTATGGCCACTGCTCCTTGTCTTGTCACTGGGCACCACTAAAAAGAGTGGCATCATCCTTTTGACACTTTTGAGACATTTATATGAATTAATAAGATCCCCTTCTAGTCAAGTCTTCTCTTCTCTAGACTAAACTTACCCAATTCCTGCAGTCTCTCATAAGAGACATGCTCCAGAACCCTAGAGCATCAAATACCCACAAAATCAGATTCATCATGGGGTATGCAACAAGCCAATAATGACACATTCAAGAGAGAGACATGGATTGTTCATTTCAGAGCTGTGCAGGCCTGGCTGCTCCGTGATGATCCACAAATCAAGGGCACTCCATCAGGCTTTCTGTGCCATCTTTTATACACAGAAATTCAGAGTTAGTAGCTTCCCACGTGTGGCCCCTCATAATGTTGTAATTAGTTAATAGTTTCAAGAGAAGGGAAGTGAAGCTAGAGGAGGATCTGGAGCACAAGTCTTGTGAGGAGTGGCTGAGGGAGCTGGGATGTTTAGCTGAGAGAAAAGGAGGCTCTGGGGAACCCTATTGCCCTCTACAACTGCCTGAGAGTATGTTCTAGCAGATGGGGATTGGTCTCCCTGACAGCTAATGACAGGATGAGAGAACATAGTTTTAAGTTGCACCAGGGGAGACTTAGCTTGGACATTAGGAAGAATTCCTTCAGAGAGGGTGGTTTTACATTGAAATGGACTGTCCAGGGAGATGATGGGGTCACCGTCCCTGGATATATTTAAAGAAAGATTGGATGTGGGCCTTTATGCCATGGTCTAATTGACACAGTGATGTTGGGTCATCGTTTGGACTTGGTGATCTCTTTTCCAACCTAATTGATTCTGTGATTCCATGCAAGTTACATAACCCCAGTTAACTTCTACACTTACTCAGGGAGATGGTCTTCACCTGATCAGGGGTCTTTCTGACCTGTAGGTGTGTTTTTTAATGTTATAACGAATATAGTTTAGCTCTAGGATACATGGACCTTGAGTATTTTGCCATTAGCAATGTTTACATAGACAAATCAACATCTTGATTTTCTACATCCTCAAGGCTTGTTAGTTCCAGGTTGTCATTGACTAAGGGATGCTGGCTGCTGCCAGTTCCACTGATTAGGTCTTCTTTCTTGCTGACTAGGCTTGAAAGTACACAAAGATCTTAGATAAAAGAGCATCCTGACTTCAAATAACCTTGACATATTCCACATTTTGCAATTTGCCTCTTACATTCTGGGGGAGCTGGGGGGAGAGGATGCCACTGCCCTTGGACTCTGCTCCCAGCATCCCTGGTAGTGGCAGAAGGAGGTGCTTGGAGAAGTCCTGGGGCCTTGGTGGGGAGCAGGGAGAAATTATAGGGCCACAAGAAGTCCTGGATGGGGGACTACAACTTGCTGTGCTTGTGTGGGGGAGAGGGGGAAGGCACTTGGCTTGCAAAGCAGTGGCTCTCAGAGCATGGCTTTGCTATCACATATACACACTGGTGGCACTGACACAAGTTATTACCCTCTCCTCTCGTGCTGTCTCTCCGGTTGCACTAGGTGTCTGCCTGCATTCCTGTGCTGAGACTGGCCAGAACCCGTAAGAAGGTTTTGTTTTACTGTCACTTCCCCGATCAGCTTCTGACCAAGAGAGAATCTCTGCTGAAGCGCCTCTACCGACTGCCGCTCGACTGGCTGGAGGAGTACACGACTGGCATGGCAGACTGTATCGTTGTGAACAGCAGGTTCACTGCCAGCGTGTTCAAAGACACGTTTAAGTCCCTGTCTCACATAAACCCAGATGTCCTCTACCCATCGCTCAACATCAGTAGCTTTGAAGAAATTGTTCCTGCAGACATAGCTGATCTGATACCGAGAAAGAAAAAGTTCCTATTTCTTTCCATTAATAGGTATGAGAGAAAAAAGAATCTAGCATTGGCTCTCGAAGCTTTGCACGAACTTCGAGGGAGACTTGATTCTCATGAGTGGGATGAAGTTCACCTGGTTATGGCAGGTGGTTATGATAAGCGAGTTCTGGAAAACGTGGAGCACTATGAAGAGCTGAGGAGACTCGCAGCCAAACTTGGTGTTAATGACCACGTGACTTTTCTGAGATCATTCTCAGATGAACAGAAAATCTCTCTTTTTAGTAACTCTGTATGTGTGCTTTATACACCAAGCAATGAACATTTTGGCATTGTCCCTTTGGAGGCAATGTATTTGAGATGTCCAGTTATAGCAGTTAATTCAGGTGGACCTTTAGAATCAATCTCACATAATGTTACAGGATTTTTGTGTGATCCTCTGCCAACCCAATTCGCTGATGCCATGGAAAAAATTGTGAGAGATCCTCTCTTAAAGGACACAATGGGAGCAGCTGGGAGAGTGAGAGTTATGGAAAAATTTTCTTCAGAAGCTTTCTCAGAACAGCTGTACCAATACATACTCAGATTAACAGAATAAAATTATGTTCCTCTGATATATTTTACAACATTGTGTCTCTCATTTATGCAGGGGACCAGTATCCATTGTGACTGAGGAAGAACTAGGGATGTCTGAATGTCCTTGTTTTGCTTCTTGCGCTGCCTTATGTCGCTTGAAACTTAGAAGGAGCAAAACATGTCCCTCTGTGTCATTAGAAGGTTAAAATTTTCATATGGTAGACTGACTGCCATTGCAGGAGTTCTTTTGTGTACTGTGCCTTGGAAAAATGCAAAGATAAATGGCAGTGACTTACTAGGAAAATTACTGCATGTTTTATTTAATTCTGTATGGAATGACTGATTCAGTTTACAAAATTTGGATTTGTCCAGATAAGACATACACTGCCTTATTTTTATGTATTTAAAATGGTCATTAGTAACATGTAAGTAAAAGGGCTGTCTCAGCTGAAGTACAGAGAGAATTGCACAGTCCAACCAACTGCATGTTTCAGAAACCCAGCAGTGTTAGGAC
Source organism: Polioptila caerulea (assembly GCA_013397295.1). Lineage (NCBI taxonomy): Eukaryota > Metazoa > Chordata > Aves > Passeriformes > Certhiidae > Polioptila > Polioptila caerulea. The sequence continues at coordinate 305,755 of VYXF01000693.1, forward strand.
TATGAATGGTATAATTTTTAAATGATTGACCTTTTACTGTGCTTGTCCAATTGCATTGTGTAGTCACACAGGGTGTCTGAAAAGCTTACAGGTGTGTGAGCAGGAGGAAGTGAGACTAGAATAACACCGAGGATATCAGACTACCTCAGGCAAAAAGGTTATGCTGGGATCTACCTGCAATGCTTGAAGATTTAATTCTGCTTTGGGAATTTCTGGTTTGTAGATACTTAAAAAGATTTTCCCTATATTTAACATTTTGTTCTAAATGACAGCACACTTTTAAAAAAGGTCTTAATCTGGACCAGACAATAAAGACATTTTATTTCGCATGTGAGTGCACATGTGACAGTACTGTGATTTTTTTTCCAAGCTGATCTGGAGAAAGGAATATATTTTAAGTGTGGAAATAGATCCAGTGAAATCCAATGTTACCTATTAAATACAATTTGTAGTGTGGTATGAAATATAATTTGTAGTCTGAATTCTGCAATTTCTATTTAACATAGTTTCGGACATTTCCATATTAGTACTTCACGACAGAGAGACCATTATTTTGTTGCTTAGGACCAAAACCCAGATCTCAATAAGGCTTTTATTTGAAGTAAAACAAACAAAACAAAGTTTGTCCTTGTCTTTAATCGAGAAGTTGGAATACTCTTATTTGTTGTGGAGTGAGAGCGGATGGTCTCACAGGCCCTATTTCCTACATTTCTATTCAATCAGAAAAACTGGCAAGCCTGCAGCTATACTCTTTCTAGCCTATTCTTGCATTTCTGCTCCTTTCCCACCCTTAAAAGTTTTCCTAAATCTTTGTGCTTTTTTTTTCCTAAATCTAAATGCTTTTTCATCATGGGTGTAGCAATGGATGACTGAAGGAACAGAAGAGGTGGTGAAAAACTATCTGTGGTCAGATAAACACCCTCAAGACATGTTTGGCCTTGGTTTTAAGTTCCATTTAGAAGGTACAAGGTGGTTGGGGCCAATTCCTGTGCTTGCTTAGTGTGTGTTACATTTTCCTCTCTCAGTTGCCCTGGAGTTAACCTGGAGCTTTAAGAGACACGCCAGTGCATGTTTGCCAGCATAGCTGCAGGGGTAGCTCCATTTCTGCTCCAGCCTTGGCCTCCAGCCCTTTCCTGAGCTATGTTGCTGGCAGGCATGTGCCTAGTCCTATATCCTACAGCTTCTGTTCACTGAATTTCATGGATTCCACTTGGACCTGACCTGCCATCTCACATTTACCTGGTGGTCGCTATGACTGTCAACAGCTGCTACTGTCACCAGGCTGTCCTGCTTGGGTACTGTGCCCTGGCCTGTGAGGTCACTGTCCCATGATGTGGTCCACTGATTTTTCACTGTCATCCCATGCATGGCAGCCCCAGTCCTGCTGCTTCACAGCAGGTAGGTTGGACCACCTCAGGCCTGAGGCTGACTGCATGGAGCCTGGCCTTCAGGCTCCCTGTCAGCTGCAGATTAGGCTCAGATTCCTGCAAGAAGCTGTAGCCAATGTGTAGAAGTGTGGCAGAGCACTGCAGGCTGCTTCCAGATCTCTTGCTTTCCATCTTGAGAAACCTGATTTAGTAAGAGAGATCCCTGCCCGTTGAAGGAAGGTGGGATGACGTGGTCTTTAAAGGTCCCTTCCAACACAAACCTTTCTGTTGTTTTATGGTCTTCCAGAACCATTCAGTGAGGACAGCACAATTATATTAGGATTTATTAGTTAGAGATGCCTACCCTTTACAGCCTATCCAGGTACCATATATCCCAAGGGACGTTAGATGATCAGCAGTAGTAATATCCCAGAACAATGTGGACTGTGTGGAAGACAATGGCCTTGTGGTCCAAAATGAGATGATTTAGTTCATTCAAAGAGTTTGCAGAGGGACCACGACTGCAGTGGCCAAGCACTGGAGTGCTGGAGCTCCATCAGGGGAAGTAGGCCAATAAATACACAGATCAGTTGACTCAAAACTGGGTGTGAAAAGCAAGTCCCTTTAAAGTCTATGTGTGTCTGTGACCCTCAAAATGAGATGGTTAGGACTGGCCTACCCCAGAGCTTGGGCCAGGCTATCAGTTGTATTCTGCTGGTAGGCCAGCACCACTGTTGGTTCTTCTGTTGCCTCAAGAGTGCACTACCACTCCTCAGAGGCAGCTTGAACTGATTGCCAGGTCCTGTTTGTCTCAGATGTAAAACTCCTATTTGTGAAAGTGATCTGTCTAAAGAAAAAGACATGGGGGCATGGCTCCTGCTTTGGGCTTGATTATGGGACAGTACAGCCCCTATGGCCCAGAGACATCTGCTCCTGTAACGAAATGCCAGCCCAGTCTTTGGCAGGATAGTAAGGCAAGATGTGGGAATGACTCTTTCTGTTCCTCAGGAGCTTTGTGTGCTTCTCATACCCATGGGAAGTGAGGTCCCTTCCAAGTAGGTACCACTAGAAGAGCCATGACACTGGAAAAGCCTGTTTTGAATCATCTAAAGAAGCTGGCAAACTCTAAGAAACTCTGCACTTCCTGCATGCTAGAAGGGAATGAGCAGAAAAGTGCTTTCTGAACCAGGGAGAGACACTATGAGGACCTTGTGGTACTATTTGGTCTCTCCTGTGCTCTGACCACCTTCCATGGTTCTGCATAATGTGCTGCACAGTCTGCTTGATAGCTGTGTAGTGATATTCTCGGTGTCTTGTTCTCCAGCACTCAACAGGCACACAGGCTATGCCAGGGAAGTCCTGAGTCACTCGCATCAGTGGTGACTCCAGGTCAAACCCTAGAAATCAGCTCTTTTCAACAGCACAGGGTGGATTTCCTGGGATACATGGTGGACCCTGATTACTGGCATGTTGATCCCAGATAGGCTGGAGCCACCTTAAAATGGCAGGCTCCTGTGAAGGGTCAGAAAGCCCCATACTTTTTTTTGACAAAAAATGTGGAATACTGGCAGTGAAGGTAGAGTGTCAGATCAAGAAATTAAATCTGTGATTGTTCTTAAATGTTTTCAGATTATGCCGTGACTTGTGTTTTTATGTTCTTAATGAGCCCTGAAGTTAGCTCAGTTGATTAAAGCAGGGTGCTAATAATGCCAAGGTAAAGGGTTTGATCCCTGCATGGGCCATTCACTTGAGGCAGACTCAATGATCCTTGTGGATCCCTTCCAACTCAGACTATTCTGTGATCCTGTGAGGGTGTTTTTCTGTTCTCTTGAGAGTCTCTTCATCTAGTCTGATACTGTCATGGAATCATAGAGTGGTTAGGATTTGAAGAAATACTAAAGTTCGTCTTGTTCCAAACCCCTCTGCCATGGCAGGGTCACCCACCACCAAACCAAAGTTGGTTGCTCAAAGCTCCATCCAACCTGGTCTTTCCTTACTGCTGTTTTAAAGATTCACACATGAAAACAAAGTTTTAGGTTTACAGAATAAAGACACTTCACATTTCAGAAGTGCAGGCACTCGCTCAGTTCCTTATTTTATCACAGTGTAGCTTTGTTTCCTCTCCTCCTTTTTGGAAATCCAACAAGAATCTTGATTATGGGCTTAGAATCCAGGATGTTTTTGTCAGTGACAAACTTCCTGTCAATTAAATGGAAGCAGCTCCACCATGAGAGTACAGTAAGTACCCCCATATTTTGCAAGTCAAGATGTTCTAGTGTATATAAAGTACATTTTGTTGTGCTGTCTCTAGACAAACACTATATGAGAAAACAATGCTGACAGTGTTGAGTTTCCAAAAAGGCAGGTTTTTAAATAGTAATTTTTTGTACCTGTTTTGAACCTAAGTAGGTTCCAGAAATCCATACTTTTTCCTCTCTTCTCCTTTATTTAAATAAAAAGAAATTATTTATGAGAGTTCTCTTTAAATCAAATTGCATACACCTTGTACAATCTACTGTCAGAAGAAATTTTAAATATTGGACTAGTATTATCAAATAAGTTATCATTAGTCTACAAGAAAATGAAAGTTTTATATTCATATCCCACCAGCGCGGTGTGAAGGATGATGCAACAAAAAGAAAATGGCCGCAAGGAGGATCCTCTCCTCTCCTCTCCTCTCCACTCCTCTCCTCTCCCTAGGGCTGAAGGCATTAACCTCTGCACACACATACACACATCTTTCCAGGGCTTAGGCTGAAANCTCTCCCTCTCCCTCTCCATCTTTCCATATCCTGCTACCTTCTCTTACACCCCAAATAAATAAAAAGAAGCCAAATAAAGAAGTTGTTTAAAGCATAATTGAAAAAACAAGGGCAGAGTATGTGCAGGGTATTATGTGTAAGCAAAGAGAGGCAAAGAGAGAGGTAATTAGAGTTTCATCACTTACCAGTACTGTGGGTTGGAAAGTGCAAGACAGAGTTCTCCTTCTTCAATTTACCTTTAATCTAGTCAATAATATAGGCCACAAACAAATAATTTAATACGCATATTTTTATACATTTTTTCAGATTCTAAAAAGAAATCTGGAAATTTTGTGATTAAGCCAACCTGATATTGCTGCTTTTTTTTCCTTTCCCCTCCCCCTTCATTGCTATTTTTTACAATTTTGCACAATATAAAAAATTTATAGATTTTAACATTTGCATGGAGTCTATAAAAACCTCATGCTACGTTTTCATATTGGTAAACTTTATTATTTTTTATTATGGCTTTATTATCTCTCATGGATGAAATGGCTGATGTTTTATTTTGAATTGTAATTTATTATACAGTTAGTATCACAGGGGTATTTTTAATGAAACAATAACTGTAGAATACTGAAAAAATATAGTATTAAGGAAGGGGTATATTCAATAGCATGAATGTTAATACAGACAGTAGAGAAGGAAAGGCATTTTAATTATAGTTATCCTTATCTGCTTTTATGGTGAAAGCAGAATGAGTGACCCAAAAGGAAATAAATTAGGGGTTGGTCTCTATTGATTTATGGTTGTGCAGTTCTTTAGTGCCCATTATTCTGTGCCCAAGAATAATTGAGTTTGTTCCAGATTTTTGCACTGTTGGTCATACGAGAAGACCAACAAGTTTCATCTCATGAACTCTGAGACAGATCTATTAACATTATAGTGTCTTTATGACTCCAATTTCTGTGCACTGAAAGAGAGAAAAAGTATAATGCCTGACAAAATGAAAATAGAAATCATTTGGAGTGGTTTTACGTGGAGAAGGGGAGCAAAAGTTGAAAAGTTTAAAAACCCATATGTAAGACAATCAGTCTTGGGGAAATTGGTCTTCGAACAACCTGCTTTACAGGCACACACACATATTTTGACTTAATGAACTTTTCCCCTCACAATTATGCACAGAACTCCTGCACTGTACAGCAAGCTCTGTGAAAGACAAAAATCTTGCCTGTTTTTCTCTTTTAAATCTTCAGCCTGGCTTAGGATTAGCCCTGTAAACAAACCTACAGCTGAACAAGATGCTGTGTGTAGTACAAACCTTATAATGATTGACTACAGAAAGAGCTCCTGATCATCACCTCTTCTAGGAACACAGGACAAGAGGACAGAGAGCTGTGGAAGCATGAAACCTATCTGGAATCTGTCTCCCATTGCCACCCCTCTTTCAGCACCTGGCAAGAGACAGAGCATTTATCTCCTTCATCCCACTTTTAGCCTCTGTTTTCTTAACAAACTGAAAGTCAACAAAAAGGACAACAAAGGATGTCTTGGGACTTAGTGACTGGATTCTGGCAGGGCATTTGATGCCCCACCAAGGTAAGAGAGGTCCAAGCATAGCTCCTACAAGAGCAGTGCAGAATATGGAGCCACTGAATGAAGTGAGGGCTCAGCAGTGGTCGGGGAGAATGAAACTTTGTTGGTGCTGACAAAGGAAACATCATTCAAATAGGTCAGGGAGAAATCCAGGGCAACCTCCATTGCCAGGTATCTCAGTTTCTCTCCCCTCAAAGCTTTCTCTTACCTCTCACACATTCAGTCTGGATTCAGTCACTAAGGAAGCAGGAAGGAGCGTTTGGTCCCTGAGGAACAGGGAGCAAGGAGCCATGTGCCATGAAGTGGGCATCCCAAAGTGTCCAGGCAAGGTGAGCAGGGCAGACCTGGAGGTGTGTGAATTACAGAGCAGAGCTGTTGCCCAGCTCTGAACTTAGCAGAAATGAAAGCAGAAAGTAGCCTTTGCTGTAGGTAAATGACTGTATCAGCTGGGTGAATGCACTGGCCGTGTAGCTGTTGGTTTTATTGGTTTAATAAAAACCATACAGACACACCAGCACAACCCAGTGTGGGTTATAACATGCATACAAAAAGAGTGATGGTCCAAATATAGTAATTGCTTAGAAAGTCCATCAATAATTGTGATTAGGAGCTGGAAACTATATTAGCACACAAATAATACTAGACATTTGCTTTAGGACAGATCCTGCTAAAAACAGAACATTAATCTGATTATTGGTCCATGTTTGGACCTCCTCTGTTCTTTGGCAGAATCCCAAACCATGGAAAAATTAGTCAAGAGACCACCCAAAGAGCACATAGAGTGCTGGAAGGACATGAAAATAGACAAGTCTCTTCCCGAAACAGTTCCTGTCCGAGGAAAAATATAGGCATTGACATAAAAAACAATATACTAAGAGAATTCTGCTGAGAGGGGATATTCCATTCACCCAATGCTAGTGTCTGATTTAACAATACTTAAAGGAGAGGGTGCTTTGTCACCTATTCCAGCAGCATCTAATTTTCTCCATAGAAGTATTCTTCCAACACTTTAGTGGAAATTCAAGACAAGAAATTGGCACTTTTAACTTAAGATACCAATTTGTGATTTACTGTGAATAAATTCTTCATCTATGAATTTTTAATCACTAAAGCTATACGTAATGATAGGTGAGAGGGTAAAATACCCCATCTTGCATTCCTGTTACATTTCATAAATAATCTAGGGTGCTCAACTCTCAAAGTACTTTGTGTATATGTGAACCCACTGTGGAGAGCTGACCATTTGAGTGAGAGAGGTCCAGTCCAGGCTGTCCTCCATGGGGATAAAAATGCTCACAGTAAGGTTACCTTATGCCTGTATATTCTTAAAGGGAAATAATTTCCTAGAACTTAGGGGTTATGGGGTTGTTAGTGAGACATTTCTAGAGGCTGAAGTAGGTATCAATTAGAATTAAATTTGCAGTACTCTCTGCAGTGAGTAAGGGCACTTGCCAAATATTTAACATAATAATCTAACTCCGCAGCTCTAACAAACTTCTGTATTTGACAAGGGAGAGGTATTTTGATTACAGGCATGTTTAGAATAAGGAAAAATACACTCTGATTCATACAGGTGAAAAGGTTCTCTACAACATAATATGAAAAAAACTACCAACTATGGTCATCTAAAATAAAGAAGAGGAATAATAGAGGTGGAATTTTTAAGTTAATGGACGACAGTCCGGAAGTCTTAGAACTGCGTCAATCTGATAGGAATGAGTAAGCATAAACATTCCTTTCTTTAGAGTGCAAAGAATCTGATATCTACACTTTTAGAAGTTTCCTTAATTTTTATTTGGTTCCAAGCATGAATATTTTCCCCAAAAGTAACTTAAAGCAAACATCTCTGGTAGAGCAAAGGACACAGTTTCATCTGCTCCTTGCAGTTTCCATTAAATGATTCATTGTTCTGCCAATCCTAATAACAGGTTGAGAGAAACAGAATTCTGAGACCACCATACACAGAAGAGCAGAAAATTTCAGAGACAGATCCATTTTGAAGAAGCAGATCCACTAGAGCACGAAGCAGTCACAAAAATATTAAAATTATTGGCTAACAAAAAGAATTAGAAGGATATGCAAAGGCCTGAAATAAAACACTCTGTGCCAGGGTCTTCTTCAAATCGAGAACCAGGAGAAACCAGGATTTTCACAGGCAATCTTAACAAAGGCAGGATTTTCAGCAAGAAATATGCTTTTCTCCAGAGAAGATGGCTTCCTCCTTGAAACAGTCTCCTAACAGGCATTTTTCTCAATCAGACATAAAATAGGTCCAAACCACATACATTTCTTTAAGAACTAACTTGGAATAATAACATTGAGACATGCAAGAAATTATACCTAATTTTTTTCACAGTAATGTGAATCAGAATCATGTATACATATGATTGATTTTAATGAACTGTAGGAAGGCACAGCCTCTTCAACCTAAATTCCAAATATAGACATATATTCTGATCTAAGAAAATATATTATAGAAGATCTTCATATGAACTCAGCTGATACAGTAATACCCTTCTATCACCTGATATATCACCAGTTTGGGTTGACAACCATGGAATCTTTTTTATGTGCCAACAATTTTGTAGTTGCTTTGGACTTGCAGAAGAGCTGGTCAGAAGAGAAGGAAAAGTGCTCTAAACCCAAGCTGTTACTGTGCTGAAAGCAGCCACTCCTCAAATCCAAAAAGGTTATATTGGCATCGATACCTTGTGTTTGCTGCTTCTTGCACTCCCTGTCCCCTTGTGTGATAGTTTGCTTTTATTGGGTTTCGTTTCCTCAATCTCATCACCTCTGTACTTCACCTCTGTACAGCTAATTGTGATACAAGAGATGCCTTCCAATGACAAAATACTCAGGAATCCATTCTCATCTCTGTTGCATCCTAGAATGGCCTTTGTGGTCAGCATGTGCAAGAAAGGAGCAGAAGTTGCTGCCTGTTGTGATTAATGCTTCATATAATTGTATGTGGCATTGAGATGCTGTTCTCATATGAGCGTGTGGAAGCCCTACAGAAGCGTGAAAGAAAGATAAAATCTGCAACACACTGTGTTCTGTGAGACCTCTTCCAATGACCATGGTATGAATTTGGAAAGAGAGATCCTGATGCTCACATATCAATACCCAGTCATTGCAATATTACAGCTGCTTGTAACCTTAATTCCTCTGGATAGTTAGCAGGTGATAAACAGGCAGGAAGATCAACTCCTTTTACAACTTAATTCAAATCTCCTCTCTCTTGCCTTTCACCTTTCTCCTTTAAGAACCCTCTTATATCAGATTATCTCACTATGGCAAAGATCAAGGTCATTTACAATGGCAATAGAAAGTTGATTGAAACAAATAACAAAGGCTGTAGTTTCAGCGAGTTTAAAAAAATAAAAAAACCAACCTCAAGAGCATTAAATGGGCAGAAAACAAGACAGGATCTAAATCTGATCAATTCCAACAGGAGGTTTCATGATTTTCCTTTCCATTGAACTCTACATCTTTGCTCCACCATAGTGATTCTGGGCTCAAAATTCACCTTAGAACTGTGCTGTTAATCAGTGATGCATAAAAGGCCAAGCAATTGATTCCCAATGTTCCTGTAAAATGAAAGGCTACACCACACTCACTCTAGGCCTTTACAAGGTGAGCAAAGTAACAAAGTCTACATTTGAAATTCTCACCTCCTCAAAATCCTCAAACTGGCCATTTTACCGTGCTTGGTGCTGGTCTCAGTGGACAGAGATAAGAAGGATAACATGATTTTTTCAACTTTGAAATGTTGTTTGTATTCCTTCTGTAATAGACTCCTTTTGCTAATTGCAAAGAATATTTCAACTCCTACAGACGAAAAGAGCAGGAGAAAAGGATGGGGGTGGGCCTACAGCCAGAAAGTTATCCATAGACTTTCAGACGACATCTCATTTAAGCTGATGAAACTCACTTTCACATGAGTTGTGACATAACCATGGCAGGAACTGACAAGTGTCAAAATCTTGTGGAACAAATAAGATTTCAAGTCCTATTCCTCCGTACCAAAGAAGAGCCAGCAAATGCTATACATTTATTCTGCTTTTTCTGATGGCAGCAGCTCCATTGGCACTCTATAAGCATGTCCAATTCTCTCGTTTACTTAGAATAGCTGCTGATATTTAACCTGAACTTTCATGGCTTTTCCATAGAGATGCCTTCCTAAATACCGCTCTGCTGTGGGGAACAGAGTTACTCGATGCTCTGTCATCAGGACTGGGGGTTCTGTGCAGATCCTGGAGCCCAAGAAGCAACCTCAATATTCTAATGGCACTCCAGAGTCTCAATAGAACAAACCAACAAGTGTGGACCTTGGCACAAAGAAAAGATAATGGTAAGAAAGAGACTGATGTATGTATAACTAGATCATGGTGTCAAAGTGCAAACTGGGGGAAATTTCCAGCGTTTTCCCCCTCAGAGTCACATACTGCACTGGTAGATACTGTGACCTCTTTCAACTAATCAGGTCCTGTGGCCTGTTTTTTTCCAGAATAATATCTACCTGAATGATGAAGACACTACTGGGTGTCTTCCTTGTAGCCCCTCTCATCATCACATAGTGCAGACAGGTAGGGGCAGTGAGTGCACCAGGTGGGTCTATATTGCCTTAGGGGAAAAGATGAGAGAGAATTTTTGAAATTCTGGCACACTTTCAGCTGCTTTACAGTACAGGTAAGGCCTGGGACCATAAAAGCCCTGAGATGTGGGCAGCACAGGCTCACACCAGTCTGCTCACTCATCCAAGTAACAAAAGCATGGACAATCCATCTAGGACAGAATGATCCATCTAGGACTGTTCAACTTACCTGCAGTAAATAGTTTATCCAGTGCCTTATCTGCAGCCACCACAAGCAACTGAAATCTCTTCATTATTTATTGTTAGTACCTCATGATTTGACATTTAATTTAAGTCTTTCACTGTGTCTTGCCCAGAAGCTTAAGCATTATAAATAGGGAAGCACTTTCTTTTCCATTTAAGAACTAGCCACAAGGATTTAGATCTGTTTGATGAACCTTTCTATAATGCTTGTGTCATGTCATAAGTGGGTGATGTTCAGAAATTTCAGGTTTCTCTGCTATGAGGAAAATTACCTAATTGCTGAAGGCACTATTGCTTCAAGGCATTTATCCATGGACAGACATGTTTCCCTAAATACTGTAGAGATTAGGAAGTTTTTTGTTTTGTTTACAGCTGCAAGCTTCTTTACAAACAGCTGGGTGTTTTTTGACACATTTTATTTTCTTTCTGTTCCAAAAGCTTCCGTGGCACTTGGGATACCAGGTATTTTGACACAGGGAGCAGTCAGGTTGGCCACAGATGACATGCCCTTGGCAAATCCATATTGAGTAGTGCTGATTGCTTCCTTCTACTTCACATACTTGGGTGTGGCTGCCAAGAGCATGCACCCTGTGACCTTTCCAGAGAGGGCTTTCACTGTGTGCTTTTCTTGCTGTACTTCATCCTTACTCATGTTGTTTTACCCTTCACAATATCTCAGATGCTGTATTACATTTATTTTAGCTTCCATTCTCAAACCAGAAGATTAATGCCAAATCCGAACCAAATCCTCCAGATGCAAAAACTTTCAAATAAACAGAAAATAAGAGATTGCTCTTAATTGAAACAGGCTGTTAGGGCCTAGAAGAATCTGGAAGAAGCAGCCACTCTGTTAAGGCCTAGAAGAATCTAAAGGAAGCATTACTCTTCCAAGGAAGCCTCTCAGTCTTTTTAAGCATGGTCTGAAACCTGTCCATGCATCTTGCAGCTGGAACTGAGAAGTAAATCAGGCCATCTGGTTGGTCTTCAGAGCCCTTGCCTATGTACTAGATTGACCACTTTGTCAATAATTGCTTTAAAAAACACCATAAAAGCTTTTCCAGCACGTAGGCTTACATAGGTACTTGTTTGTATTAGTGTTTGAAACCTCTTTGTCTGTACAAAACGCTTATACTATGCTTACTAAAATAATGCCTGAGTAGCAGACTACATATGGCTTCAGAAATCTCCTGGAAACAGGAAAATAATATTCCCTTCAACTTACAGGCAAGGAGAAGTCCATCTATTTTAAGTTCTCTGTGCTCAAGTTCTGCCTTCTGACAAGACATACCCTTTCATTTCTGAAAACAGTGCTTTGTTTCTGTTCCTTGGACCCTGCAAAGCTGACCACAGACTCACATGGTTGGAGTGCACTCCTTGGGTGCACGAGCCACAGTCTGGGACACCAGGAAGAGATCTGGAAAGTCACATAAGCCGATACCATCACGGAATTAATGTCCTCTGGCTTGGACTAGGGATGGTAGACATCACAGACTCTTTTGCCTCCTCCTTCCTCTGCCAGCAGCTTCCATGTGGACTGAACCCCCAGGCCTGCCCTAGGATTCATGCTGGATCAGGTTCCCTGGCTGAGGAAGCAGCTGCCCTGGGAGACCTGAGCCATTCTGAGCTGCTCAGCACTTTCCCTGGAGCACACCCTGTTCTTATCCATGTGGGATCTGTGAACTAGAAAAGGTCCCCATTCTTACATAGACTTACTTAATGTTTGCAGATTTTGTGTTTTGATATGGCTTTAACTAAGTCACCACTTGTCATTACATTTGAATAGCAATGAGAACTCAGTGTTGTTAATAATAGGACTTTAACCATGAATTCTTCATATATAAAATATGTTTTCAAGAAATTTCTTCCAGAAAAACCTATCATCTTATATTCCTTTAAGAGAGGAGTATAATTAATTGGAGGCTGGTATACTTGTTCTATTATCTTCATGAACCTGCTTGCTAGATTTCAGAAAGACATAAAATTTTCCCTCAAATCTATATACCTTGAAGGCTCTATGACATTATTGTGACTCTTTTCCTTCCCAGAGGCTAAAATAGTCTGTGTCCTGGTACTCTGAGGTTTTGTTGGTGTAATTGTGTATGGGAAGACTGCATCCTCAAGGTCAAATGGAACTCTAACTTGGCAGATGACACAGTTTTGTCACTTATGTATGTATATTTTTTTACAGAATAATATATAAAGAAACAATCTTTACCTCCTTTTTCAGGCTCAAAAAAATCAGTGACCCTGCTGCTGAAATTTATTTGTAAGCTGAAGTGACTTTCCATGTTTTGTAAAGTAAGACATTTAAACATAAGGAAAGACTCTGCAGTGCAGGAATAATGGCTTATGTTAAGTGTTTTTGGAATAGAAATATTATTTTGCTCAGAACATTAGCACTGGCTATTCCATGATGTCTTTCAAGTACAGTTTTCCTTAGAGCCTTGAGAATTATATCTAAGCATCCATTTCAGTCTATCAAAGGCATGTGGCAGGTCAGGATAGCAAATTAAAGAATCAGTGGGAAGCCCAATGTAATAATAAAGACTTCCTTGAAGGCAGAGAAGAAATGGGACATAACTCCATGTTTGAGTGGTCCTTCTTCTCCTGGTTCCTACAGTGCTGCTCCTGAAGGGCTGACTCCTGATCTGGGTGAATCCTCTGAGCTTGAACATTCAAGGCAGGACTCCTCCTTCTTTTGCAGAGTCTGCTTTGAGCAGGGCCCCATTTCATGTGTTTGGACTGTGGAGTAGAGTCCTGGCACGAACTACAACATCAAGAGAGACTACGCTTTCCAACATAATATTAAGGTCAAAAGCAGAGGTGCCACTGTGGGTTATGATCCAGTCGAAGGGAGCTCTGAGGAGCACAGGCTGGAATTTGGATGTGCAAAGTGGACATTAATAAAATTTTGCCACCTAATTTTAAGGCCTAAATTTAGTCTTCTCAGGCCACTTATTCAAAGGCTTTTTCTGGATTTCTAGCTGGAAATTCTGTAGAATTTCAGCTGATGCGAGTATGCTGTGCATATAGATGTTATATGTGTTTAGTTCTCTTTTTAATAGCACACAAAATTAAGACTTCCAAAACAAGAATTTTCTGCCCCCAAAAATCCACCAGTGCAACTTTGTGATTTGTTTCACCTGTAATGCTGGGATGTTGATATCTTGCTTTTGGTAGATGAAAATGATAATAAAAATCCAAATGAGACACACACAGCCTAATCCTGAAAAAGGATGATATGTGAAAATATTATATAACTTACCTGTAAACTTCTTTTTTTTGGCTATAAAACTTCTGAAGTCAATCACTTCCCAGACTTTTGCTAGCTATAGTAAATTTGGCTAGTAGAAGACTGACAGCTTAAAGGAAATTATTCTATTGCATGTTACACACTCATCTCTACATTTAAAAGATAAAGACTGTGAAATAGTTAATATATACTCTAAAAAGAGCTCTAGAAGCTCTTGAGAAGCATTAGCATTTGTTTCTGAGGAAAAGCAATTGGTAATATAATTAGACATTCACTAGACACCTAAATCATGTTAGAAGGTAACATTTCTTGGATATCAGAGAAGCGTCCCTACAATCCTTGGATTTTGTAAGCTAACAATACCTTTTTATCTACTTATAGCCTAGTGGTAGAGTTTTAACAACAAGGGATATGAAGAAGATGAAGAATCTCCTTCGAGATCATAGATAAATGACAACAGACATAATTTGCGGAATTCTGACTAGATTTAAAGGGGGGAAAAAAAGGCCATATGGATAGTCAAATAATGGACCAAGTTCCACAGAGAAGATGTGGAATCACCATCTGTGGAGATACTTAGAACTCAACCAAGTGTGTCTCTGAGCAAATAACAGGACAATTCCCTGGCTGGACTAAATGATCTCCAGAGCTTCCTTCCAACCTAAATTTCTGTATGATTCTATAATTGTGACTACATAAAGACTTCTTTCACTTTCACATGAATCATGTGATGTCACTGTGGGAGCTGATATCAGTCCCTTGGTATCATAATGTCAGTCTTTTGAGCTTCTTTTCTGTTCTTATTTTTCACAGACACTGAGAATTTTTAAATCAGATAATTGTGTTTGCTGACCTATCCTAAGCATGAAGATGGTCATACGTTAAATGTGATTTCATAAACCGTTTTTTGGGAGACCTTACCTAATAAGGCTTGCTAGCAACATTGCTATTTTTTCACAGGTAATGTGGCTTTGTAACTAATAAAACTAATGTTACCTGTATTGTGAAAAGTTTTGCCATTTTTGTCCTATCTAGATGGCCTCTTATTCTCGTGGAGATACTTTGGAAGTGTCTTGGAATATCTGTATCAGTTATAGGCGGCTTGCATGTATTTTTTCTTGGGTGAAATGAAAAATGTAATTATATGAATAAAATGCAAATTGCTGCCAACTGTGTTAACTGTGAGAGAGTTGCATTATCTTCTAACATAAATTGTCAGTGAATTGAAGAAAAGACGTTTTGGAAGCTGATCTGATTACTGTCAGGGAAAGTGCTCAAACTCAATTGTTGGCAAATGTCCAGTACCCATCACTGAACGATCATCACCTCATCATTCAGTCTTCTCAACTGACATGCAAAACAACATCCAAATATTCATTGCACATCTGTGCTGGACAGATTATGCATTAGCAATTCAAATCAATTCAATGTACAGGCAGTTTCTGTAAAGGCGTCTGTTTGGGTGAGATGCCTTGTTGTCTGGGACGGATAATAAGGCAACTCTGTCTAATCTTGGAGAACAATCAGCCCATCTTGAGAAGGTGACTGACTACGTATGCTCTTGCCCTGACAGCGCTAGAACAATGCCCCCATAATGCACTTGACTCAGCTGGTAATAAAATCTACTTTTGATTAGCAGCCATGGCTTGTGTCAATCACTGCGTGATGTACCATTGTCCTCTGGTCCTGAACACAGTTTATTTACAGGGAAACAAAAGCTTTTTGGATATGGCTGCTGCCCAGAGATTGCAAAATAGATTGAGCTGTCAGCCTCACACACTAGATGAAGATTAATGAGTTGTGCGGACAATAAATATGAAGCAATGACCATAAATATGCTAATAGGTATTATCCATATACACTATAATTGCTACAAAAATTAAAAAGTAGTGTAAAGGAAACAGGTCAGAGGGTGACAGATAGATAATCTTGGATGCTGAAGATCTTTGGTTCAGTCAGATTCTCTACAGGTTTATTTCCTTCAATTAGACCCTTCAAAAGATTAATTGTTTAAAAGCTGTTTGAATAATCTCTTTTGAAACAGAGGTTTATGGGAAAATGTTTATGAAAAAGGGACTTCAATGAACATGTTATTGAAATAAAAAAGGTGACTACCAAAAGTAGAGATTAATGTCTCTGATCAGCTGCCTAGCTTCACTGTGAGATAAATATTTTTAAGTGTCACATTGCTGGGGACTGCAAGGAAAACATACCAAAAAGGCACAACAACTTATATCCACAAACACAAGAGATTAAGGTCCTTCCAAGCAAAACACAGAAGAGTTTCCTACGCATCTGATTGCATTGGTTTGTTTGACGTTTTCAGCTTAGCCTCTTTTCCCTTTTTTCTTCTTTCTTTTTTTCCCCTTTTTTACTTGAGAAGGATGCCCACCACTCATATTTTCAGAGTACTTCTAATCCAGCCACTAGCTTTCCAATTCCTTTCAAAGAGCACATAGTCTAGATTTTTCACACCTATGGGTTTCATTTTTACTTGAAACTCAGGAAGTTAAACTGTTAGCTCTGTGTTTAAGTGCCCCAGCACCTAAGGCTACTGAAATTGTAGTGACACTGAAAATAAGGGCAGTTATACTCTTGGTATTCATGGCCCTGGTCTCTCAGGCTTAGAAATGCCACTGGATGCTTTTCAGGTTGGCTCACACCACCCATCTCCTCTACGATTTTTAGTTTCTGGAATGGGGAAGCTAACTTACCCAGATACACTCCCAGGAACAATTTACTGTTATAATGCCAAGCTCTGTGGTAAAAATGAGTTGGCTTTTTTGGGTTTTTTTTCCATACTTTAACTAGAAGTTGAATCCATTTAGCTCTTAAAGTATCACTGCTTGGATTCTGGCAAATAATCCACAAAGACTTACAACTGCCTGACTGCTTCTGTGCCAGTCTCCTTGAAAACAAAGCTAAACATTAACTACACTTGCCTAACATCTTGGAAAGTACCCTTTCAAACCATAAATGCCAGTAAAACAAAGCAAAAAAGTAAAAGTTTAAAAAAAACAAATAAAGGTAGGGAATCATTTAGGAAAATGTCTCACACAAAGCTGTGCAGTGAAAGGAGAAGCACAACTCTCTGGAAGAATTAATGGAGAGAGAGGGCCACTGGAAGCTGCAGGCTCAAGAGCTGTGTTCGTGTTCCCAATCCCACTTCAGCAGTGACTCTGTGTCTTTCTGAATTGGAGGCTGTGATGTCAGTGTCACACTTTGCCTGGGCACAGCAAGGTGCTGTTCCACCAAGGGAGGTGAGCACAGCAAATCCAGAGATGATAAGCAGATTAAACCAAGAGTTCAAATCATCGGGCAAGTTTGTAGAGGCAAGTCCAAGGCTTCCCTTTCCTTATTACACTGAGTTTCTTCATCTTGTTTTTATGAGACTTCTAGTAATTTCTTCTTTCCCTGCTTTTTCTCTGATGTCTCTACTGATCTGAATTGCCTTAGGACAGGTTTCTTTTTCAATAAAACTTTTATTATATCTAGTTTAAATTATTTTTTAGTTAAACAAATTTGTGTGTATCCATTATGATTTGAGTTTTAGGACTGAGTAAAATGTCGCCACATATAGAGTCTCTGCAGCTTGTAAAGCCTTCATTTTCCATGGCTTTGCCAGACTTTAGCATCATTTCCTAATAGGCTGTTTGCAATTTAAAAAAAATTATATTAACAAAGCACAGAAATATTTTATCATTTTTGAAGGAGGGATCTACAGCAATGTGTACAAAGAAACTGACTTTTTTATTTTATTGTGACTATGAAGAAGGCCTGTAGCATTCAATGTCCTATTCCTATGTGGAATTTTACCTACATTTAAGCCTAAACTTTGGATATTTTATAACATTAAGTAATTAAAATTATAAGTGAGGAACCTGAGAAATTATGAGGTTAAAGATACATCATAATTATAGAAGATCTAGTGCAAGCAGAGTAGAAAACAAAAATATCTGACATTAGAATTAAAGAAAACTAACATATATGAATTAAAGAAAAGTTGAATGTAAGAAAAGACTTAAAAGATCACTGCTGCTTAGAGGTACTCATATTCCCCTGCTCAGATAAATAGCACATATAAGAAGAGAGGAACAGACTCATGTCCTTTATTCTGAAATCCACTATGTACAAGATATAGATATCACACTATTGTGAAAACAGTAAAGTTTTATTCTGTATATTTCCTCTTTGAGAGCCATTCCTGTGGTAGTGTGACCTAATCAGATATTCTTCTTTACCTAAGGGAGGTCCATGGATTTTTAATGAGCCTTATTTAAGCTCCTGGCTAAGAAAAGCTGTGATAAAGGCGTGTGTGCCATTTGCAAAGGCCTGTTCATTAAAGACAGAGGCTCTGCTTTAGAGGGACTTGCATGAAGAAGAACAAAACATCTGTATCAGTGTGTTCATACAACACAAGGTCCCTTCACAATTCCTTCCATACAGAAATTAATTTCAACCATCCGTTGTTAGCTGGGTTCAGATTTCCAGCTTTGTGCAAACCTGTGTTTTCAGGGGTAGCTCTGAAACCCAGCAGCATTCTGGGTGTGAGAACCAACCCACTTGAAGTCTCTGCATGCCATCACTTTACTGCCTTTTTGTCTCTTGTCTTTACTCGGAGTTGTATGAATTCTTAAAACAAGGCAGTACCTTCTGCAGAAGCCATTCAGTGCAATAGGGTGCAATGCAAAAGAGTGAAGAGGCAAAGCTTTCAGCTGCATCAGTTGCCAAGCAATGAGTCATGCACTAGTAATTTGTTTTAGTATCACAAGAGGAAATTACTTGGTTTGCCTAAATTCCACCGTGGCAACAGCAATAAAAAGGCCTCTTGACAAAGGTCAGTTTTGTTTCTTGGCTGAGGAAAAGTTTCACTTTCTATTCTTCCTCATCATGGCAGCAGTTTCGTTTCCTCACTCTCAGGTGGAGAGTGTATAAAAAGATGGGCTGAGCAGTCTCGGAGTGCTTCCCTGGAATTCTCACCAGCAGAAAGCAGCATGTCTGACCAGAACGTCCGCAACGCCGGGTTCACTCCCTCTGGGATCACAGCAGGATCCCTCGCTTCTTCACTGATGTCCCGAGAATCGAGAGCCTCCGGGGGAGGTGTGTCTTCTGGAGGTGCCACTTCTACTCTCCAGGGAATGGGTATGAGCAATTCTCTGTGTGTCTGTGTGTGTGGTTTTGTGGTTCAGTGCATAGGATCAGACAGCTGTTTCTCCTTCAAAATAAGCTTGCCAAATAAGCTCGTTTGGGCTACATTCCTGTATGGCACTGAAGAAAGAAGATTCCTCTGTTTAACTGTGTGCTATGAGTGGGATATTATTGAGGATGTTTTCTGTGTGTGTACATACCATGCATGATTGAACATACACATATGTGGTATTCATGAGGTTTTGGACAGTTTATTTGAAGTGTGTGCTATCTCTTCATTCTGCCAGGAATCATCAATAATATGAAGAGTCATGGTAGCAACAAGCAATGATGCACTTATGCAAGAAGTTGATCTGTGTGGCTTCATTTCATAGAAATGATCAAATTTCCTGTGCTCTTTACTCACATACATCCATACAGGGAGAGCTCCTCAAACCTTATGCAGACTCAGTAGAGGAGAGACATTAGTTGCAGTCCAAGAGATGAATTCAGGAAGGGAATGTATATACATCCTTGACATCCCCTATCTAAATACTAAAATAAGGCATATCTGCCTTTCACATGAGCTAGATTTTCAGGTGTTTGCTGTTCTGCTACTGGCATGGAGCAGTCTCTGACCAGGTGACTCTTCCAAGCTTGGCACTTGTTTAACCCCAGATCCCATGGGATCTGTGCACGAGGTATTCCCCCTTCCAGACCTGCCTGAGTGACCTGATTCAGCAGGCATCCTCTGAACAGGCATGACTCCACAGAACAGGGTGCCCCATGCAATCCTGCTTTACCCAGCACTCAGTAATTAGCTCTCTGACCTTGGATAGAGGCTTCAAAACCCCTTCTGCCTTCAGGGTCTCAGACCCACATGTCCCACATGTCAAAGGTATGTCAGCCAGCAGGGCTGATTATAGGTGGGCATCTGCCATACTGGTCTGCCACCGGTCTACTGCTTCCATAACCAGCAGGTAGAAATCCGAAGGATGGAGCTGAATGTGACTTTTCCAGCCATAAAATGGGTTCTTAATCAGGTGAGCTGGCCAGGGTCCAAATTCAGGGCATCTTTCAATGGCAAAAAGTGTGTTAAGCTTGACTGAAAGGAAGTAAGTTGGAATTTTGTTTTTTTTTTTTAATATATGATTTACATTGCTGCCAGTATTATTCATAGAGTGAGGCCCTCTAGACAGTGAGGGAATAGGTGACATAAGGGTCATTCAGAGACACACTGCATGTGACTCCTGTGAGGCATTTTGTTAATTTTCACTGTACCATTTGATGAGTGAGTTTAGGTTGCTGAATACAGTGTTTGTTGAATATTCAGTAGGAAAGAGCTTAAGGGATAGCAGCAGCCAAGGGACAGAATATGAAAGTAGGGAGAGGAGGGGGACAGAGCGAGTGAAAAGCAGAGAGGAGAGCTGCTCTCAGGCACCACACTGCCTTAGCAGCAGAAATCCTGGTCTGCAGGAGATGCCAGTTGCTCACTCTAGTCATATGTTAGTCAGCTGCACAAGCTGCCTTCTGTTACAGATCAGGGTGGTACAGCACACTCATAATCCATGGCAAACTCTTCAGAGGAGCTACTCTACAGAGAGCACGAAGCTGTCAGTTCTAAACTAAAATACTGAAAATTTCTATCCCTCGGTGTGCTGAGAATTTTTATAAGAAACAGAGGCAAAATAAGTGTTTAACTAAACCTAGTTTTATTCTTGCAACCTTTGTATTAACTATGGACTTTTAGAAAAACCACCATTCTGGTGAAGAGAAGTCTGCATGACTCAAGGAAACCTTAGCTATGCCGACAGGAGATACTCCAAAAGAGCTTTTATCCATGTGGAAAATGCTAGCTCTGTAACATTGCCAAGACAGGTGTGAGCTTTGGCTCCCTGCAGCAGGAGAGCTTGCCACACATTCTTTGCCTGATTGAGAGCTAAAAGGGCCTGATTTCATTTCCGCAGGTGCTCACTGAAATCTCTCCAAACACATCTTCTTAACCTTTTCATTCAGACTGTAACCCTTCCTCCCCCCAGAACAAACTTGCTCCAAGGAGCGGCTGATTCTGCAGTGGGGCATGAGTATTGTTCAGTATCACTTTACAGAAGATGTTATAACAAGCTCATCACCAAAATATTTGAGCATCCTCCAAGAATGCTTTAAGCATTATCACTAACATTTGTCGTCACTAATGCTTTACTCCTCTCCCAGGAGGAGAAGAGTTTGCAAAGGAATGTTTTGCTTGGGGCTTGTTTAGACTGAGATGAAGATATACATATAAATTGGCCACTAGCTACCACAACTTGTGGTACTTGAATTTTACAGGTCTCTGTTACAGGTTTATGTGAGGGAAATTGAAGTGAAAGGAACATGTTCATCATCTGGAACAGAATGTGCAAAAATTCCTAGGTGCAGAAGTTTGTTCCACAGTCCTCAAGCAGCTCCACAGAAAAGTACAATTTTAGCAGAGGCAAATTGTACTAAAACCACTTTGGAGATCCAGGTTTTTCAAAAACAGTCTGCACAACACCATAGATTTTCTTTATGTTCTGAGAACTCCACAACAGCACTGATAATATCCTCTCCCCAAGGTGGCAGATAAAAAGCAGTACACTGACAGAACAATTCAAGCAATCAGCAGTCACCTTGTCTTTTGATACATTTGCTAGCCTTGAATTGTTTTAAAACACAGTCGTTTATAATTGTCCTGCAAGGTTCCTTCCTTTTTTTGTCAGTAACAAAGCCTTTGTAACTGTTCTAGGCGCCAAAGGCACAACCCACTCGTCAGGTTATACCAGCAGCGGGATCTCTGGTGGATCCAGGGCCTCTGACACGATGTCCAGGGAGGCCACAGCTCACGGAGGCGGAGTTCCCAGAGGCGGCACAACTTCCACTGTCCAGTCCATCGGTAAGTGAGAGTCCTCTCCATAGAGATGAATTAAAAAGTGACTTCTGAGCAGTCAGCAATATCTCCATTTGTTTACTGTACATTTGCTAGAGGAAGGGCTGCAAGTAACACGAGTGGCTGCTTTGTACTTGAAGCAATGTTTCTATTGTTTGTTTCCTTAAACTTGGTGGGAAGATGAAACTGGGGAATTAGTCAAAATAACAATGCCACAAACTTGCAGAAGTATGAGTATACAGCACACTCAGAAATCTGAAACACAGTGACAGAAAAAAGACCCAATGGACTTTTAGATTATTCTCTCATCATCACCACAGTGGCAGTTCAACAGTTCTTTTTCAATCACAAATTTAGGATTAAACCAAGAGCTCCACACTTCAACATACAAAGCAGATATAGAGGGAAAGAACAGTGAACCATGAGATGGAGTTATCGGACTGACAGACAAGAATCATTAGTCTACTTCTTGGGACCGTTCAGAACAGCTTAGATTTCTTTCCTTTAAAGGAAATTCATTGGGTCAAAACCACAGAAATATGTCTGCGCTTACCAGCTCAAAGCAGAGAGCAACAGAAATCTCCCTCATCACTCTGCCAGGTTAATGCAACTCACACCCAGATAAAAAAAAAAAAAAAACAAATTATGAGAGAGCCTAGTCTATACCTGAATGCATCAGTAAGGATACTAATTGTGTTAATAGGATCCTGTGGACTTAGGAAGGATTGAAGTTCTTAATTTCAAAAAATGTCTTTCAAATAATAACAGAGACCTTTGATTTCTGACCTGGGAAGGTTTGTAGCCAATGCTTGTATAGTCTGTATATTTTTCCTAGACTGCAACTTTGCTTTATATTGTCCTCACAATTTCTCTGTATTTCTCCTTAGCCATGGGTGGAAAAGGAGGGAGACACTGAATTGAAGAAGAACATCAGTCCAGAATTAAACTCTGCAAGCAGTTCATCCTTTACCATCAGTTTTGACAATTTCTCCCCTTCTATGATCTCCCTGTTACGAAAGGCAAAGCCTTCCACATACAAAAATAAAGTTTCTGTTAAAATGATGGATTCTTGCATTAATTAATGGGGACAGAGATGAGCAGTGGGGGCAGTTCTTCCCTTGATAAAATATTCTCTGAAGCACATACAAACACAAGCCAATGGAAGCTAAAGTACCTGGACTGCAAGGCTGTCTTAGGAAAATGCTGGTTTTAAGAACACTAGGTTCTAGAATTGCAAGTAGTTTGCTTAGTTTATTTTACAAAAAGTAATTACAATGTAAAAGTCACTCTTCTGAGAGAGAAGCATAGAAACACTCAGTAAGGGGCATCCAGCAGCTCCTTCCAGATGTGCTTCTAATAGGCTATCAAATTAAATTCTACTTAATAAAGGAGACATATGAGAAAAACCTCCAGGTCCCAGGACTGATTATTGTGTGCCCATAGAGTTTTTAAGGTGCCTTTCACAATTATTTCTAGTCCCTGTTTTCTTGCAGCAAGGTGTCAGCTTTGTCCCAGTCAGACTGAAACTTCCCCTGCAAACTTGTGAGAGGTGTGAACTGGTCAGGAAGAGAGCCCATTTTCTATGATACTGGTCTCACTCCTGGGGCTTTTTGCTGTTTGCTGTTCCTCACACCTGACTCCTTTCCTTCATATGTGCAGGAAACAATAATGTTTCCTCCAATACACATAACATTGTGGATTCTCCATACAAATTCCCACATGCAAACTATCCCACACTTTGATCTTCCTTCTGTCTTTCTGGCTCCTCATCCTCCCTACTCTATCACCTCTCTCTGTATTTCAACAAAACCACATAGCACAACTTGGAGCTGCAGTTCTCCACTCCAGGATGGAGGGAGAGAATCTCACACCTTCAGGCCAGAAGTTAAAAGGTGCAGAGGGAGCTGCAGTCAGTGATGTTCTCTGATGACTCCTGTGCCCCTGCTTGAGCATTCCCATCTCAGCTGCCTTTCTCCTCAGCTGGGACATGTGTTTTCTGCCATGCACCTTATGCTGTCAGATCTGGTGTTCTCCCTGCTGCCCAGGCACCTTCCAGAATGCACACGAGAAGTCAACGTTTGCCTCCGGTTGAACCAAAGTTGAGTGGCGAAAGGCCAGCATGGAGGAGAGACTAATGAAGAGCAGAAGAAATGTATCTACACTTGCTGTGCTACCCAAAGCATTAAAAGGCAATAGAAAAACAAGGGTTTCATTTCATAGGTTAGACCTGATGTCCTAACAAGGAGCTACATTGGGCAAGCGTTTAAATGTAACCCGGACTGGAATTCATAAAATCATAGAAAGATTTCATTTCAAAGAGACCTTGGTGTGAGGAGAAAGAAGGCAGTTCTCTAAGCCAAATTTCTGTTAAAGAAGGGTTAACCTTAATGTTAGACTAGTTTGCTTAGGACTTTATCCCGTCAGATTTTGAAAATCTTCCAGGAGAATCCATCCTACACTTTCCCTCCTAGGTCTAATCCAGCAGCCTGGGGCTACTAAAATACAGCTGTGATCTACCAGCAGATCTTTTTTACCCTCTATGCCCTTAGCACTGACATGATTTTGAAGCCAGAAGGTCTACCCTGGGTTTTTCCCATTCAGAAGTTTTTCTCTATGTGCAAATGCCAAGTTATGGTCCCAGAGAACAGCAAGGGCCTTGATCCCCACCAGCTAACATTCAAACAACAACTTTGCACTGATGATGGTGTCAAATGAGTCATAAGAAGGAAACCAATGTAAGAATGACAGGAAATAGTAGAAAAAGTCAGGCACATACATAACTCATCAGACAAACTGAATCTGTATTATCTGAGAAACAATGTGTGACCATTTCAGGGCAATTAAAGACTTTGTTTCTTATTCAAAGGGTGGAAATTTAAAAGTGTGTTTCAACTTTAATGTTGTCATTACTTGACCTCAGGTTTTTGTCTTGTTAAAAAATGACTCACATTAATGACAGCTGACAAAGGGTACGAATGCCTAAAAGAAGGAGACCAAAGCAAGGATGCTTAATCACTCATCATTTCTCTTTTCAGCTTTTACATAATTCTGGTGTTAAAAGTTTGAATTACTTTCCCATCTTCAGATCTTGTGTTGAGGACTAGCCTTGGTAGCTTTGACAATGCAGGGAGAATTGTCAGCTTCCCTTGAAATCCCTTCACTGAGTCAGCTCTAATGGGTCTGCAGGAGAACAAAGGTACAAGCATCCCCCTGGAAGCCTTCCTCGCAGACTGCTTCAGCAAATTCATGTGTACAGAACTACAAACGAACTATTTACATATTTAACAGAATATAATTGGAAAGGTCAAATCACAACAAATATTGCAGTTTGAATCCTTCATGTCTCTCAATCCATCTTTGCACGACAAATAGAGGGAAAGAGAGAGGAAGGAGAAGAGGCAGCAGCGTGTGATTACCGGAGCAATAGCGCTGGAGCGAGACACTGCAGAGAGCACATAGCTCTCTGCACAGAAATCAATTTCTCCCATGGGATGGGATCAATAGTCGTCTGACAGGACACTATGCTGGCCATTTAATAGCATTTTATCTAAATGAATCTATTCCTCCCCCCAGCTGGCATCATAGCTCATAAGAAGTCTCTCTTAGTAAAATAGATTTATTTATTTTTTATAATACAACAGGAAAGTATTTATCATTCTGAAGGCACTGCCATTGTCTATTAAAAATCATTTATCCCTGTTATTCATTACATACCACTCTTTCCCAAAAACTGTATTCTAATTAGCTAACTCATGGACACAGCCCATGAAAATTACTTTCAGTTACTCTGGAAAAATTTTTCTTACCCCAAAACATTCTAAACTATATATCAGCCTTTCAGGAAAAAATAAGCCCACATAGCAGGCGAACTCAGTTAACTCAAAGGAGTATTGGTATCTGAAACAACATTTTTATGCAGCAAAAAAAACATTATTTTTTTAGGAATTATTTATACACAGAAATTAATTGTCCAGTGTATCTTTTTTTAATAGTACTTAATAAATAATAAATAATAAAGTAATCTGATCTTATTACTGGATATCTGTGTGAAGTAAATTATAATGAATGAGAAATCCTAATAAGCATAATTCCAAGGACGGATCTTTGGCACTCTGGGAGTTTGGTATTGTGCCCCAAAGGCTCTTGTAAATCCAGCTGCAGTTCTTGCTCATCATTTAGAAGATTAGGGGCTGATAAGCGACAGTCAAGCCTTATTAGAACAGGCTAAGGCAACAGGAAACATTAATTGGGTAATTTAATGCACAAGGAGACATTAAATGCCTGCATTGTGGTTCAGATGCTGTTTCCTCTATCGATTTGTTCACGTCTTGTTCTATGAAATTCTCACAAATTCTTGGTGGAGAGGGTAAGACAAAGCCTAAGTTTAAAAGTACCAGAATATTTTTGTTATTTCATAGGATTTCCCTTTACTCCTTGTGTTAATAAGGGACCCATCAGTACCCGTGCTCTTGCAAGCAAAAGGAAGAAGACTAGTCCCTTTTCCAAGGACTATTCTGACAAAGGAGGGGAGAGAGCAAGGTCTAGCAGCTCTCTGCAATGAAATGCTGTCTCACCATCTCCCTTGTTCTGGTTTCCTTCACAGTGTGTGCATAGAGCAGGAGCCCTGTAAATCTGGGAGGAAGCTCTCTTCTTTTCCTCTAGAAAGCTGGGAGCACTTAACAGAATCCTCTTTGCTTGCACTGTTCAGGAGGAGATGTAGAAATAGTTCCTAGACTGATGTTCCTCTGGAAGTAAGGAAGATGAGGGAAAGGTCCTGAACCAGAATGTTCTCTGTTCTCTTCACAGTTTCTTCTCTGTCTAATGCCAGAATGAATCCACTTATGTGGGTGGATGTTCTCTGTTCCCTCAGTGGTGGATATTGGTGTCTGGAACACCAAAATCTCCCAGTTACATACTAGGTCCCAATTTGGGTCCCATTTTAAGACTTTCTTCCTGAGACAGAACTGAACAGAAATTAAAAGAGGTAATCTGACTGTGTAAAAAATTCATCAAGGGGACAGCCTTTCCTTTACCTCACTGACCTAGGCATTCTTTGTTTCTCATTTTCTAGTACTGCAGCTTGGGAGATCAAGGGTGATAATTCATGGACACTTTATTTTAATAATTTATTTTTGCAGCAATTTAAATATTAAAATGCATTTTGAAGACATGCAAGCCTCATTAATTTCAAATAAACATTGTACATTATGCTCTGTTTAACAGCATTCCATCCCACTTTTTGTAGCCACAGTCTCTCCCTTCCACCCAGCAGCCTGGCACTGTTCCTGCTGCCAGCACATTTCCCCATGTCCATGGCATGGGCTGGGAGACCACGGTGGGCACTGCACTCCTGCTCTTCCAGCTTCCTCAGGACTGTCACATTTGAAATCGGTGTCTTCTTCCCACCTCCCCATATTTCAAGGAAGGACACAGCCTCTCAGACTTTATTTATCATCCCTAAAGTCATGGAAGCCTTGGTAGGAGAGGCAGGGTTTGCCTACAGCCCAACACATCCCCTCCAGCCCTGCATTAATTGGTGCTCTGGCTGTGCCTCTTGCATCTCCTCCAGGACTGACCCCAACACAGAGATCCAAGACTGACCACTGCACCAACACACTCCCTTCAAACAAGCAACTGGGTATCCAGGGGCTGGGTTACACAGGTCAGTCCCTTTCCTCTTCAGGGCAGGAAGAGCCCCCAATATTCTTTCTGTGGGCTCTCATTCCACTGAGGTTTTTAGTTGTAACTGTTGTGAAAAGCAGCAAAATTGTGCTGACTGCCCACAATGTTCTATTTCCTGACAACTCAAGATATTAAAGAGATACAACTAATAATTCCCTTTTAATACATAATAATTTTTAAAATCATCATTATGATTATAGTAATTAACATTAAATCATTCCCCGTCCTTCTTTGTATCTCTTTGGGGTGATAGCCAGCATTGAAATATAACCTGGTTTAGTGCTTATCTAATATAAGTAATATTTTATCCAAGCTATCTTCTTTTTACCCATTGTTCAGTGGGTTTTGTTGTTCGTGATGTTTTTTTGAAGAATACCTGGATGTGAAAATAAATAAACACATACATTTTCCTCAATGTAATAAAATTTCATAGAATATATTGTTGCTAAAAAAATTATATATGCCACAAAAACAGTTTTTAAAATTCAAATGTTGCTTTTTGCAGTCTTTTGCTATTGGAATTTCCACCCAGCCAAGATTTTTACTGGCCAGTTTTAAGCTACCTCTGCAATTTATGTTTATACATAAACAGCTCTGATTTTAATTGCTATCAACTTCTTATACTTGATAGATGGTCTTAAACATTTTTTGCCTCCAGAGACTGCTTACTTTGCCAAGTATTGACACACTTTCAAGATTTATACTTCTCTAAGGAACTAAGTTTACAATAAAATGTAATGTATTCCGTGGCTGTGAATGGTAATGTTGCTAAACAGTCCAAAGATATTTCACAACTGATAGTTATTTTCTTCTCACATTCAACACTGCCCTCCTTTAATACTACTATAGATTTAGGCTTTTAAAGAAAAATCAGATCCCTAATTTGCCTAATTTATTTTTTCAGAGATCCAATATGACTTAATTTACGTTTCCTTCCACTAGAGCCATTATTGGACTAATGATTACAGTTTCGCTTTTCCCAATAATTATTTTAAGAGGATAACTCTTGTGGAAGGGATTAATTCACTTCTGGGATTGGAATAACCCCTTTCAGAGGTCAAATATCATACAGCAGCCAGAAAAGGGAGTGGTTACAGAACTGTAAACTACAATGTCAAACATACGAGTAGTTGCTAATTATTGGGCAGACAGAACTCAGTAGATGATTGAAGTCACGTCAAGATTTAAATATTTGGATTGGATCCAGTTTCCTGGTAGCAATTATGGGTCACAATGCCCAGAGAAACCCCAGAGGACAAGGAAGGGTTCTTAGAAATAATACATCAATTTGTACCATCTCCATGAAACTGCTGTGGCATTGCAGTAGAAGTAGCATCATCAAGCTCTAGCAGGAGCTCTTGTAAAATCAGCTGAAAACATCTTCAGCACTGAAACAATTCACGGATGTTACTTTAGCGGCAAAGTGCACCTCTCAGCCTTCTAAGAGTACACTTTCAAGGGAGAAGATTTCATTTTCTTGTTTTAGTTTTTTTCCTTGCCATTTAGTCTCTTTAATGCAGTTTTCCATATTAATCCATTTTGTAAACAAGTCACACAGCTCCTTTGCACAGGCAACAGAAAAACACCTCTGAGCTGCTCAAAGTTGTGCAAATACCCCAGCCATAACAGGAAACACACTTCAAGCATTGCACCACCCATCTTCCTCACTGACCAGGGAATGGAAAGGGTGCAGCCCAAGAGGGTCTGTAATTTCCCCAGGATAAGTGATGATGCAGCCATAATCTCTTGTCAAGTTTTGCATTTAAACATCTCAGCTCTTGGTGAGACCGCAATTCCACACTATTTGGCTTCTGTGCTCAAGATGGAGGAGACATTCCCTACAATTTCAGTACTAAAAATTCTAAGAATAGTTTATTTTTTCAAAGTGGCAACTTCTACAATTACAAATTTCCTTGCCCTGGTCCTCCCCCTCCTACCCATCTTACAGGGATTTTTCTAGAGCAAAGAATAGTTTAAACTACAGACAGAATAAAAACTGAGGAAATCATAAGAATAGAAGCCTATAGAGACAAAACCAAGAAGTTGCTTAAGTCTGTTAATAACCAGATACAGCAATAATGAATAATAATGATCAGAAAACAGAAGAGACCTAAAAGGAAAATATTTTTTAAGATTTCAACCCTATAGGAGAGAGCAATAGAAACAGAGACCAAATTTAGGATATTATTCAAAAAGTATGTAAGTGCTAACTTATGCACTTAAAATCTTGCTTAAGCATTTATGCACAAATGCTTAAGAAGTTCTTCATGTTCTGTCAGCAAGAAGTTAATTTTTACTTTGGCTCAGTAGTCTGTGTTGCAAAGACTTTTTTGCAAAACCATTAGTGAATTTTCAATAAAAATTTTATTAGTGTGTAAATTAAATCTAGAAATCTGTTTCAAGATATCTAACCAATAATTCTTCTGTAGTGCATTTATTTATGCTCTTTAGTGCTAGGATATAAATCAGGGCAATTTTGTACCAGCCCAATAGAGAATTTATGAAAGACAGGGAATGAGATAATTAATTTCTAATTCATGTTTATTTTTAGCATGAATAGATTATGAAAATAATCTTTTCCATGACTGGTGCTTTTTTGATGAACTTTAAATTATATGTGGAATATTCCACATCAGAAAGATACTGAAATTATAAATCTATTATTATTTTTACTCCTCTTGGTTCCTGTGCTTTAAAATGGTTTATACACAAAGAGGTTAATAGTGGTGAATTTCAGATCATCTTTTTTTTAAACTACTGACTTGGAAACTGTGAGATTAATAGCACTGAGAACATCTAAAGGTAATAGGATTACAATTTAATATTAACTAAGTGTTTCTTGAGGGTCTGCTGTAGCGGTGCCTCATCTCTGGGATCCACTAGAGTAATTAGTCTGTAGTGGCATACAGTGGTGATGCTTGATAACTGCAGCTTTTCCTGCCACAGTTAGGGTTTCCCATTCACTGGCAAATAGTTTCTATTTGCAATATCTTCATAAACAGGCACAGAGCAAGCTTGAAATGCTTTTGCCCTAAGCTGATGCTGATTAGGGAGAGACCAGTTCACAAAAAGTCACGCCTGAAACACCTCAGTCACAGCTGACCAGGGCAGTGAAGAGAGGGATTTGGAGGCTTTCCTCCTGTTGCTAGAGGAGCAGGTTTTATCTGTAAACAGGGGAGTCAATGGTGGGCAAGCTTGTTAACATTGAAAAAAAGTGTTGTTTACATCAAGATCAGAAGTCTGATGCTTGAGCAAGGCCGAAGTACAGCTGAGTCAGCTGTGGACCTGTATGGAAGGATGGCAAAAAGGCACTTTTTACATGGCATTGCTCTCTCTGCTCTCCCAACAGGAAGATGCATCCTTATTACAAGGCTGCCCAAATCTGGAAACAGGAACAATGCATAGTAAACTAATGCTCGNACCAACAGGAAGATGCATCCTTAATACGGGGCTGCCCAATGCATAGTAAACTAATGCTCGACATTTAAAGGGTCAGGGGGTTAAACGAGAGATGCTTAGAAGCAGAAGGTTCTCTTACACTGAGTCCTAATGCTTAGGAGCTCAGATAGACACATTCAACACAGCCTTCATGACAACCAGGCCCTGCCAAGCCCTGAAGTGCAGTGAGGACTCTGCAGCCAGAGCCTCTTGTCCTGCAGGTCACACAGAGGGAGGGACCTCTGCCCACACTTCGAGGACATGCACATCTCACTGCTGGTGTGCAGGCCTGAGTGAGCAAAATCTGGGAGACCTTTGGATACTTGGTAGCAAAATGAAAAGATTTAATTTAGAAAAGTAGATTAGCAAAAAAACCCCCAAAAACAACCCCAAATCCATAATCATTTGAGGGCGGATATTTTAATGATCTTGGTTTTCAGGATGTCCTCATAAAACAAAAAACTTGAGAATTTGATGTACTTCAAGAGCTGCCTCCTGCAGAATGTTAGTAGAGTTTAAATGCTGCTACTTGTGCATTTTAAAATCTGTTTCAGGTAATGAATAACTTCTGGCTTTGATTACAAGGATCCATTCACCTAGAACATTCAGATCTACAGAGGAGTTCATGAGCTGCTGCCTCCACATAAGAGTAGTGTTATGCTCAGTATCAATCCCTCCCATACTTTCCTTCAGTTCAACTGTTCAGATTTCCTGCTATTTTTACCAGTAATTTTTTAATCCTCTGCTTGCTATGAAATGTTTTTATACTAGTAGGAAAACTGCTAATGATGGGAAAAAGATAATGAAATACAAACAATGAAAACTGATAACAAACCCATCAATGAAATACAAAGAGGATTTTAAAAAAAGAAATAAAAGCTCTAGTCATAATTTCTTTCAATTTCAAGACTTCTGAAGCTCAGTGGATCCCATTAGGTTAGCAGATATGAGCCTACCTTACGCTCACAATACTCCTGTGAGGCAAAAAGTTTTATTTGGGAGAACCTGAGTGCATGAGTAACCTGAAGAAACTCCACAGCCATTCAGCTGAGGAGAGACCTGGGATTTATCAGGTGGCACTGACACCATTTTTTTCACAGAGGCTCAAAATTTAAAGTGAGGGTGGGCACATTCAAGTGAGTTGAAATGTCAACAAGATATTTTAAGTTGCTCATGTGACAAGAGTCACTGCCTATTCCCGCTGCTTGACCCTGTGCTCCCTCCCTGGTGTATCCTAGGGTCTGTAGGTGCTCACTGCCAAAATCAGCTCTAACTGTGCTGCACTCATACATGGGCTTTCCTTGGTCCCAGTCCTTTGTTAGAAACTCAGACCCACAGCATCAGAGACAGGCAGAGGAAATGGAAAACAAATTGCCCAATATCAGCGAAACATTCAGTAAAAATATGTGACCATCTGCCAAGAAACACCATCAGAGGTGAGAGGGTCGGTAAGATGTGTGCTTAGAGAGAAAAAGCAATGGCATTGGACCTTTGGAGTGAAGGGAAAATAACTCCTCAGCAAGGGGCAGTCAATTAGCATCTCCTTCTGAGAAAGCAGAGCTCCTGAGTTCTCCTTGTAACCATGTCTAAACCACACTGGGTCACAGAAACGCTGGCCAGAAGGGACTTCTGAAGGTCGTGTCCCACTCCAGGTGAAAGTTGATCATGTCAGCTTTGCCCAGCCAAGTCTTGGATGCTTCAAATGATGGAGAGACCTCAAAATATTTTCATGTTATGGCCACTGATTTCAACAGAATTTAGAAATTTAGATGCATACAAAAAAATCTGTGTTTTAAACAATAAGACTAAACAGTTCTTCCAATGTTGCAGAAATAGTCACTGCTTTTTGAAGCTGTGATCAGTCAATTGGAGTAATCTGAATTATCAGCATATCTTGTAGAGGCTAGCCAGCTCCTTTTGCCCTATGCCAATCACAGAGGCTTCTGTAGGTGCACTGGTGCATCTTTCTTACCCCTTGAAAGCAGCAGCAGAGTTAGTGGCAGGGCAGCATCCATTACAGGACAAGAACATGTACCTGCAGTGCACAAAGAATTGCTTAATGGATCCCTTCTCATGATATTTGCAAAAGCAGGCAGGCAGGCATTCTCTTCATGTGGAGGGGGAGCAGCATAGCTCACCCAGGAGTTATTTTTGACCATTGCTAGTGATGGTTGCCTGCAGTGAGATAGCTAACAAAAGGATTAAACATTGATACATTTCAGTGTGCCAATTGACTGTGCATTTTAAATGGACTCTGGTATTCTCTCCTAGTGGAAAGATTTATTTTACTTTAAGAATATATAGGGCTGTGCTTTCAGTACTTTTTCTTTGTTTAACAAGCAGCTCTCTTGCTGAAAACCCAGTAGACCACAAAACCAGTCAGGGGCTTTTATCCAGGATGTCTGACCCATCGCCTGACAATAATTAGTTCAGGTTAATTACAGCAAATCTGTAGATTTGCAGCCTGAAATCATCTCATCCCCTAAGCTGAACCCTCCAGAGGTTTCTTTTATGAGCTCTGCATCCTAAGGGTGGACTTAAAGTAATGAATTTGTCTCTAATAAGATTCATAGGTTTGTTCCCTAAGCAATGGTGTCAATTATAGAATCTAACTCTGATGGCTTATTTTGCTGAAAATAGAGAAATTGAGAGTTTTTAATGAAGCATGCAGGATTTTTAACACTCTTGTTTAACTCTTTGCATTGTTGGAAGGTATCAAAATACAATTATGCAAAATATCATACCACTTTTCTGAGTATTTCTCTATGTGTGCCAATAGCCAATTTCCTCCTGCTCTATAATGGAAAAGGTTAATGTAATGACTCTGAGATTTCATTTGGAGATGTTCCAGAAGAGTGTCTGAGTATTTGCTGCACTTAATGGCGGGAAGTAATAAGTGAGGTTATGTATTGGTGAAAAATATTTCATGTACCGAGAAGATTAATACAGGAGAGAGGCACATGGGACACAAGCCTGAGGCTTCCTCCTCAATTCTGGCACCATATTATATGTCCATACTTGATACGTGCCCTTCTGTAGTTAGCTCTTAATCATTAACAAAGCAGACAGGAACTCTCTGGGGGACGTGATATCGGGAGAAGAGAGGGAACCAGATGTAGGATTCTCCTCTCTCCTGCAAATGAGTGGCAGACACCTCCACCTGGGAATGCTGGACCAGATGGCACTGGTACCAGCAAGGTGTCTGCATGGCAAGATAATGCCATAAGAACCTTAAAGGGTTTGTCTCTATCCCGACCATTGCAATATCTACACTAATTTTGGGGCATTGTTATTGTACTTAGGAAGATGAACTGCCATGTCACAGTTTCATTTCAGCATTTTATTTCACATGAAATTGCTTACTTATGAAAAATTTAATACCATTGCATATGACAGATTTAGCCCTTTATTTCAAAGTTTTAAAACTTACTTTTAATTGAGATTCTGTTCCTGCTGTCTGAGTCAGTCCAAGTCACAAAACTAAGGTTTCAAGCTCACGAGAAATAGCTCCAGTCATTGATTTTACTAATTCTAATAATTGAATTATTATTTTGCTTTTAACAGTGACTTCCTAAAAGGGCATCTAGCCATAGGGTATTGGAGAATGGCTTTAAAATAAAAGAGGGTGGGTTTAGATTAGATATTATGGCAGTGACACACTGGAACAGGTTGCTCAGAGAAGTTGTGGATGCCCCATCCCTGTCCAGGCTGGATGGGTTTTGAGTAAGCTGATCTGGCTGAACATGGCCCTGCCCATGGCAGGGGGATTGGAACAAGATCTTTCTAAGGGCCTTTCCAAACCAAGCCATTCTGTGATTCTATTCCATGATTCTACAAAATAAGAGAGAATGTTCAAGGACTCTCTACATCACTGGAAAGATGTTTTTGAGGATGGAACTGGAAAGGGTTAAAGATGGCAGTAGTCATCACTGGAAGAGTGGATATGTCTAAGAAACACAGTAAGTGTTCATCTACAGCAACTCCTAATACTTAAAGCACAATTACTCCAGCAAGGTAAATTGCCAGAAAATTTAAGCTAACCCTCTACTGCAGGCAGACTGCCATCTTCCTGGCCAGGGGCAACACCAGCAGGCCAATGCAAGCTACTTTTTCAGAAAGGCTTTTAGATCAGCTGTGGTTCCTCTGCACTTTCAGCTGAGCTGGTCGAGCTTAGAGGCTGCTGGGTCAGGCTGGACAGGCTGCCATGGTCTGGCTGACACGGGGAGCGGGGATTGAGGGCTCGGTACCTCCTCGTCTTCCCCAAGTCCATGAGTCCACTGAATTCCCACATTTTGCTGACTGCCATGCATAATCTTTCCCTCCTTTTGTCCTACTTTCCCCTCACTCCCCTTTCTCTGCAAGACCCTTGTCTTACTGAGGAGTTGGAGTGAGAGAGCAGATTGGTGGGCAATTGATATCCAGCCAAACTCAACTCACTGCAAGTACCAAGATCTAAACTTTTAATAGAAAAATTACTGGATCTCATCTTTTCCCAGCAAGGTCTGGGATTGTGTTTCTGGAGGAGGAAACTCTAAGAGAGCAAACAGATTGATTGCTTGTCTCAAGTGGCAATGCTTCAACATCAGCTGCTGTTCTCTGTTTCAGGGCAGGGATCTGAACCTACAAATTGGGTGTTGTACGTGGGTATCCACTCTGCTGGAGGGAAGAGGGGGTCAGCATCAGCCTGTCTGTAGATCATGCTGCCCTCTTACTCAGTCATGCAAATAAATAAAGACAAGCTGTTGCAGGCTGTACCTACAGCCTGGTGGTTCCAATGCTTGTCTTAAGCACAACGTGATCCTGGGACACATTACTGGGGGGAGGTGGGGGTAGGAGGATCATATTTGAAAATTTCCTTGTGATGCTGAATGAAATAAAAGTTCTGCAAACTCTCACAACTGTCATAGAGCTAAAATATTGCTTTTTAGGTGGCCCTGTGGGTTGACAAGTGGTAGTAATTATGTAAAAAGCTGCTTTGCCCACCTCTGAAAACATTTCCATTATGAAGTTATCAAGCAGTGGTAGAGGTGGGGGAGGCACACAGCGTGGTCCCTACTGTTAAACCTGTTAACATTGTGACATATTTTACCATATAACAGCCCTTCCCCACAGAAAGTCCACAGGAAAGCTCAGGTGAGCAGACTAGGCATTGTTTAATCCTGTGTTGCAGTCAGAGCTCTCCTCACTGGGAACCTGTAACCTGTTAATTGCCTTACCCTCATTTATATGATAAGTGGTTCATTTCCTTTATTGTGATTGAATCCCCTCCCTATATTACAAGAAAACTGGAGCTGCAGAGAGTGCTTGATTGGATTTCATTGCTGTAGGCCATTTCTTAAACAGGTTACAGGTTGACAAACATAGAAGGGGGATCAATATCCATCCTTTGCCTCATTGACAAGCTAATCTTTTCAGTAAACATTTCATCAGTACCTGCCATTTGTATACACACCTGCCTCATGAGGATGGAGAAAGCTCTGCTTTATAAGGTTTAGGTAACTAATAAATGAAAAGGCAAGAATATAAATTGGGCAAATCATTAAGATAGCATTCTTAGGAAAATGGCCTTTCATTGCCTGCAGAATATAACCAAACACATTTCCAACCACTCTTAATTTTAATTAGGTTGCATTACACTCAGACCTGGTGTCAGCTCCTGTTTCTTTAACTCAGCTTGTGCTGCTCTCTCGGAAAGGTCTGTCCTTCAGCCCAAAATCTCTCACTTGCCAGAGCTGAACATATGAAATGAGCTCAGGGGAACTAAACTGTCTCTTTTTCAGGCATGTGGCCTGCCCACTTTTTGCCTGCTTTTTCATTCCAGTGCAGATAAGAAGGGCTGCCACACTCAGTAAAGTGACATCCTCCTCTCTTATCAGAGGTAACAGGGCTATTTTGAGTGGGGATTGAAGTTGAGGCTCTACTAAACATTTAAAACACATGAGTCATACTCCAAAAGAAAGCATTATGTTAAATGTGTTGGGAGACATTTTTTTTGTTTGCTTTTGTGTCACATGTTGAAGCCTCCTTCCCCCACAATGATGTGGGCTAGAAACTGGCATTGTCTCAGACATAAATAAGGGCCAAGAGAATCACTGTATTTAGGCTTCTCTAAGTCCTGCGTATTAGAATTGCATAGCTGGATGACAAATGCTGCCAAAATTGGTGATGCTGGATTTCATTCTAACCTAAGATGGAGCATGAACACATTCCCTGCAAGGTCTGAGGTGAAGGAAAATTAACAGCAAACATGAAACTTTGGGTTGACAAGAAAATTAAGTAATTCTGATGTAGATAGTTTACTAATAAGTTTATGACTACCTTCCTGCATCTGTTATTAACCAAAACATATACCTCAGTGATGCAAACAGGCTCTGAAGCACAGCAGGTAATTGAATTCCCTTACCAGCCCTTCCTCTGCTGCCAGGATCCAAAGCTACTGCTGGCTGTGCCAGAGGACTGCACTATTTGCCCTTGCACTTCTGAAGTGCCACCAGCAGAAGGATGTACACATGAAAAGCTCTCCTTCCCAGGCAGAAAAGCCTGCCTTTGTTGCTCACCAAGGTGAACAGAAGTGTGTCTGCTGGTGCAACCTGGCCATTGGTGCGTGTGCTGCTGTAGCTAAGCTGCTCACTGTCACAGTTACAGCACCTGACATTACTCCAGCTTCAGGCAGCGTTAAGGCTTCGGGATCATCTCCATATAGAACTGCCAGGGGATGCCAGGATGGGAGATACTGGTCCTCTGCAGTCAAATCAATACAGGGAGGATACAGCACCAGCTCTGCTTATGGCATGTGTTTGTTCCTTAGGACATCTTTAACTTGCCATCTCACAAAGTCCTGCAAACCAGAAGTCTCCTGCAATAGTTTTGGAGGCAAACTTTTTCTTCAATTTCTCACTAACTTTCCTGTTTCCTTTCTTCTGTGGCATAAAGAAACTCCACAAAGTCACAGAGCAACACTTTCTAGTCAAATACATTTTGCAGAGAGTAGAATTTATTAGAGGGGGAGATTTCCCCAGATGCAACTTCACTGACATCACTTAAGTAATACTAGAAATATTTTGGTACTGCATCTCACTAGTGAAAAATGAGGTGATAGCACTGCTCCGTGGCATCACTGAGTGTAATGGCAGTGTGAAGGTCAAGGGAACACATACACAGTTCCTTTTCTCCCCAATGGGGTATTTCAATCAGTATTTTAAAATACATGGTAACTAGTCTCAGATGTCAATTCTATCATCTATATAATATTAGGAAGAACAATTAGAAAGCAAGAGATCAGGTAATGTTCAGCAATCTGAGAAAGTATTTAATGTAACATTTTCCCTGCATATTGGATGCCCTCTGTAGGCCTGAGAACTTTTGTTTTCTAGACCCTTCAATTAGCAAAAGCAGTGTAAGGATACATCCTTTATTTGATGTGCAGACTAGAATAGAAACGTAATGGCAA
>VYXF01000693.1:344383-392718 GCA_013397295.1 Polioptila caerulea
AAAAAAAGAAAAAAAAATCCCATACCCATAGGTTAATTGCTAGCAAATGTTGCTCAAGTGGTTCTGGGTATGTTGATTAATGGCCTCAGTGAGCAGCTGAAAATAGCTGGGCTGCTGGAAAGATCATTAGCAATTTTAACTCCTCAGCTATTGTGATGGGCATAGAGGAGCAATTGCTAACATATATAATACATTTTTCTGAGTACAATGGCACACTGAAACCAGTAATAGCAAGGCAGAAACAATCACTGAGTTGTTCTTGAATTCATTTTTATAGTAGTTTACAAGACAGAGAAAGAAAAGAAATTTTTTTCTAATTTTTCCAAAGCTTTTGGACACCTCCTTGATAAATGCATGGGAAGTTTTATACGTAAACACAAATACTCAGTTCTGCTCATTAAATCCTATTATTTGAAAGAGGAGAGGGACAGAGATGCTGTGTGAAAGGTGCCATGCCAACAAGCAGACCCTGTTTTTACTTGTAGAGGCACAGCAATATTAAGCAGAGCCTTGTGACAGCACAAAGCTGGCAGTCCAGAGGCTGAGGAAAAGAATTATGATCTTTCAAGCTGCCTCTGATCTCTGAAAGCTCTGAATACCACTGCCTCCAGGAGACTGTGATCCTTTTGGGAACTCATGACAATACCTCTCCTTACTCAGAGTGGCTGCAGACCAGGTTTCCACAGTGCCAGCTGAAATTCTGGGGAGGAAATCTTTCAGCAATCAGAAGAGGAGAATTCAAAGCTCTTACAGACCACTCCTGGCCATTTACACCGTATAGAGCCAGGGCAAGGATCCCAACATCCTCCTTTAGATGGATGCCCAACTCCACAAACACGGTCATAAATTGCCTTTTTCTACCTAAGTCCTCAGAAAAGAAGGAAACATCACCTTCAGGCTGAATCTTCCTAGTGAGGCTTCTGCAGGCTACAGCATAGCCCCTCAAAGACCTGAAGCACTGCACACTGGAGGCTGGGGAAACAGGCAGCTAGGAGGAAAGCTCATAGAAACACACCTGCATACGTGGCAGTCAATACTGCTTTGTCCAGGAATAAAGCAGCCTCCAGAAATTATGATCAGCTTCCTTGAAGTGATGTACCTTTCAGCTGACTGTGGCAGGCAGGGTGTGTTGGTACACAGGTCATTCTGTGTTGCAGAATGATCTTTCTCTAGCCCTAGGATTCCTCGACTCACTTCAGGCACAGCTGGAGGGGCATCCCCTCCATCTGCTCTGCTGCAGGAACCAGACGTGCACGGAACGATCCTTTGAAGTCCTCCTGACATTTCTGTCAATTCTCCCATATTCTTTGAGCCACCTGCCACCTTCAGCCCTAGGAATTCCACAATGACCTCAGGCCACCAGAGGTCTTTACTGGAGAGTAGCATAAGGGTGATACACTCTCATCATGAGGAACAGTCATCTCTGTCTCCTGGACTATCCTTTGGTAAGCCCTGATCTAGGATATAGGCACCGTATAAACCCTTTATGAAGCACCCCTACTGCTCAGAGCCCTCTCTTCCTGACATTTTTCTGTGCTAACCCAGACAACCTTGTGACACCTACTGTCAGAGATTCCATGATCCATATTAGCACTCAAATCCCAGGAGGGGAAAATAAAACAATCCTGAACGACAAGAGAAAAAGGGTGGCAAGAAGCTGAAGGCTATAACTGGCTGATAATTAGACAAGCTCAATTGTAGCAGGCTCCTGGAAAGCTCATCAGGAACAATCCCTCACATGGTTTCAGAAAATATGCAACAGGAAATTACAGCCTGGAGGCACTGTGTTCATGAGCAATTCCCAACCTAGGAAAAGAGAGACAACACAAACCAAAATAATTGCATAAGACTCTTTGAGCTTTACTTGCAAGCTCTGCACTTGTCAAGGGAAGTGGGCAAGCAGCCAAAAGGGACACAGTATGTCAGTAATTATCAAATATAGAAGAGAAATCGCCAGCTTGTTGGAGAAAAAAATCATAGAAACAGAGAAACACAGTATCTTTTACAATGGAAAAGACCTCTATCAAATCCAGCCATAAATCCAGCACTGCCAATTCCAGCACTAAACCATGTCCCTAAACTCTGAATCTTTTAAATATCTCTAGGGATGATGACTCAACACATTTCCCACAATTTAACTCTCTCTGGAGCAAGGCATTTGGTGAGGTATCTGTGAGGGAAGGGCAGGGGGAAATCCCTTCCTGCTCCTTACACTTGGCATAGCTTTTCTATTGAGGCTTCTAAGAGGAGACTCAGCCGGTGCACAGCATGAACACAGAGCATGCCAGGCACTCTAAGCTATTTGCTTTGGGTTAGAAACATACAGGATAGGTTATTTTGCACAGGAGTTTGCCACTGTCAGAAGGCAAATGAACCCTTCTTGGCAAGCCCACAAAAAGCCAGCTCTCTGTTGCAGAGGGTTTCTTCTCTATGTTGCAGAAAGCCTAACTAAATGTGGGGGACAATGAAGCAAATTGGAGACAAGAATTGCAGCCTGGAGGGGCATTGCTTTTCCCTCCGATGGGAGAAAGCATTCCAGGGCCAAGCTGCTCTGAAGCAGTGTTCCAGGCGATGATTACCTCCTCTGTGTTCTGCCACTCCCAGCGCATGGACAGACACCCATCAGTACACGTACAGGTGTCCAGCACCACCTTCTGTGCCTAAGGCCAGAGAGTTGAGATATTGAATCAGGACTACAAAACAGCCCTGAGAACTCTGTCAGCCAGGACACTCCAATAAACGCAAGCTTTCTGTGAATTTCTATATTATTGCTTTGTTTTCTGGCCGCTTAATGTGAATTTTGGACGCAGCTTTGGGTGGACCTGCAGCCCCCGAGCCATAGCTACAGGTGCAGACACCAGGCTCACCAAAAAAGGACAGAATATAAATCCAGTCCCTGTTCCCCCGCTTTATCTCACGGTATATTTGGGCTTCCAAGCCGCGTTTTCAGTCAAATCCGTGCGGCGGAGCCCCAAAGCCCGGCCTGAGTCGGGCCGGGGCGGGAGCGCAGCCGGAGAGGAGCGGAGCGCGGGGCGGGCGGGATGCGCGGGGCGCGGCTGCCCCCTGCGGGCCGCGCCGGGAACGACAGCGCCGGGACAGCGCCGGGACAGCGCCGGGATAGCACCGGGACAGCGCCGGGACAGGGCCGGGACAGCGCAGGGACAGCGCCGGGACACGGCCGGGACACGGCCGGGACAGCGCCGGGACAGCGCCGGGACACGGCCGGGACAGCGCCGGGACAGCGCAGGGACACGGCCGGGACAGCGCCGGGACAGGGCCGGGACAGCGCCGGGATAGCGCCGGGACACGGCCGGGACAGCGCAGGGACAGAGCCGGGACAGCGCCGGGATAGCGCCGGGACGCGGCCGGGACAGCGCCGGGACACGGCCGGGACACGGCCGGGGCGCAGTGGTGGGAAAGGTAAGCGGTCAAAACCGGCAAAGCACGTAGTAGACTAAAGGGATAGCTGATCATAGAATCACAGAACGGTTCGGGCTGGGAGGAAACCTAAAGGTCATCCAGTTACAATCCTCCTTGCCGGCCCCATCCAGCCTGGCTTTGAATGCTTCCAAGGATGCGGGTATCCACAGTTTCTCTGGACAGCCTTTCCCAGTGCCTTCCCACCCCACAGGGAAGAATCTCTTCCTAATATCTAATCTAAACCTACCGCCTGGCAGTTTAAAGCCATTCCCCTCATCTCTGAGTGCCCCGGTAGAAACTCCCTCTCCAGCACTCATGTTGGTCCCTTTTACACACTGGAAGAATGCTACAGTAAAGTCTTCCATGAACCTTCTCTTTTCCAGGCTGGTCAGCCCCATCCCTCTCAGCCTGTCTTCACAGGAGAGGGGCTCCAGCCTCCTGAGCATCTTCATGGCCCTCCTCGGAGCCCAGTCCAACAGGCCCACACCCTTCTCACACCAGATGCTCCAGGGATGCAGAACTCTGGGAGCAGGGAGAGAGGCTCACCGGAGCAGAGGGAGGGGCAGAATCCCCTCCCTCGCCCTGCTGGCCACACTGCTTTTCAGGCAGCCCGTTGGCTTTCTGGGCTGTGAGTGCACCCTGCCTGGTCATGATGATCTCCTACTCAAACAACAGCCTTGAGTCTCCTCAAGAAGAGGTTTCATCCTTTTGGGAAGGTAAAGGAGGGAAGCTGGCAATTGAAAATGCTTAATGCAGACTTCCCTTCCCAGCACATTTTAAAGACCAATCCCAGTTCTTCCCCAAATGCTGTTATTATTTAACCCAGAAGATTAGAAATTAGGCCTCAGACCAACAAGTATTCCTCCTCCTTCTGCTGCAAAAAGACCTTAGAAATCATGTGCAGGCCTCTAAAAATAAGTATTTTTCTCAGTTTAGCCTATTCTTTGTTCCCAGGGCAAATGCTACTGCCACCTCCAAAACTCTGAGGAACACCTTGTTTTGCTCTAACCTGACAGGAGATCACCTTTCTTTGCCACCTCCCAATCTCCACAACTCTCCAAAATGTGACAGAGAGTGGGGCAATACACCAACACACAGTCTTTTAATACTGATGACTGGCAAGTCAAGGTTCAGTGTACAATTCCCAAAAATCATGTGGCTTTTGAATGGGTCACATCAGCAACACTACGCTTCCCTTTGCATTTGGACTCCTACATACACCATGGTTTGCTGCACAGCCAGAGCTCATTTGCAGAAGGTACCAGCATCGTAATCTTGGGTCATGAAGAAGTAAATTAACAGTCTGGTTTTTTTAATTGTTATAGTCATACTCACATGGACTCTTTCTGGAGTGCATGAAGCAAGCACTGAGGTGACTTGAATGGCTTTGTGCTTCTTCCATGTCCAGTTACTTCAGATGCCACACAAAATGGTCTGTCTAAAAACCTCCAGAAGTTCACTTGCCATTATAATTTTAAATAAAGCTGAACAAAGCTTTATTTTGTTTTGTCCTCTATTTACCTACCTTCTCAGTTCTCTCTGAACTTAAAGTAAAACCTAGGTGGCAGCAGAGAAATATTCTGACTTGACTCACTCAACTACAATGTGTACAATTTTGCACCAATCATTCAAGGAATTATAGGGCCAGTGGCATGAAAGTCATTAGGAAAAAACCAGAGTATTTTAATTCTGCCCATTTCTTTACCATCAGCTTTTGACTTTACATCAGCTGCAGTAAGCCTATTATTTTTTTTTTAGAAAGTCCTGTTTTCATTCCCATCTTTCTAGTCAGCTGAGGGCTGAGGGAAGGAGGGCCCCAAGGCTGCAGTTCCTGAAACACACACACACACCTGAGTGGGAGTCGAGTGGTTTTTCTTTACTGACAACACATCAGCCGAGAGAGGGAGCAGCAGAATGGAACAAGGCACAAAGCAGGAGCTCGGGATCATGCCTCTTCAGCTTCAATCTCTGTCAGTCTCTGCATGAAGAGAGGATTTATGATCTGCTGTACGATTTAGCCTCTCTTAGAAAGTCTCTTCTTTCTTTCCTGGACTAGAATAGCTGCTGCTTTTCTTTGCCCCCATGTTACAAAAGTAATAATGTCATATGTTACTGAAAATAAAATTTGAGGATTATTCAACAAAGAATCAGGTAACAGCAAAGGCTTGAGTAGCTCATATTCAAAAATATTTGCTTTTCAGTTGTTCCTGATATGTGTCAAATTCTTGGTTACAGCAAAAAACTGTAACAAACAGCATCACAGTGACATATAATCAAGCCATAAGAGTGCAGTTTATTACAATTGTGTAAACAAAAAGAAGTATTTCTGTAATGGCACTGTCCATGAACCAGATTATGGCACACAGAATCTCAGCAAAAGTCAAGGGAAACTTTTACAAAGAAAACAACCCCCCAAACTGAAGCACAGTACATAAACCTGGCCCAAACAGCCCAATCCACATTTATTCAGAGAAAAGAGTGTCCTCAGAATTTTTGCTTGGCTTGTTCTTAAGGAAAATAAATCTTCATTGTTTTCAAGGCATCAATCCAGCCTGTGAAATAGTACTATTGCTGAATAATATTAATAAAGAGCAAACATCTCTTAATTATAACAAAGTGAATACCCCTACTGTTACATTATTAAAGGAGATGAGATGATTTGGGAATGTTATTGCCTATACAGCATGACACCTTTAAAAGATATTCCTTAGGAAATAAAAATAAGTTACTGAGAAATAAAATCCAAAGTGCACCATCAAAGAAACTTTTTTGTGCATTAAAATCAAAGAAGTAGAATCTTAGTTTTCTGCAATGGAAATAAACAACTTGATTATAATACAAGGTACATACTGTAAACTGTAGGGTGCACTTTGAACTTAAAATGCACTCATCTCAAACATATTTTATATATCAGCATCTAAAATGGGAATAAAATAACTTTAGGCCTTTTTTTTTAAGGTCATGCATTAGTTACAGCTTGCTTGATGGCTACAATTTTGCCAGGAGTCTTTTAGTGTTCTGCGAGATCCTCCT
Organism: Polioptila caerulea; assembly: GCA_013397295.1. Taxonomy (NCBI): domain Eukaryota; kingdom Metazoa; phylum Chordata; class Aves; order Passeriformes; family Certhiidae; genus Polioptila; species Polioptila caerulea. The sequence goes on from VYXF01000693.1 coordinate 350,837, forward strand.
AATTAAAACACACAGGTCTGAATTCCACTACATTTTACACATCTACCTTTCATACAGGAAGTTTTGCATGTGTTCCATCTGCAGAGAGTAGGTAAACAACAGCAAAAGGTAAAGACAGAGCAACAAATGTACAGTTATTAAAAAGTACTGGACAGATGGGGGTAGATAATATAATTACAAGCTGGTATCTTCAGTTTTCGGAAAGCTATAAATTTGTTTGTTTAAAAAAAAAAAAAAGACATCCAACATGTGCTTACTCACATGCTGACACAGAGTTCATGCAAACAATTTTTAAAAATTTTACCCTTCAGAAATGCTGCATACAGTGCATCCTCAAATAAACTGAGGTCCCCTCAGAAACAACAGGGGCCTGATATGCAGATTGACTCAAGAAACATGTAATTGTTTCCTTCACACCGAGACATGAACAGAGGTATCAAACAGATTTCATTGAATTGGGCTTCATTTCAACACTGTTAGGTCCAAATCCAGGTTCACTTGTCATTAAGCAATGAGACTACATTAAAAAAAAAAAATTATTTTCTTGGAGGAAGAACATTTTCTTCATAATAGCCTGGATTTACTACATTTCCAGCTGGATCATATCTAGCCACCACAAAGGTTGAGCCATCACTAGCAGATGCCTTTCCAACTCCCATCTTTTTTGTGTTCTTCCAAACCATTGCTGTAAAGTGACCTGAAGAAAGAGAGAAACATAAAAATTCTCTTTAGATACTAAATCTGCACATTCCCTTTAACATGTGAGGTGTGGGGGGAAAAAAAGAACAATACACAGCTACTTCTTTGTCTAACACAACAAGCTAAGGACATGAAAAGGAACCCCACCTCTAGCATCGTGTCTTGAAAAACCCTAATCTGATCTGTTTTCATACTACTATTGCCATTTCCATGTCCTATACCAAAATAAGGACATGTAGCAGGAGGATCACGAAAATCATAGTTTGATAAGTAGCTGATGTGAAATTTGACAAAAACATCACAGTCTGGACCTCTGCAGTGTGAACAGCAATTCTGGGAGTGACTATTATTCATTTGCTTTAACCACCTGATACTCCCCCATGTGTTTGCATGTGCAGCTCTTCAGAAACCCCACTGTTTTTGTGGCTTCTTCTGCCTAGTTTAGTTGTTGTTCCCACAATGCATAGGCAAATCTCAAAGCCAGGGAGAAAAGTATGATTTTCTTGATCTGAAACAAGGTCAGGTACCTTGCTTGCTTGAGCATTATTTGAGGAACAACGTTCTCAAATTTGTTTTGCACTAGATTGTCAATATGCAGCTAAGGACCTGTTCCCAATCTCCCAATTTTAGCTGAAGTGATCTCTCTGAATAGAGTGATATAATTCAGCAGAAGTCACATGTTAATTTAAACAATAACACAGTACATTTAGTAACATTCCTGTATGATTCTAATTCAGTATTTCTTACAAATTAATTTGCCTTAAAAATAAGTTGCCTGTTCAAAACCTTGAAGATAGAGAAAAAATGCAGCACTTAAAACCCCTACAAATTTTGCTTAGTTTCTAATTTCTCAGGGTTTTTTTACACTTTTTTCAGTTTTTAGCATAATAGTAGAAGTCTTGTTTTTGAAGAGACAGTTCCCAGTCTGAACTTACCTGTCCTAGAAGAAAACCCTGGGTTTTGAAAGCTGTAATTTTTTATTTCACTGTACCATCTGTCAGCCACATCTTTTCCTGAAAGATAAAAGAAATGTGCTGCAAAATCATGACATAAACACAAAAGTATAGCTCACTTACAGCCTGGCCAGCAAGGTCTTCTGTAACTTTCAGATTGGAAGGTAATGAAGACACATCTCCCTTATATTGGATAAAAATATACAGCTTTCACCAGCTCCTTCCTCTTGAAATGTGTTTGAAACTGCCTCTGTGCCACATTTTCTATGGAAAAGCCACACTTGTGGATGTTTACCCCTTTCAGCTCCAGGTAAACCAAAGAAAAAGCAAATTTCTGATGTCTTTTAGTTTCCCATGTTCTCACCAGCATTGAATATTTCTGATTTCTGAGTGCATTTATTGTTAGTGGTTTCTACCTAGCCCTAAAGCCATTGTGAAGGTCCATTTTGAGGCACTATCACCTGGGGTACTACAGAAACCTCAAATATTCATACTTAGGAGCTGCTCCTGTGAGGAAGTCTGTGTGTCCAGCATTGTCTCATCCCATCCAAGGCTTTCCCTGACAACAGCTGTACAAGGACAGTGACTACGGCCAGGGACATAGCTCAGACCAGAATCTGCAGATGCAATGCAGACAAATGTCAAATGTTACTTGTTTTCCATTACTGGTTGTTAGGAAATTCTTGTGTCAAACACCTGGGGGATGAGAGGGGTCAGGTTTTTCCCTGAGCAACCTCGATAATTTAATTTCTGCTTAGCATTCCAGGATGTATCATCCACGCAAGGCCAGGAGGTTTCAAAGCAAGCTGCCAAGGCTGTTAAGCCTGCCATCATGAAGAATGCTGGTCCCTGGTGGACTGCTGGCTGCAGAAGAGCAATGACTCATGCTTTGCTATTTTGCAGCAAAAAGTCTTAAACTTGCGCACTTCTAGAAGTCAGACACTGCGTTAACTTCTTTGAACTTCAGTTTGTTATGACTGAAGTCAGCTAAAAGGATGATGCTGTTAGCCTGGCAAGCTGGCTGTCAGAGCCCTAGTTGATAAGCAAATATTCAAAGAAATGCTATCTCCAGAGAGATTTATGAACTGGAAGTACTATGAACTTATACATCACACTGCTTGTTAAGAGCAGTGCTTAGTAGAGTAAATTTTTTCTACATAGAAAGGTAACAAAACATCTCTTGCCTCCCAAAGTAAAAGTCTCAGAAATAACAATTGGTTTCTTCTTTTCCTGCTCTCCTTGCACAAAAAACCCAAACCCAGTAGACCTGTATAATGGTTGAAGTATGTAACACATACATATTTGTTCATTTCTTACTCACACTAAACCTAAAATGAAGACTAAAAGAAAGTGCAAATAGTGACCTTTATGCAATACAAGGGGAAAAGGAAAAGCACATGGTAAAAACCACACAACAAACCAAGCAGATCATCCTGTCCCACTCTAGATTTCATAGCTCTGAAGGATTTATATAGGTTTGTGGTAAATTGGGTGTAACAGAAGTACAGAATGGGGCTGCTGACACATCAAGCCTTATGAAGCCTATTATTTTACGTGTACAAGTGCTGAAGTGACTATACTACATAAGCAGGATTTCAGCATATGTAGGATTGCATTCTCACTGCTGCCAGCTTTTTATTCTCTCTGTTAATGTATCAGTGTGATATACTATAAACAGTATTTAAAGAGAAAGTCACTCCCACTCTGCTTACTGTAGCTCAGAGAAGAGTGCCAAGGCCGCATTTGACAGAACTTAAAATCTCCATAATGCAAGTATTGTAGGGCACATGGAAGTTTTGACAAACTCTATCTCTTCATAATTAATTTGGTTTTAATTTAAAGAATACAATAATTTGAAAAATTGCTTGCTTTTTAATTCAAGGGAGATAGCAACGGCATCAGGTGAGACTGCCTCAATCCTGTACCTGAAAGACAATGAGCATAGTTTGGCAGCATAGTCTATCGTGTTAATTCCCAGATTTCAAGGATGAAAGCTTTCAACTGACTGAGGCCAGGCAGTTAAAGCCAAGAAGCTGATCACTATTCTCCATTTTTCACATGCAGGATCAAGTTTTCTTTATATAGCATTGCTGTCATCATCTTTGAATTAATTCGAGTCATGGCCTCATGAGCTGTGAGAAAATAAAGACTGACTTTTTTTCCAGCAAAAGAGAAGGTCACCAAAGAACTAGGCAACTTTTGACAAACTCTGTCTTGAAATCATGTTAAACAAGTATTCTGGGAACGAATTTTATCTGTCACATGGCACAGGAAGTGAGAGGGAGTCCGATGTGGAAATTATTACCACGTGAGAAGACAGGTAGGTACCTAGTGATCAAACAGTCTGTCTTTCCTCTGAAACACTTTTCTTCTGAGTCTTTGCCCTTTGTGGAACAGTAAACAATGCCCTGGTAGGACACAAGCCAAACCAGTGTTGAAAGTGACAGCTGGCACACAGGGGACTAAGGAAAAGCCCTGTTTTGGATGCAGGGACCCCCAGGCTTCCAGAGAGAAAACAGCATAAGGGTCAGGAGTGCAGAGTCTACCTGCTTTAGCAGCAACTTGCATCCTCAGACTTACTGGTTCAGAAAACTGACCACAATATTTCCATTTAAATGTATTATGGAATAAATTATGCAATCACATTTACGGTCTGTTTTGATAGCTTTTCAGTGTTTTGTTGAAAAGAGCTCCCCCTGCTCCCAAAGTTGCCCCAAAACAGGAAGTTGGTTGCTGTTCAAATTGCTATTCTGTCAGAGGGAAGAAAACACAGAAAAGAAATTGCTCACAGTCCTCCTTCCTGATCAGAGCAGAAATGATAAAGTTTACTCCTCTCAAGAAGCACATGGATCTGCCCTGCAGTCAGAGCTGCAGCTTCTCTTCTGTTGCTCTGCTTGTGGAACTGATTCATAAATATTCTGCTGGGCTTTTTCATTACCCTTCCCTTTGCACTCCTGAGAACCACACACAGAGTTTCAACACTTTCACTATGGAAACACAGTTTGGCTCCACCCTTCTCCCACGGGGAGATAGCTCAGCTAGGTTTACTAGATGTTCATTTCAGAACAGGCTGGATATCACTCTAATGAGTTTCAGTTGCGATGGACAATCTTCCTCACATGAAAACTTGGTGCAACTAATGTCCAAGTATAATTCTGCACGAGACAAAGACCAGAACCAGCCTAGTGATTTGATCTTACTTTCACAAGATACACGCTTGCAACATGGCCACACTGACTGTGCCTCAAGCTTCCTCACAAGGTCAGAGGAGTGACCATGTGGGCTCAGTGCATATGTAGGACTAACAGAGTAAATTATGTCTCCCTTATTATCAAGGGGCCACTGCATGTAAGCAGGTGCCATTACTCTCACCTGGCCATGCTCTGTATCCCCTCAGCTGTGCTGTTGTCTCAATAAATGTCATTTTTAGCTATTCTCCTTGGAGAGGAGCTCCATCCTGTGTGGATGTTGAGGGGTGAGTGCCAACAACTGGTACCAGACCAAGGGTTGCAGGGATCTCTGTGTCTGTGGTGCCAGCAACTGGAGCACCAGCAAAGCACAGCAGAGACCTGCTGGTGAGCAGGTGCTCTGGGAGGAGTTGCTACACAAGTGCACGGCCATTGCAGGGTGGGTTCTGGTCAGCAGCCAGGGACCTGTGAGAATGAGATCCACTGTACTGGCAACTGGAGTGGAACTGCAGCCTCAGGACAGGTACAAGGTACTGGTGAGAGCAGGACCCAGGGACAGCTACTGGGCAGACTGAGTGTCTGAGCTTAGTTACTGCTGGGATCTACACTGGAATTCAATTCTATAATTTTTGACATATATATATATATAAATATAAACATACATATAAATACATGTAATTTAACACTATAAAATAGTTATATCTACTCGAAATCATTTGCTGAGAAATATACTTGCATTTTTATATACTATAATTATTTACTTATATATATTTCAGTAACATATATTGGAATCAGCTGGAAAAGGAAAGAGGAAGAGGCCACGGTGCTGTTCATTTTAATACTGACTGCATCTGTTTGTGCTGCTGTGCACATAAAGACATGTCCATGCTATATGTGTGTTTCTGTGTGTGAGGCTGGAAATACATTCCCAGCCTCACCATTGGGAGCACAATGCTGTGGCAGCCCTATCCCTGTTTTCAGGTCCCCTCAACATTTAATTTCTCTGGGCCCAGCCTTACTGTTTCTCCTCATACCAAAGAATGCTTAAATCCTCAAGAAATCCCACTAAGTTGCTAAAAACATTCTAATAGAATCACACAGACCATATTTCTCTGCAAGTGGGCAGCACCTTGGTGATCTACTTAAAAACTACATTTTCACAACTTTCTTTCCACCAGTCTGAGGGGAAAGAGGGTAGATTCAACATTGCCTCCAAAATAAAGTATTTACCTAGACTAAAGTCATACCAATAGCTTTTGGAAATAATTCTCTACTTTGAACATCCCTCATGCAAGTCTTTACTTTATTTTACTTAATTTAACTATATTGTATTATTAGTGTTAGACAGCAAGAGATACATCAAGGCAGGCCCTCATTCAGAGCACACTCCTCCAGGTCTGGGGCAGACAGTGCTTGTGCTCTTCTACCCACTAGTCCCAACCCTAGGAGACCCAGATTTCTCCCATGAGAGATTTGGGGGATAGCTGACTGTGGATTTCTCTTACGAACCCTCCAGAGAGTTCAGGTGCCTGGTGTTACCCCCAGGAACTGGGCATGTTCTTCTCAGCCACACCAGCCATCCCAAACAGAATTCAGACATCCAGTGCTTGCCTTCAGCCTCCTGACACACAAGAAATGAGATGAGGCATCCTGAGAAGCCTGACACAGCCCAGCTGCCAAGGCAGGCTGTGGGCTCTCACATTAGCGGCAGATGATAGCTCACTTATTTGAGCACAAAGAAAAGTCTGCCACGGAGCAGTTCCTGCAGGACTGGAGGGAAGAAACAGCTGTCAACTATTTCTTGGATTACAGGGATAAGCATATTTCTAGCAACAGCTTTAGGGTATGTAACTCTAAAATCCTGAATAGAATTCAAGGTATTCTTGTACCAGGAGAGGAGTCACATTAGAAGGCTTTATAATTGAAAATTTATTATCTTCCCTGAAACAAGAAATGCACCTTCTGGCATTATTACAGAACTCAGTAAGAGCCAAAATAAACAACAGCATCACTTTTTGAGAGAGAATACAGAGTATTCCAGAGGTTTATTGAGTCTTGCTTTATCTGGGAAAGAAACCAGAAGACACTGCCTGCCATTGTTAAACCCCAGAATGGATGTCTTAATCCAAATTTCAGCTTCATTGAGCAGGGTGCAAATTAACTATCCAGAGGGAACTATATGAGAAAAAGAGAAAGAATTAACCAACTCCACAGAGGGGAAGACTAAGCCTAGAAGAGAAAATAACTTCCTTTGAAGAATCAGCTTTCTCATTCTGGTACTTTGAGCAATCCTGTTGCATTGGAAATGTAGAAATGTTTCACAGAACAAAAGAGGATGTAACTTAATTATCTCAACATGGCATTTAATCCTGTGGATAAAAACCAGCAAAACTTCTCAAAACTGGAAAGTTACGTATGGAAACTGTGCACTGAAGAAAACAGACCGGATCCAGAGAAAAGACAGACATTATGTAGAAGGATTTCTGTGTTTTGTTTCCAGCTCTCTACATGGGAATTCTGTGGCTCTAACCTCGAGGGAAGGAGCACAGGCCAGTAACACAAACAAGAAGGAAGAACTAAGCTCAGCCAGTGAGTCATAACCACTATGCAAACTCTGCTGTACATCTGTGTTTTCCCATGCTGCTCCGAATCTCTTCCTCACACCCTTGCAAAGGACAGAATGCCAAATATGAGCAGATCAAATTGTATTTTTCCACCATGGGTTTCTTTTTCAACACGAAAATGTACCCACTTGGGACTAGAGTTGGCACTTGAAGAAGAACCAAACAGCATCTCTGGGACTAAAATTCACTAAAATTCCCAGGTCCTTCAAACAGACCACTTAGCCTGCACAAATGAGCTTCTGTTTCTTTGGGGCAGGGCTGGAAATTCCAGGGGTAGATAGGAATAAAGAAAGCAAGTGGTAACTTTTAATATATCCCACCTGCTGTCCCAGCAGGCTGAGGCATGAGCCCTGCCTGCTGGAGGAGGCAGAAGGGGAGAGCCTGCTGAATCTCTTTCCAACTAAGGGCTCACTACAGGCTGTCAGCCTGACCAAAATTCAGCTCCTGGAGCACCCAAACCAAAGGCTCCTAATTAAATATCACATTTACAATCAGAAAATACGTGGAGTAAAATAGTCTTCAAAAATGTAATCATGGAAAAGGGCTTAAAGCCTGTTTGCTGACAAGAGTGGAAGATATTAGTGGAAGGACATTAGCCACTGTCACTTTGGTGTCCAGTCCCCTGCTTTTGCCCCCACAAACAGGAACTGCTGTGCAGTGTGCAAGAGACATTTTCCACTTCCCTCACCACAGCTGTGGGCAGACCTCTCTTTGGCAGGGGCAAACTAAGGATAAAGGTGAAGCAGGGGGCATTGTCAACTTCCTTCTCTCCTGCCATGGATACCCAAGTACCGCTAAAGGCAGCTCCACTGCAGGGACATACAGAACAGCCTAGCTGCCAAGTCCTGCCTCCAAAGGGACATAACACACCACCACAATCCCTTACTCCCTCTGTGCCCACATGTCTCTTGCTCTCAGGACACATAGGTGACTGCAAACCACCAGCCTGGCCCCAGGGAGCCAGGGCTGGGCTATGCTGGATACATTTTTGAAGTAGAGGAAACTCCAGCACTCTTGTAACCAGATGCTCTGAGCCCAAAGTACTTGAGATAAGGCATTTATCATGTGTCTGTGAGACAACAAGAGAAGAGAGCTCACCTGACTGGTCATAGGATGCCCATGCTAGGTTTTCTCCACAATTCCCATTAGCAGACTCGGAGCTGTGCTTGAGGACCCTTGTGGTAGCCAGTTCTTCTGCATACCTAGCAAAGGAATCCACATGTTGGGTCAGGGACCACAGCTGCAATGAGCAGAAAGGAGGAGGAACAGGAGGAAGAGAAGGATACACAAACAAGGAATTGTGCTAGAAAAAGATGGGTTTAAATCAAGTTAAAAAGCAAAGCCCTGAAACCAGAGTTGCTCTAAGGTTACACGGATCTATGAGTTAGGCAAAGGAAAAACGCATTTTCCCTGTCTTTCATGGGCATCTGTATAAATTCTGAGAAGGGCCTAGAAGAATTCAAAGGGCATCCCTTTGCACCATATTTAAGCCATTAACCATAATCCAGCACCTGGAAATCCAACCTTGATCTTTAGCCACAGCTGCTGGTGGAAAGGGAAGTACCTATAGCAATTGCAACAGCTGTCACCTCCTGGCATTTCTAGGTCCCTCACAGGAATAAATTAAATGTTCTCAGTGAGACTGGAAAAAAACCAGAAGTGGCGGTTCAGTTAAAGCAAGCATAAACTCTTTACATTTACAAATGAAAGAAAAAAATTCAAATGCAAAAAAAGAGCAATGTACCAGGCAACAAGATGGAAGAGAAGGGGATCACATGGAAACTCTGAGGCAACAACTGTGTAAACCTACATAGGGATTAAGCAGCACTGTTTCTATAGAATTTTACATGTGTACGAGAGTGGGATGTTTATTTTCTTAGAACAAAAGGGTTAAGAAGAACATCATGAGTTAAACAATTACTCTATCCAACCTTGGAAAGGCTTCAGTACAGAGACAGGGAAATTGGAAAGACCATTTGTTATTTCTTATAGTGGCAACACAGAGAGTCATCAGGTGGTAAATTTAAAATTCAAGAGAGACCGAGCACTCCTTCCACACTGTGTAGCAGAAGTCATTGCCACAGGACAATGCAGACACCAAAGTACATGTGAGTTTGAAAAAGAGAGAGGAAAATTCACAGTGTATGGAAGTGGGGAGGAATATTCATGGCATATTAAACAACAGCAACAAATAAATGAGGATAAAACTTACTGCTTAGGAAAACTGTAATTTCCAGGATAAATCTGTAATTTCCAGGAGAAGATAATGGGGAAAGGATCACATTTTTTTTCTATCTTCCTACTCCTTCCCTAATAATGAGTTACTGACATCTGCCAGAGACATGACTTTTGTCCAGCTGAACATTCTGACCCAAGCCAGTACTTCAGTCAATAGGTTCTAATTTCCTTCGGCCCTAATCCTCCCACCAAAACAATAAAAGAAATAGGGTATTTAGCTATATCCATTAATTTAGAAATAAAGAAAACTTGTCAGTTGCCAGTTTGCTAGATCCTGGACTAGAGGATCTTTAGATGCTATGTCTACTGTCCTGTAATTTTTCTCAGGATCCTCATATCCCAAGTTAGAGGCAGGACTGGGACAAAGTACACATTGCAGATGGATGAAGCTGCCAGGGATTTGAGACAAAGGGTGGTTAATCCACTCCAGCTCAGGCAGCTGAAAACATGAGATTTTCATCTGAGATCATCTCCCTATGCTTCACAGCAGCTAGACACAAACAGACACCTGCTGAGGCTGACTCATCTCATGTTAAAGCAGGGATCCAATAATCAGTTCACCTGTCACAATAACTAGACCTGAAAATAGTAGGAAATATACAATTTCCAACACAGGTAGAGAAGCACAAAAAAGTACCCAGAGATACACCAAATACATACCAACAAAGGTATATCTACAGGATATATTCAAAGAAAAGGTGAAGCCATTCTTTGCATTTGAGAATATGCAAAATCTGTCTTGACAAATACGAGATTTCTTACATTTCATTACTTTTATTCCGACCAAAACATTTCTTGTTCTTGTTATCAACCAGTTTCACCAGTCTCTGAACATGTCTTTTAATTCTTACAAGTTAAGTTACAGACCTCAACCAAAGAGAGGTTTCCTACTGCTGTTCATCACAGCAGGGTGTCAGCTGAGACCAAAGACGACTGTGAGGAATTTCTGAAGGATCTAAAAATATCCAGCAAGGGCAAGAGCACTCTTAGAGATAAATGTGGAGCAAAGCATATTTGATAGAATAATCTGAACTATTCATACAAGACAACTTGTTCAAACCAAGTCTTGCACTTCTGCGACCCAATAAGGGCTACTGACAAGTCAATGAAATCTCTTCGTCACTGTGAGCATGAAAAACAGAAACAAAAAGAAAACAAACCCTTAAAAGAATAGCAGGAAAGCCCCAGCAGATTACAAGGTTGGTGAATGAGTCACCAGCATTCCACATCTTAGGAATACTGTATCATGTTATAATGGTGTCTCAAGAAAGAAAAAAAAAAAAAAAAAAAAAAAAAAGGAAAAAAAAGAAAAGAAAAGTGAAAACACCAAGATTTTTCTTGCTGCCAGAGGTCATGCCCACATGCCATTGACATGGTGTGTTTTACAGCACAACACCTGGCAGAAATCTAGGTGTCAGGAGCCAGTTCCTGTGTGTGACATCTGTGTCCCATCATGCTGGGACAACAAATCAGGCTCTGGAAAGATTACAGCATCTCTGTCTCCCAGTTATCCAGCATAGAGAAATCTGCATGGTTATGGTAGAAAGCTAATGGGAGGAAATCTTGTGTCTAGATTGGGGATCAAACTGCACACCATTTAGTATAATTTATCTTCTGAATAGTTTAATCAGCATTTACTCCTTCAGTTATCTCCTTTGTACTGCGAGGATCAGCATGAAAAAGAATTGAAGATTTTAAAATCTACTTCTCAAAAATGACTGCTGTAAAGAGAAGGGAATTAATCTGGTTATTGTAACAGTAAAGAGGACAACAAGTATTGGACTCAAATTTCTGTGAGGAAGACTCAAGTCAGAGAGGAGGAAGATGGGTTCACTGTATATTAGACTGAGAAGAAGTTGTGCAGTCTTCAACACTGGAGAAGAGGCAAGATATTTCCTTCCTGACAGAACAGAGAACATATAATACTTTTGGGTCTGGGAGATAGATAAATTAATCTGAAATTACTTCATCCTGATTCCACTGATCTTGGACCAGTCACCACTTCTTGCCATGAAAAAGTTCTTTTCTCACTATTTCAGCAGAAGTAGATATTCTCCTGAAGATGACAATCCCTCATCTGACAGAAGTGGTGGTGAAGCATGTTTGAGACAGCTGCCCTCTGCAGAGGACACCTACCAGTACAGACAGATGTAGTCCACATCTGAAAAAGGCTCCAAGATTTATACAGTTGTGACCACAGAAGTGTCCATGTGGCCAGCCACTGCTCTGTGATGGAAAGAGAGAAGATGAACAAGTAGAATCCCTCACTTTCTACACAGTAAGTCTTCACCAGTTATCAGCATGTCAAAAGGCAAATATCTTTGCAGTATATGCAGTCAAACCTAACAGACAAAATGTCACAGATCTCATCAGAGAAAAGAAAGGACTGAACTTACTGTTGGGCTCCTCTGTTTAACTTCTTGCAGAGCTTTAATGGGGGCACTCCATGTTTCTTCCTGTAGTCATTGTGTACTTTCAAGACTTCTTCAGCAAATTGTTTGGAAGCTGAAATCACATTAAAAAAATTGGAAAGGTCTGTCAAATACAGACATTAGTGAAGATAGAAAAAGCATACCCTGTACCTAAGCCCTGGTGCAAGCTGGACAGAAGAATACAAGAGTACCACCCTCATTACCTGGCAGCAGGATGAAATGAACAACTAGTGACTTCTATCCAGAAACAAATTCTAACAGACACTCCCATTGGGAAGCTACAGACTCACCAAAGGTTGAAGAAAATGGTGATCCTTACTGCTTTCCTCAACAGCAAGGTGATCTAAGGTTCAGTTTAAAACAGAAATCAGTTTGACTGACTTTCATTTTAAGCTATCAGTGCACTGCATTGCCAATCTCAGAGTAAGCAACAAATAAGTCCTTCAAGGATATGCATTAAAAATGCAAATGATTGTCCCTCTGTGCAAGAATTGTCTGTATTAGTCAGATGGGTACCATCTAAAGAGAATGAAGATACTAAAATGTTTAGATCTCTGCAAGTATTTTGAAACATACACCATTCTTCTAATTAATTTTATAATTCATTTCTAATTCATAGAAATCTCAAAATGCGCCTTTATTTGGCTCAAAATAAATGTTCACAAACAGCAGGTGGTAAGGAAAGAAACAGCCACTGTGGCATGGGTTTTTATATTTATTTAATGGTTCATCAGCTTCATTTCTGAATTTCCCAATTAGCATGACTACTGTCATTTTCCTTGTAAGACACTTTGGAAACCCAAACAGATCCTATCACTAGGACACGTTTCTTGTTATTAACCTTAGATTTCTCAACTTCTTCTCACTACTTGATCCTAACAACTAAAATCAATCATTCTCTGCTGCATCAGCATTATTCTCTTCTGCTGTTTGTAATGATGCACTTCCCCCACAACAGAGGTGTCAGTTTGCACACACTGCTCTCAGATCTTTTTCCTAAAGTTTACCCAGCTCACTCTCATGCTTTAGGCTGTTCTTGGAGTTCTCTCCAGTTTCCTCAATAGAGCTGGGATAATATAGCAGCCTAAAATAATCTCAGTATCCAATGCACATAGGAAAGCCATTACAGCATGAAGTACCTTAAATCTTTTGATCACAATCTGAAGCTGGATTGACTCTTTCCTGCCCAAAATGTCATTGTGGACATATATCTGATATATTACCCATAACATGCTTTCAGGCTCACTTTTTTGGTATCAGTTTGTTGGTATAATGCAGCAGCCCTGTTGAGCAAGGTGACATCTGCCCACCACCTTCCTCCTCTTCAGTTCTCCCTTAATTTTGTGTATCACAAGCTGCACATCATCAAAAAAACCAGGCACCTCCCTTCTGGTATTCAAGCACACAAACTCCTTTTTGCTAATGAACCCATCCCATCACTCTTGTTACCATTGCTCACAGCTCACTGATTCCATCAGGCCAGAGTCTTAAATCTCTCATCTGCTCTGTTATAGAGGTAGCCAATTTCTGTAGCATCTATCAGAAGTCACTGAGGAAAGCAAGCCTACATCCAATCCACCCCCTTTCCTGATGCAGGGGGTCCAAGTTTCCAGCAAGGAAATGTTAAGACAGTCTACAAATTAAAGACATTGAAAAACACAGCTTTGAAAGTTGCATCACATACTCCAGACTAATTTTTTTGTTTGTTTAAGACCATGCTAAACTTGTGGCTGTTATCAACTAGACTTAATATCCCGCTCATTCAGCACTGAATAGTAGATAAACAATCTAACCTGCAAGTATGGAAGTTTCTGTCCAAATTGTTTGCTCTCAATGCCAACATCAAATTGAAATTCTAATTAAAAAAAAATTCAACTGAAATACAGATTATGTCAGTGCTCAATTCATACATTAACAGAAATACTGCATAATGTTGCTCTATACTAATTTTTTGACTTACAAAGAGTAACAAGTCATGGACAAAACTGAGTTGTTTCTCGCTACAGCAGACACTGCAATGCTGTCCCTGGAGAACCTCCATCCTCCCCTTCCCTCAAAGGTGGCTGCTATAGAAATGCTTATCTTCTGTGACTCAAGCTCATGTGCTAACCACCTCCCTCTGTACAGCTTCTCCCGTGCCTGATGATGTGTGCAGAGGGACGCCCAAGTGCCAGATATATTTCAGATTTGTTTCAGAATGCATGTTAAGTTTTTCCATTTCACCAGTGTTCCATACACTGAGAAGTCAGGCATTAAAAGTGAGAGTTAATGGGAGTTTTTGTGGCTCCCACCCAAATGGGAACAGCTTCCCAAACAGCTGGAGACGTACTTCTTTCCCTTCATGTAAACTGCTTAAGCTGCTAAAAAAAAATAAAAATACTTTCTACTGCCAGAGAGTTAGGTTTGGTCATGAATCATTACACAGCTTAATAAGTAAAACAGCTAAAGGTATTAGATACTGTTGCTTGTTCCTCAATATTCATTTATTTGCCTCTATTTCTTATTCTTCTGGAACATTGGCTAAGATAAGCATGTGATGATGAATTTCTAGGCTATGATGTGGTACAGAGCATACCTTACAGCTGCTATGCTCTTGGACTTCCAGTTTTATTGATCAACTTTGTGTGACAGGGAAAAATAAGCAGAGGAATCTAGGCTGCCTTTTCCTATCACATTTGTTTTTCAGGGAATTCTATTTCTCTGTTCTTACTGTCTCTAAACAGTGCCAATCTACTCAGTCTTTCTTGCATGAAGAGCTCTTCATGCCTGAATCCATACAGCCTCTCCTTAGAGCCGTCTTCTCCTGCCATTTCTGCCTTAGTTTGGGCATCAAAACAGAGGTGAGCTACCCCAGCATGTGTTCCACAACGTGAGCTGCCCCGCATCACCTTTGCGGCTGCCAGCTCCACCTCCTCCACTGGTCTCGTGGAGCCACAAGATGGTAACAGTGAATTGTTCCTCAAAGCACCAAATCCCTACACAGCAGAAATGCTGTGGGTAGCCTTTACCTCAGCACTCAGGAGGCACAACACTATAGCAGGCACACACATGACTAGCAGAACAGGCATACATTTTTATGCCTAAGTATCCACCCTGGCCACTCAAAAATGAGCCCTGTACCAATCTCCAGAGGTATTGTTTCTTCTCAGTGCTTTTTGTCCTATTGTTTATGGATTAACCTTCACTGGTAAAGTTTTACTTCCCATAAATACTAAGTTTTTCTATTTAGCTTTCAAACAATTAATATATAATGCTATCAGCAAGAGGGAGTTGGGACTGTTCAGTCTAGAGAGGACAAAGCTTTAGCGGGACCTTATTGTGGCCTCTGCTTAAAGGGGGGCTTATAAGAAAGAGAGAGGCAGACAATTTATTTGGGCCTGTAGTGATATGATAAAGGGTAATAGGTTTAAAATAAAAGTAGATTCAGGCTAGGTGTATGGAAGAATTTTTTTTATTACGAGGTTGGTGAAACACTAGCACAGGCTGCCCAGAGAGGTGGTGAATAACCCATCCCTGGAAACTTTCAAGGTCAGATTGGATGGGGCTCTGAGCAACCTGATGTAGTTGAAGACATGCCTGCTCTGGAGGTTGTATTAGAGGACCTCCAACAGTTTCTTCCAACCCAAATTGCCCTATGCTACTATGAAACAAACCTAATTCAGAATCCTACACAAAAGGGTAGCATTATATGTGTCTCAATCTCCCTTTGAACCATGACAGAGGCCTCAAACTCTTGACCCAAGGTGTGCATTAGAGGTAAATTGAGATAATGACTCCACCTTTCAATCTTCCCTGAAAAATAAATAGCAAGAAATGTGCTCATATAATAACAGGACACTGCATGTTACTTCCATGTTACTCTTTGGAGCCCAAAACCTGGGCAGAAAGAAACCGTCCTGCTTCCAGCCAGGCCAGGGCTAATTTTTGCTGTAGCCAGAAGGGAACACAGGTAGGACCTGGAGATTATTCTATACCACCTCTCATCATTTCCCAGGAATGAGGGAAGGTGTCTCTTCCATGTCAAGGTAGTGTAGCACAATCAGGTAATTTAGGCTCTGAGTGGTAGTGAGCATTTGCATATGAATCTCTCACCTGCCTTGTACAGTTTTCTATTAATATCTTTGCTGTTACTCTCTGTTTCCTTTGTGTTTCCAGTAGATTGTTCTTATCTCAACACATCTCTACATTTTTTTCTCCAATTCTCCTCTCCAGCCACCCATGGGTGGGGAGAGAGGGGACTGAGAGAGCAGTGCACCATTTGGGGTGGTTTCAGTGGGAACACTAAATTGGAGAATACCATTCCTAAACCACAACAGAAGTCAAGTGCCAGAATACATGGAGAGGACACATGCAAAGGACATAGAAAGCACATAAAACACAATCAAGTAACTATTTAAACATATTTGAAGCTCTGCTTTAAAACTGAAATCCCTTCAGTCTCCCTTGGTTCTGCAGAATTGCTCTTCTCTACCCTGAAAGACGAATTGGGTTATGGAATAAGAATGCAGCAAATGCAGCTTCTGGTATGCCCAACAGGTTTGTGGAAAAAAAAAAAAATTAGAATCTTTAGGGAACTGTAAAATAATTACATCAAAAAGTCCTTTGTTACTGTCCCAGGTAACTCATACTTGTATTACGATAAACTTCTCAAGGATATTCACCAACTGGAAACAAACAAAATTCTAGAGTAAAAGAGATCTCGGCTTCTAAAGACCACATTTGCATCTAGACACTTCTAAGAGAACTGACATTTTTTATTAATCTTTACCCACACTTGAAATGGAACTCTCTGGAAACCATCCCTAGCTGAATCTTTCACACTCTGAGAAAAGCATTCCCTCTCTGGAGAAGTGGTGGATGTCTAACTGATATGAGAAATGTTAAGAAGACAGTCATGTTCTATTGCACTTTGACACAGCATTTTGGTTTGAAGCCACAAATGCTTCAGGGTGGTCTTATGCTGGTTGGTGTCCGCAGCAATACAGGGAGTGAATGTTCCACGCTTCTTTCCCCAAGTATTTAACTGCACTTTCTTGCCCCCCATTCGGGACTGTAACATCTTCCAAGACAGGCCCTTAATGCTATATGTCACTTGGGAAAATGTGTCTGACACTCCATAAATCATTTCCAGCCATAAAAACTGTCTCCCTCAGTGTTAAACTCCCTTTTTCTCTAACATAACTGGCTGATTGCTTGGAAAAATGCAGAAGAAATGAAATCATGTATAAACCCAGGAGGGAGGAAAGATAAAATCATACTATGTTTAGAAAGTATTGTATCCTGGTGGATACATTTTCCTTGTCTCCTTTCACACAATCAAGAATTCAATAAAGGGGCAGGTCTCCATCCTATACAATAGGCATTTATGAGAGATATCGTAATCATAGGTACGTGATTTCCCTTCCCACCCGAATTATCCTTACTAAAAGTTAGAAGAGAAAGTATTGCTGATGGAAGTAAAAGGAATTGGGAGTTATAATTAGGTACTAGTTTAAATGGGAGTAGTTTCCTGGAACGTTCTTATGTTTGCTGCTCTAAATAGCTTTCCCTTCAGCTCAGGAGATCCTTCTTCAGGGAGGAGTTTCTGTGATGTTTCTCAGCATCCAGATTTACCTGAATTTGCTCACATACCCGCTTATCACTCGAATGAGCTTCAGGACAACAGTCTGAGTTAACTGGATCTGATGAACAAGGACCCCACTCATTTTAATACCTAGGCTTGCTCTATGGCAAACTGGCAACTTAATAACCTTGAATTACCTGTGCCATGTGATGTAACACACTCCTTCCCCTCATACCAAGTTTGGGGCATGTGGCCTGAGCATATGAAGCTGCCAATGCAATAATGTTTGATAATGACTAATGACATTTGTCATGTCACTATTTGATTGCAAATCCTATCCTTGCTATAATAGACACTGCTGATTACTTCCTCACTTAAAGCCTTTTATAAAGAGTAAGGCAATTGACTGCCCTGATTAAAAAGGAACACCTGGTAAACTGGAGGCTGCACAGCTCTGAGAGGCAGCAGAGCCTCTGATACAGGCATTTACAAAACAAGCAGCACTCATCAGCAGTCTTTGAGGTCTTGAACACTGCCAGAAGCAAGTTTTCACTTTCACTGGAAGCAAGGGTGTGAGGAGATGTCCTTGGCTTGTAGCCCCTGTCTCCTCCAAACTGACCAACAATCAGAACAGCAAGCAGTCACTTCCATGGAGTGTTCATCTTTCGTAAGGTTGGAACTGACCGCTCATCACCTCCAGAGCAGCCAGTCCTGGCTTTACATGGAAGACAATCAAAAGTGTTTTTTTTATTATTATGCTGCCAAGAAGGACACCTGAATATTGTAATCATGCCACACATCCACAGAGACAACATTTTTAGGCAGCTGATGTGTATGCTGCTATTCCTTTTAAAAAGACTAAGGAGACTGTCCCATCAGAAAGACCTTCTATTCTTATATCCAACTGCCACAGAATTCCTAGGGCACATGCATTTCCAAAGGCAAAGCCACAAGTGACCTGCATGTGCTAGAATCACACTGTGCAGAAGTAATTCATGTGATCTTCTCCATCTCTTCTTTCCCCAACACTGTATCTGCTTAGAGTTTATAATTAAAGAAAATTCTTAAAGAAAAAAAGGCACAGCTATATTCATTAATGAGTAACAAGAGAAATCAGTTGTTTTGAGTAATTGAAAAGAAGTAATTGAATTGAAATGGAATATTTTTTTCTATTCATATTTTGGATGTTGCATGCTCTTTGCTCTGCAGATGGACAGCAACAGACATAACCTTGTTTTTACCCAGTTCAAAGTTCATTTTACATAGGACTGCTAGCTGTGTGGTGCCAACCAAAGTCTTTGGAAAGTTAAGAATTTTTCAAATAAGAGCCAAAGAGAGATGGAAGAACTATCCCACGTCTCCTGGGACATGCTCCTTCATTTTACACCTCTACCATTCATGTTCTATCACGGTTTGGGGTAGGCATACCTGAACTGGCTCTAATCTCATGAGTTCCAATGTCCTCCCACCTTGCTTTTCTGCCAAGGACATCCAAGATAGCTGTGGCAATACTCTAAGTATGTTTACCTATGCCCCTCCCTGAGGCATGGAAATATGACTGTGTGCATTTCTTCTGATCACTGATGTGTGTGAATTCACCCATCCAGTAGCCAAAGTCAGGCAGGGAGGCACATAAATCTTTCTTTATTCACATTTACTATCAATTATATAATCTGTTTTTCATCTCTCTGCTCAACAGGTTAAACTCCAGTTCTCATAATTCAAAATCTTTATAAACTTATTTATTTCATAGAATCACAGAATAATAGAATGGTTTGGATTGAAAGGGACCTTTGAAGGTCATCTAGTCCAATCCTCCTGGCAATGAGCAGGGACACCTTCAGCTATACCAGGTTGCTCAGACCCTCATCTGACCTGACCCTGAACATTTCCAGGGATATATTAAATGATGTTTACAGGGACCTAAACAGGCCCATATTATCTTCCTACACAACACCCCAGACTCCTACCACCTCCTCACCCCTGCTTGCACAGGAGCCAGTTCTGCACCAGGGAGATTGGGCACCTGCACAGCCTCACTTCACCCCTCTCTGCAGGGCAACCCAGCCCAGCTCTTGCTGCTGTTCCCACCTCCATGGACTGGGCTGAACTTGCCTACATCTGCCTGTAAAAACAGAACAGAGATAGGCTCCAGCTTATCTTTCAGAGAACAGCACAGAAAGAGAGATCTGACCTAGCCTTCTGGCCTGTAGAGATAAATAATAAACAACAAAACAGTTAAAAATCAAAATACTTGTTTTCTCATACTTTTTGTTCCTGCACATAGAGCAACAACAAAAGCAAATTCAAACCCAGGCAAGACAGACACTGCTAACTGTACTGATAGAAAATACAGGGTTTGCATGTTTCCAGTAATAAAAGCTTTCTTCATGCTAAACTTATTTTTTCTTTTTTTTTTTTTTTTTTTTTTTTTTTTTTATCTACAATACAATTGCATGGGAAACCTTGGTAGGTATCTCAGTTACTACAGACCATTGCATTTTATCTTATTCTTCCTGAGCCCTTCCCACTTGTTTTCGTATTTATCTGCCTTGAACATGAGGAGCTAAGGGTATAATCTAACAGTTGACAGGAGCAACTTCTGTTGCATGGGGTGGCTGCTGCATTCTCCACCCCCACCAAAACCCTGATGGTTCAACAGACAGGTAAAAATTGGGCCCAGAATACTGCCAAAGACTGACACATTCCTGGAAGACTTTTTTTTAATCTGAACTTTGAATTATTGAACTTCAGCCCAGCAACCAATGTCTTCTGCACACAAAAACTGGAGATGTGAGGCTATGAATTGAATTAACTTTCTTTTTGAAACGTTGTTTTCCCACCACATCTCCAGTTCAGTTCTGGTGTAAAGAAAAAGACAGTAACTTGTGTTGGCAAATTCTGAAAATGTCCCAATGTTACCAAGTGCAAAAGCTCAGTTTCTAGCAGTTCAGAACAATTCATCTTCCCTATCCCCATCAGTCCTGTAAAACCAGCGAGCACAATGCTTTCTCATTTTGGCAGCTTGGGAGTATCTCATTTCTCAGAAACCAAATAGATCACTTGTCTAGTATGCCTGTACTTTTGTCATGACCTGCCGTGGCTGTCTCTTACCAGGATGCTGAAGTACAAGTTAGCATTTCAGCTGAAGATGTAGCTTGTTCTGCAGAAAACACAAGTCATTTTTACTGTACTCAGAAGATGCATTTTAAGAGTTAAAAACCAGCACATGCTTCTAAATGAGATTAAAACCAGCATGGAAAACTGCACGGAATCTGGTTCCTGTCTCTTCCTTTTGTCAAAACCCTTTCTCAGCCCCTCTTTGAGTTTTGGAATGACTCAACATGCAGAGCAGTGGTAACTCCCAGCCCTTTCTCTGGAGTCCCGCCCATATTTGCAGAAGGGAGAAAAAAAAGGAAAAACAACAGAAAAATAAAACCAAACTATAACAAGAAATCCAAACCGCGAAACGATTGCAGTGTTTACTGAGCCTGACCTTGCCTCTGACACCGTCTGCACCCACTTGTCAGAATAGAGGGCTATTCCCCCGCAGGGAGCGAGCGGGGCAAGCTCCCTTCCCCCACGAGGTTGAACTCGGGGGGAAGTTGGGGAAAGAGGACTTTCAGCAGCCTTTCCTACCGCCATACCCGCCTTTTCAGACTCCCACTGCTCAGCAGAAATCCACGTGCTGCGGAGCGGAGGAGTGGAGCTTGCAGCCAGCTGCTGTCCCGAGCCCCGCCCGCAGCTGCTGGCAGGGATGGATGGGTACCCCCGGCGGGGCGGGGGCTGCCGCAGGACCCCGCGCACAGCTGCGGCGGGGCACAGCCCGGCCAGCACTCGGCAACAGGGAACGAAGAGCTGCCAGCTCCGCATCCCCTCCCTTCCTGCAGAAATACTCATCCCTGTCTTTTTGGTTAGACCTCTCCGGGATCTGCGGGGACGGCTGCCTGCACACATCCCCACCCACCCCCTTCCCCAAAATCCAAATGGTGTCTGAAAGGAGAAGCCCTGGGGGAGGGCAGAAGGGTCTCCGTGTTTGGTTTAAGTATTTGCAGGAAGGCATTTTTCTAACTCTGACAAGGAAGTTTCAGTATGAATCTGGTTTCAGCAGCCTGCAGCTTCCAGGGAAGAAAGCTGAGTCAGAGGCACCGATGCTTTCAACACTCAGCTCCATCCAATGAAACAAAGCAATGCTAAGTCTCTAGCTCTGACACTCGGAATGAACGCTGCTTCAAATACAATCTAACAATTAGTGATACAACATTATTGGAGAGTCTTTATGGAAGAACTGAGATTTCCAATAGCAGGTTTTCTTTGTATGGGGATACTTGGACCTCAAGACAGATTTACCAAAACTAAAAAGCTATAGAAACTGCTCATTTATTTCAAATTAGTGGCCCCACTTGTCATGAATTAGAGCATCCTCAAATTAAACTTTCAGGTAATCTCTGCCTTAATCTTTCTGACCCAGGAGAGGAGCAAGGAATCTGTTTTGAGGTCAAGCAGATCTGTCATGCAACCTGTTACATGTTCTTGTACTCTAGTACAGAGAAATTTGTCTGCACCACACCTTAAGAGTACTAGAGTGGGAACACATTTTGTATTTTGCACAAAACACAGAGGAAGCAGTACTCTGTAAAGCAGCTGCTCTCCCCATTCGAAGGCAAACCACTCTGAATGATCTCAGACAGGAATTTGAAGACTTCAGTGAACTAGAAGGGACAGATGGGATTTAGTCAATAAACCAATTGTCAGGACAGGATCTCAGTTTTATGATTCATCCAAAAATATTGCACACAGCTCAAAGACAATAATCTGGACCTGGTTTAACGCTGGTTTGAAAAATGTGACACAAGTGACAAAACATTTTTAACATGTACCTAGATCTCAAGCTCTATTTGTACAGGCACTTAAGGATGCAAACATTACCCAAGCCTTGGCAAAGGGAGTTTCTAGTCTGCCACTGTTCCTAAGTTTGTAAAAATCAACTAATGCACAGCAATGAATGTGTGGGGGAAAAAAAAGATGGTAATTGCCTTATGATTGTTTTAGTAATTTGCATGAACTAAAACAAAAGGAGATTTTTTATTCCTTTGGGGATTGGGAGGTGCACAGTGGAGTCTCTACTGCTTTTGCCCAATGTGCTTGGTAATGTAATGTAGAGGCACTATACCAATTTGGTATTTGTACTTCTTATGATGTTAGCAAGGGAAGTGCTGAACTGGATACTTCACAGCAACTACACTTATTTAAATTGTTATGGGGTTATTTATCCCAATCTAGCTGGCAGGATATGAGGCCAAACCAACCCACTGGCAGCTGGACTTTGCCAAAAAAAAAGCAGGTGGTTTTTCTGGACTGGGTGTCACACCAGCAAGCCCTCTACAGTCACAGTTGCAGACAGCTCTGATCTCATTTAGCAAACTGACCATTAAAAATAAAGAAAAAGGGGGAAAAACCCCAATACACCCATGCTGAGGCCCTTTGAAATGTTACTCACACAAAGATTTTCCTTAAGTTTCTCTGAAGAGGCCTATAGTTTTGAGTTAATCAAGTACCAGGTTTTTGTCCCCATATGTGCTGTTTACACACAAGACAGACAGACTTCATTCCACCAGGTTCTGATTTGTCCCAGAAACAATGCCCTAAGAACAAGAACAAAAAGTCCCATCCAGTTTCACAGCTTTTTCAGAAATTCACAACAGTTTTTCATTTATGGCCTTAACAGGACAAAGGTGGAAAAAAACCCTGGCCACTGAACACTCTCTTCTTAAGGTTTCTGGCTCCTTGGCAGCTTTGGAGAAGTCTCTCCCAGCCCAAACTGAGCAGGGCACACAGACAGCCAGCAGCAGTGGGGAAAGAACCAACAGCACAGGCAGCAGCAGCAGGGAAAGACTTAAAGAATTTTTGCACAGCTGGGGAGAGACTTAGGAGCTGAGCAAGGCTCTCGTCAGTTAAATGGTAACCAAATCTTACATTTAAATCCTTCCGACAGGAAGGGTGGTAAAGCTTACCCCCCTCGAAGCATCCTGCTGCTTATCTGCAAGGCTGGTAAGTTTTGTCAGATAGCAAGACACAAAACAACTTTAAAGCTACAGGATTCATAGTCATTCAAAGCAGAAGTACTTTAGGTTACAATATACAAACTGTATATGAAATACAACTAACAAAATACAAACTGTATATGAAATACAACTACCTGCAGGCTGAGGAGGGGGGGGGGTCGCTTTTCTTTTCTTTTTTTTCAATCCAACCCTTTGTCAGAGAGAAAGCTCCTCCCAGGCTGTACCATGCACAAATGAAAGCAGCCTCCTCCGAGGAAAGCCACTGAACGCTTAAGCAACACTTTCCAAGGACAAAACCAGGCACGGACTTTGTGCAAACACACGGCCATCTGCACGATGGCATTTGCTCACCTGATTTCCCCATGACACCGAGTGCGTTTCTTTTTTTTTTTTTTTTTTTTTTTAAATTTACCCTGCTTCCTCCTCCTTTGACCGAGTTGTGCCGCTAAGTGCCGGGATGAAGTGTTCGCAGTTTCAGCTGAACTTCTTCATTCGCCTGCGACCGCTGCTGGAAAGAAACTCAGCAGCATGAACCCGCTACCGCCCCTTCCTGAGCGCTGGAATAAGCCTGCCCATGCCTTTATAAGGCATGGGGACACCGCTCTTTTTTCATGAAAAGATCCTGGTTAGGGTCAGGAGCTATTTATCCTCCGCAGTAACCAAGCAGCTCCAAAACACCATATGTTTTCACATACCATTTTAGCTTAGTAATCGCATCTGTCTTCTGATAAGAGTAGGCTGTGAGAAGAAATTCTGCTGACAAATAGTTCTGCTGCCACAGTGGGCATAGCCCGTGGGGCTAATTCAATCAGCTAAATGCTGCTGAGTTTTACCCACTTTCTGTACGTGAAGTTGAAACAGAAAAGTGATAAAGCACTTTGCACTATAACTACATTTGTATGTCTAAAATGAATCACTTCCTGCACTGTTGCAACATAATCTGTTGAAGGTATTAGTAAAATAAGATTTTGCAGGTTAAAGAGGAACCGTGCTGATGGTGTGTTTCTGTGAAAAGCATTAGTCGTGAGTACGTCTCATTTTATCTGTGTAAGCACGCTGTGCCACTCTTATCTTCACAGTACATCGAAATGCCTCAAGCTAATCTGGCAAATATTAACTACTTTAACTACAGTGAATATGATGCTTTGATTTAACTTCAGAAGTGCTGCATATCTACAAAAAATAATTCAGTTACGTGTTTCCAACTTTCATCTTCTCATCACCACAAAAATCATCTGAGGTTAATGCTTCCCAGTTTTTTCAAGGCCTTCCATTATTTCAAGGTTCTTCTTGGTTTTGTGCCAAGTCTGCTGGCTCAGCAGGATTTAATTATCCTTTGTCCACCTCTGCAGGCTGGGCTCCTTGGTAAGAAAAGGAAGAAAAAAAAGATGAAAAGTTTGGGTTTTTTTCTTGTTATGCAAATAGCAGCAGCAGGTGGGGAAAGGCAACATCCCTTCACCAACACACTGCTCCTCCTGTGGGTGTTTCACCGGCAGGGCAGAAACACAGGTTGAGGGAGTGCCACTGACAGCTGATGGGTTCACTGACAAGAGGCATGAGTCCCACTGACCCCCACCCAGAGGAGAAAACCCGAAGGGTGTGAGACCACGTTCATCTTCACAGCTGCCTGACATTTTCCTTTGCTGGCAGCAAGGCTGGCAGCAAGGCTGGCAGCAAGGCTGGCAGCAGAACAGGAGAAGGAAGTCAGAGAAGATGCGGAAGGAAATCTCTTCCCAGTCTCGTTGCTGCAAGTGGCAGCAGTTGGCTGAGGAGGAGGGTGGAGAGCTGCAGTTGGTACTATCAGAGCCCTATCAGGAAAAAGCTGCTGTTTTACTTGCTTGCAGGTGTGAACAAACCATGGACCAGTCTGATGAACCAGATCCCTAGTCTCTGAAAATGCTCTGTTAAATTTGAAATACTGGGCTGTACTTCTCCTAGACATACATCAATGCTCAGCAACAGCCAGTGCTACCCTATGGCCGTGAGAAGGAGTAAAAGGGATTTTATATTTGTAGAGTTGGCAGACTCCAGTATTTGAAATGTTCTTTCATATTCTCATTCTTGATTGTTATGTTTTATACTGTTTATGTTTTAGATCTTTATAATATTCAGCTGAATTGTAAAGCAACATCCCTTCAGGACCTGGACTGCTAGTAGGAAACAGCACCAAGCATTTTCAAAAGTGACCAATTACACCTGCATGCCATTGACACAACATCCTGTGAAACTACAACTTGGAAAAGAAGGTTTCTCTGCTCTGACAAAAATCCAGGGATACCTACAGTGAAAAAAATTGTGCTTTTCTGATCAGAAAACAAGGAAACCAAAACCAATACTCTGGCCTGTAACGTAAAAGTATCAGTACAAAGTAAATGCAATGACTCATCAAAGACAGGAAAGCAGTGTAAGCTGAGACATACAAAAGCTGAGACGAAGGAGGGAGCTGGGCTTTTTTATTATTTTAACATCACCTGCTGAAAGTTCCACACTAAAGAATACTACTGAAAATATTATCTGATGGAAATTTAGAGGAGGTGTGCACACTAATAATTAAGAATGCAAACAAGCCTTTAAAAATAATAGGAGTGATTAAATAAAAGCCACTACTAGTGATAATTTTCAAGCTGTAAACCATTAATATGCTTTTACCAGTTTCAGGCAGTATGAAACAAATGTGAATGGTAACAAACAGGATTTTCCATTTACTTTATGATGTGTCAAAGCACCTCTAAAAGCATGATTCCTTTACACAGAGAAAATATTAGGATGACATTGGTATTATCTAATAGTGGACATTGGAAACTACATTACAGCTACAGAAATGCTCTGTGCACTCAGAGCAGTTCAGCATTCTGCCTGCTATGGCCATACCTACTAAATGTTTCTGGAAACAAAGGAGCAAAAAAGGTACAATGTGGACTGACTAATTTTTAATTGTTTCATCTTCCTGTTAAAAGGAAAGCAGAACAGAAACAGCTGGCTAAGAACAGTAGCACTTACCTAGTAAGGACTGCTGTAATAAATATTCTTTCTGGGAAAAGGCTATAGAGCACATGAGAAGGAAAAATGGAATTTGAAAGGAAGTGCATGAATCATTACAATCAGGGAGTTAGTGATAACTCATCTCCAGTAGGGCTATTTCATCTGCATCCTGAAAATCTGTGGATAAAATTTTGGTGTCAAACCGACTGGGCCATTCAGAAGACAAAACATTCCCCCTTCTACCCTATCGCCTCCGTTCTTCTAACAAAGCAAATCCATTTCACCTGCCCACATCAGCCACTTCTCTTTACCTTGATGTGACTGACCCTAACGCACACAGACTCATAACCTCCTCTGGTGCCACCAGATACTTCCCTTCTTTGCTTTCCTATCTCTACTGGGAGCTTCCTGCACCTCCCTTTCTTTCTCCTGTGTCCCAGCCTGCCTCATGTGACCTGCTGCCTGCATTTTGACCAGCCCTGGGTAGCCACATGCACTCCTGCAGTGCCCCACAGGCTGCCCCATGGCTGTGGACCTGGCAAGGCCAGTGGTGGAAGTGGCAGTGTGGATTTCTGGGTTCTGCTGGGATTGTGCTGCTGCTGCCTGCTGTCTCATCCAGCTTGGCTGGCACAGCCACGTGCCGACAGCCTTTGATATTCCTCCAGGACCCTCCACCAGCCAGCCATATATGGCTAAATCTGTTGAAACTCAGGATTAAACAGATGTCTTTTTGATAGAGGAAGGAGCCCCAGGCAGATCCCAGGTTACCTGTTGTCTTCCCAGAGGTCTGCCTGCACACAGCTAAAAACTCCCTTCCATCTGGCAAGGGCACTCCCCTAAGCAGGGCTCCAGAGCAGCTGTGTGCCTGTTGCAAGGGCCCAGTAGCATCGTGGATTTCAGCCTGCACAGTTCTGTTCCAGCAGCAGTGCAAGTAAGGAAGTAACAACCAGCCAGCTGCTGCCTGTGCAGATCCCCAGCTGCTGGCAGGCAGGTTCAGACACATGTAAGGAAGCCTGAGATGAACCCTTCCACATGTGCACACTCTGATGGGTCCAGTTGATACAAATGCCTGTCATCATCGATGTTTTGAGTCATTAATTCATTCCATCAGTTGGCATCTATTGGGTACAATTAGGTGTCCATACAGACTGGGACAGACATTTGACAACACTGTCACATGCAGGCCCTGCCAGGGAGGTGTGGATATATCCCATCCTGCTTTCAAATACAACACTGAGCAGTTTCTCCACAAGTCAAACCATGCAGACAAAAAGATTATGTGCAATTCTCAATATAACAAATCTGTTTTCCCCAGACACACTTAACAAGCAACATTAAGGACCAACAGTATTTATATGACTATAAAAATATCACACTGAAATAACACCATGTATAGTTACAAGAACCATGTAAACTGTAAAATTATGCAAAAAGCTGTATCAGGCAACCTTTTTTTTTAAATGTAAAAGGAAAATGGGGCAAAAAATGATGGTAGAATATTTGAGAATATTCCTCCTCAAAGCTATGCCAGGCTTTGCTTCTGGACTTTGTATTGGTACTGTCATTTCATCTGTGAATTAAGCCATGTTGTGTAGCAAATAAAAAGTCAACTTGAACACAGTTGGAGATGTTAATTTTTTCTTGCAAAACAAGATACTGTTTTTTAGTTTGACCATAATGCTCAGTTGCTGAAGAAAATGAAAAGAACTGAGCTGGAAAGAGGAGGAGTGCAAAAGCAAGGCTATACCTCTTTTCTCAGCACTATGCTGTTATCAGACAGCCACATCCACAAATCTCTCACACAGAAAACAGCATTGTGATTGCTGTGAATAGTCATTCACTTCAACTTCTTCCTACACACTGCGAGATAAAAGTAGTGCGTGACTAATCATCATCACAGAATTACAAAATGGTTTGGGTTGGAAGGGACCTTGAAGATCATCAAGTTCCAACACCCCTGTCACAGTGGGGGTTGGAACCAACAACGGTCTCAAGGGCTGGGTTCCAAGCAAAGGCTTGGGGAACCAAATATGTGAGTGGTGTTGTCCAAAGGTGTGTAGCACAAGCACTGCCGTTCTCTTGAGAGGCCCAGCTGACATTCTTCAGGAACATCTAAATGTCTGAGAGTAACAGTACACTAATCTCACCAGAACAGGGCAATGAAATGCCCGCTTCAGCCTTGGGATGTTCCTCAACATGGCTCAAACTACGGGAGTTCTCACTTCACTAAAGAATCAGGGTAAAACTCTCAGCATGCTTGCTCTCAACTAGCTCAAAGCAGGAGCCTCCATAAGAAATCCCACTTCCCACCTGTCCAGATGCTCAGAGTGCTTTCCCTCCACCCTACCAGGGATAAAACCGGCTCTGTAAGAGGCTGCTCAGTCTCAGGATACAGAGGAGTTAAGCAAAAGAGGGAGAGAAGAAGGTACTCTGAACAGACTTGTGACACAAAGAAGGATTTGGGAGCACTGAAAAGAGAGTTTCTGTCATTTCCTCAAAGTGTTACCTGTCTCCTCCAAGGCTGCAGTGGGCTGAACACTGTCTGGAGCATGCTTCATGGGCTCTCTGCTTCAGCACAGTACCTCAGGTTGAGTTTAAACACCATTTTACCAGGACCATTACTCTGTAGCTATGATAAGAAAAGCCCAGGTGAGCACAAACACACAGAGGGGTCAGACAACCAGGCCAGTTGCTGATCTCCTGTAGGAGATCAAACAAACACACTGACCAACACAGCACATATATTTTGCCTTCCTGTGCATTGCCCCACAATCTACTACTTTTTATATCTGACCCACATTTTGTTTTACCAAAACCTCATCCTACTGATTGGAAGTAGCTCATGCTTAACAGTCACAGATTTAGCTATTACATTAAAATATCCTTGTACATGGACCACATTATGAGTCAGAGAGTAAATTTGAGCAGTTACTCATAAATGAGATCACACAACTCTGATAGGTCCCGGAAACCATCAGTTTAAACATTTAGAACAAGACAAGAAAGCATATCTGATATAGGGAAATAACTAGAGAAGAAACAAGGAAAAGGCAGGTTGTGGTACTGTTTAAACCTGATTTGCTTCTGCCTTAAATTACATGGGTACTCCCAGTTTTCTGACATCAGATAGGATACAGCAGAAGTGGGAATGGATCAGAGAAAGGCAGCAAGGACATGGAAGCTTCATATACAAAATAACAGGGCTTTAAGTAACCTGTTCTAGAGGAAACCCTTGCCTATGGTGATGATGCCTGTGAGAGACTAGACAGTGTTAAAGGAATGAAGTAGGTATTTAATAAAAGGCCTTTAAAGGATACATCTTGGGCAGTACAAGAGCCTGGCCGTGGCTACCCCCAGGATGGATCCAAGATGGATCCTGGTCACAAGTCTTCACACTTTTTCAAGTTTTGGTCCATTTACATATTGGGGTTAATTATCCAATTACAGCTTCAGGTTATGAAGTCCCATCCTCCTGGTTTGCTTCCTTCAATTCGCTGTTGTTTATGCTTTTGGGGCTTGAGGCTGTAACAGCTGTCCTAGGTCCTCAAGCTGGAAAAGGATGGTTTTGTTTAACTACCCTGTGAAGAGAACCTACTAACAATTAATATGAAGTTCAGAATCCCACACCAAAACAGCACAGAATCTGAGAAATACAAAAGCTAAAACTTAAGGCATCAGTGAGGGGTGGAACCAGATGATCTTTAGGGTCCCTTCAAATCCAGGCCATTCTATGATTCTTCAGCCAACGGAAGCCAACGGAAGAGATCACGGAAAAGGAAATAACAGATATTACTACAAGAGGATGAGCAACACAGATGGCTCATGACTGTTGGTTGTGTCCTCCAATACAAGAATTAGAGGATATTAAAAGAAGTTTGTGGGAACACAGTTCAAAAATATGAATGTGGGATGCAACAGGGAAGGTGCTTAGGCAAGGAGGCTTTATTTTTGTGCACACTGCCTCTTGTCCTACCAGCGGGCACTGCTGAGAAGTGCTTGTCTCCCTCTCCTCCACTCCCTCCCTTCAGGTATTTGTACAGATTGATGAGATCACCCAAGTCTTCTTTAGGATGAATCATCCCAGTTCTCTCAGATACTCCTCACAGAGAGTCCCTTAACTGTCTTTGTGGACCTGAGTTGAACTTACTCCAGTTAGAAGATCTATGTCTATCCCTCCATCATCTCCTCTCCAGCAGCAGCTTTCCTACCTGCCATTTACCTCAGGCTTTTCACAATTCCCACAATGTCCATATTCAAAAACCATCACATCTGCATTCATCACAGAGCTTTGGTTCAGTCTTTTTACCACCACAGATGCTGTTTGCCACCTTGGAGCTATGGCTGTCCGAGCAACTTCAGCACAGTAGTTCAGGTGGATTTGTAGCTTAATATTTCATTGAATTTCAACTGGGCCTAAAACTAGTGCATGGCCAGCAGCATGGAATGAATACACAACAGCAGCTGCAGCAAGTCAGCCAAACTCCTGAGCACTCTCTGGTTGTATTCAACCCCAAAAGAATCCATTTTACACCCAGAGGCAGTCCTATAGTGCAAACTAATCAGAGACAGATGCTGTTCAAGATGGGCACTGGTATCTCATTTAACCCTCCTTTCACTGACCTCTTTCTATTACTGACTCTGTGTCCTCATAATTTCATCCAACTCACTTGGAAGAACCTTGACTTATCTCACTGATACATGTAATGAGTTTGTAATGGCACTTCTCATTTACATTGTTAACTAAAAACATCATACTTGATTTTCCTTAGGCAAGATTCCTCAGGCATTACTGCTTTGTGTTGTCCTTCAACTACAGAAACATAAATTCAGGAGAAGTCAAGCTAATAAATCCAGAAAGAAAATACAACTTTTGTTCAATTACATTGTTTAGTATTTTTCCTCCCAAATATTTTTTTCCTTAATAATACACTGGATTTTAGATGCAACAGGTACACTTCTAAAATAGTTCCCAGCAACCTCTGACACCAAGAATAAGGGCACTGCTTATCACTAACAGATGAACCATCACAGTTGATAAAATATTGCTGGAAGCAGGCATCTGAGCAGGATACACAGACATCTCTGTAATGACAACAAGAAGGTTATTCCCAACACCCTATTTATTTCCTGTTCTTTCCCTCTGTGTTTCCAACCAAATTGCAAAGCCATCCCTGTAGAGAAAGGGGCTAATCAAAGAAACATGAAGGAAACAGATGTTAATTCCATAGTAGGCATCTCCCCAGCTGTACACACAGCCAGAATAAGTGCTTTGCTTGCCTTCTCAGGGGGATGGCTGGGAGTAGAGGAATGTCACCCCCCACCCTTGGGTCAGGACATCAGTGCTGGGGATGGACTGTTTGGCTTGACAGGACTGATTTTTAGCCAGAACAGCCCAATGACCTGGCCAGCTATCTGCAAGTCCTACTGCTTTTGAGAAAGAGGCAGTAACCAGAGGCAGTAACAGCAGCCTGGTCCAGAGACACACAGTAGAACTGGTCAACAGTTCTACTACAGTTATAGCCCCTCCTAAAACGATGTACTTGGGAATAGTGCAAACTGAAGGAAAAAAAAACCCAAATCTCCTAAACTGTGAAAAAATAACATAATCACATAAATATGTCATGTCTGTTCTGGATCTCCATTCTTACCTCCTCGTTCAGGGATCTTGCCCTCATCTGTTGATGCTGCTCACAGCTCTGTCACCACAAGTTCTCACCTTGGCATGTGCCCTGGCTTATCTCCTGGCCATGCTATTTTCTACCTCTTCCATTCCTGAATAAGGCTTTTACCATTCCTATTTTGTTTTGTTTTGGTTTGGTTTGGTTGGGTTTTTTTGTTGGTTTTTTTTTTTTTTTTTGATATTTGGAACCAGCTTCATTGCCAGTCTGCAGTTCTCAGGTGCTTCTGTCATATTTAGTGCCAGCCCTCAGTTTTAACGTCCTAGGATTGTGGAAATTTCTGCTTTAGTTTTTTCTTAAAGCCTGCTTTCTAGACCTCTTGCTTGCAAAGAAACTCCTGACAGTGTCACCTGTAAGGAACAGATGGCAATTAATTTATTTTTAAATAATGTACGTATTGAGCTATTCTCATGAAACCTACAGCTTCTGAAACAGTGGGAGATGAGAAATTGAATTTGACACTTATCATTCTTTTCTCAGTGAGTGCACTTTCCTCCCATGAATTCTGTCCCTTTGTCTTTTCACTGAGAACCCTCTGATGAAGTCCTTGCTAATATTCAGTTAATTTTCTTAAGTCTGTCAGCACATTCATATATCTGTATTTTCAACATACTTTTAAAATATATACTATTTAGGATCACATATAGATAGCACATTGGAATGATTACTAATGCAGTTTTATTGCATCTTTTATTACATGTCCACCAAAGAACATACAGCCAATATTAAAGTTGACAAAAATGAAATATAATTTTGAGTTTTCCATGTGGATTTTAGACAGGGTATTTTGATTTCCCTTCCATATCCTTTAGTCTGACATAATTCTAAAGGCATGATTTCAATTTTTCCTTCCCACACTCAGTATCTACAGGTGATTGCATTGTCTCCATGGCATTGTACTGTACTGCCCACAAGCAACACTTTCTGTCCATCATTTTTCTGTGTCGCTGGTTTCTTAGCACTTTTAAGACCTCATGCACTATTCACATACCCCTTACAGTTTTTCAAAATCATAAAAAACTACCAGCATTGAAAGAGATTGTAACAACATCTTTTTCGAAAGTCAAGAAAACTCCCCAAATCGCTGAGATCAGCTGGAGTCTGTACTCCCATCTTTAGGCTGTACTACCACCCATCGGCTTGAAGTAGAATCAACAAAAGCAGCTGAGCGGACAGAGCCTCTGCTGCTGCCACAGCAGCTCAGCTCCTACAGAGGTGTGAATCCCAGCAGCTGGAAATTCCCCATCCCTGATAGAGTTAGCTGCAGCAGCTAGAAAGATACTGAATCCTGTTATGGTCATCTTTGACCATAGCTATATCTGACCCGGATTTTGGGTTTTCAAGGATTTTCTTGGTAGCTGGTCCAAGACTAGATTCCTTTTCTACAAAATGTGAGGGAATTTTTAAAAGTAATTGCTTAAAAAACATTTTCCTTCTTTTTCTTCTTCTTTTTTTCATTTTTTATGGGAACATTATTTACCAATTCCAAATATAAAGTTCTTTTCACAGATGAAGGTGCAAGCTATCTTGCTCTTCCTTCTCATTCTGGGAGGTCTTTCACCCAGGATCACTCTTCACAGCTTTAGCTTGCTATTTAATTTTTAGGATTGCTGGTAAAACTACTTAACCCTGAAGGCTACTGTCAGCAGAAGTAATGAAATGCCACAGGTTTTGATGTCAATATAACCCAGTGCATCTTTAAGTAATTTATCTTATTTGATCAGATAAACCATCAAACCTGTTTCTTTTCATTTCAGTCATCTGCATCCTTTTGTAATTTCTTTGGGCTTTACTGCAGTTGCTCAACTTGAACAAAACATGCTGGTCCAAAAACAATAGAATACAAAAAATAACTGAATACAAATATCAATCTTTATGTGCTAACTTCAGGCATAGTTTATCATACAACTAAACATTTGTGTAAGATAGATCACACTGATTTTTGTCCAGGAGCTATGAAAAGTGTAGACCTCTAACATGAAGTCCAACCTCTTCTGAATGCAGCTTCTGTGACATATTGACATACATTGTACAGCAAACAGGTAATTTTTAGAAAGGTGCAGCATTAGTTTCAATTAGTGTTAGGCTAATGCTAATTAACATCAGCCTAAAATGTACAAAACCATAAGAATATAAAAACTTTTAGCATTACTTTTGCTAGGCTTGCTTTAAAATGTTTGTTTAACGACATAGAAAAAAAGCAAGATTGGTTTGTAGACTCCTTTGTTACTATTAAACCAGCTCATTTCATGTGCCTGATACTCAACCTTTAGCAGCAGCTCAGCACAGTAACCACATCTTGCTTTACACCAGTTCCAGATGAAGAGCTCTTCATGTTACAAACAGTTTACTGGCTTGTATCTTGGAACTCAGGCAAGAGGACAAACATTGTGCAGGGTCAGATGCAACTACAGCCTTTGGGGCTCTGAATATTGCTGTCACTGGATTTTGAGGTTCAGATTTTGTTTACAGGTGGCAAACCCAGTAAATATTGAACCTAATTCATAACATAGTTATTACTGGTTTTACACTAATAGGAGGTAACAGCAGACAAAATAATGGAATTTTCTGAGTCTTTCTTCACTGAATGTGAAGACTTGGGATGTTTCTTACGCTATTCCTGTGTGGTGAGACTGACCATGAATAAAGAGGCAGCCAAGGTACAAATAAACCAACAGCAGAGCGTATTTTGTCAGTATTACGAGAATTTAATTTCATAACCATGAGCTTAATTTCATAACAGATGAACTGTGACCTTGGTATTTTGTCCCAAGTATTTTTAACAGCCACAATTTATTTACTGTCTGTACTTTTATAGCATTTCCTTAAAAATTTTTCCATGTATTGTCCATTATTAATAATTTTTTTTAAATTTAATATAGTAATAGAAATATTTTGGAGAATTTCCAACATAGAACTATACTAATTAGATGAACTGTCTGATTTTTGTTTGTGGTGTGCCTTGAAGAGACAGGGGTTTTCTTTCCATACAACAGTTCAACAAAAATGCCCACTTATGAACTTTCACTCTTATTAACATGAACAATATTGTGTGAAAAATACTCAGCAGTATAAAGTTGCTGAAATATTTATTAATTTTTCAAACATCATCCATTTAAAGAATATGCATTTTGGCTCCACAAAGCAGAGGGCAAAGTAATTTGAGAAGGTGATTCATTTAATTAGAAGGTTGTTCTAAAGATAACTTTTTTTCCATACCAGTGTTAGTATGTTTAAGAGTATTTGACTGTAGCTTTATGTTGCTACACTAAGTATGTAATTTTATTAGATCTCACTGACGAGGGATAAACCTTCAAGTATTACTTAAGCATACACTGAAAGGCACCATGCCTTTTAGAAATGCAACTGTTGCTCCAGTGGAACATCTAAATAATGAATTGCTTATGAAAACAAGGAGAATGGGAGGGGAGTCCTTGAAAGTCATGTCTGTTCCTTTCTGCATGTTTATATGTGATTATTATTCTAGAGTCTTGATGTTAAAATTCAG
Source organism: Polioptila caerulea (assembly GCA_013397295.1). Classification (NCBI taxonomy): domain Eukaryota; kingdom Metazoa; phylum Chordata; class Aves; order Passeriformes; family Certhiidae; genus Polioptila; species Polioptila caerulea. The sequence goes on from VYXF01000693.1 coordinate 386,767, forward strand.
GTAAGTTTTACATCAGAACTGCTTTTGGAGCCTACTAACTTTGACTTGAAAATCTTTAATTTTTAATAAATGTTGCCTTAGATACTGAAGATGTTTAGAACACAATCCCTGCTAGTCTTTGGAGACAGGATCTATTAAAATATAATCTCGGTTCTACAACTCCATACCTGTGTTGTGCATGTAACGTGAAACCTAGAGAAATATTGTTTCCCTAAAGCATTCCTCCCAGACTTGAGTTTTGAGTATTTCTAGTGAGTTACATTGGCAATAGAGCAGCAGAGGTTAAACTTGTTCAGAGGAATACATCAATTTATGATTAACACCCACTAGATGGGTCAATACTGTCTGGTGAAATGCAAGACCACAACAGGGGTTAGCCAGCTATTAGTTTATTGATAATATAAATTGCAATCAGCATGGGAAGCCTCAGTAACCACAGAGAGTTGTGAAGGAAAAGCAATCTGGTCAGGCACCTGATCGAGGTTCAGTCCAGGGTCATTCCTCCCTCAGCTCAGATACTTGTTCTTTCTGACAGCAGGTTTTACACATCTATACATGAATTTATTCCATACCCACCTGGTTACACATCAAACAATACAATAATTAAAAGCTTGGGTCACTGTGACCTGAGGATCATCAGTGGGGGCAGGATGTTTGCTTTGTGAACTAGGACTATATCACACGCATTGAGCCATGTTCCTGATTCCTTGATGGTCTCCCAAGTCCTGCCCCTGCAACAAGTACATGCCAATGTGGTGCATTTCTCTGTACAAACTGCAGGGACCAGGTTTAAAACCTTGGAAGAGATGATTTTATGCACAGTTTTTCTTTCACTTCAATCAGTACATAATGAAAAAAGACAAAGTCCCACCCTTGTGGTATAGCTATTTACACTTGCAGCAGCACAGATATTTACGTGTTAAAAAACTTATATACATTGGTATGTTTCCTATTATTTTCATATTAAAAAAAAATGTAATGCAAAAATATTTTTAAATTCCTTCCCCAAAATAATCTGAAAACATACACTGTTTTAGGAAGGCTTTTGAAATAATGTGCACAAACAAAGATTACCTGAAAATATTGCCTGAAGGAAGACAATGAGAATCAGAATGGCAATATGCCATCAATAGTGCTTAGAAAATGCAGCTGTTCTGAGGCTGGAATTCCTTTTGTTCACTTGGCTCTCTCTATTCTGCCTGATTCATATCAATCCCAAAGCAAAAATCATCAATAAGGTGCTTCATTAAGACATGGAAAATAGTCTTCAGTCTTGAAGAGGACTGGAGGTTCATAGAGGGTCTGCTGTTGTCGTGAGGAAGACGATTTCTGCAAATGAAATTAAGTTTATTTTTCACCTTTTTCATAAGGCATTATGAAACAAAGCCTGCAGAGCTAAAATGCAAGACATGAAAAGCTTTTAAGGCGTATCTCCTTAGCTGGATGAATTCTTAATCATAGCTCAGATGAGTCTGGCATATTCCTAACGTTAGGGAAGAAACACAGCCTTTGACCTCTGCCATTGCAGCACCAAACAGACCCAGTCCTGGAACACGTACAACATGCCAGCACTGCCTCAGCCAAACTGTACCATCCTGCTGATGGGAGAGTCATTGTAACCTTCATCCTTTCCAAGCCAAACACCTTCACCTTTTCTGCTCCAGCCTGCAAATTCTCCTCAGCCGCTTCTTTTGAGTCAAATCTGGGCCTGGGCTCTCACTTAGTTACTCAAAAAGTCTTCCTATGGAAATACACCTAGCAAATTATTCTTTCAAGAAGGCTGTTGCTCCTGCTGAGCATCTTCATGTGACACACTGCTAGAAATAATCTGGTAGTGGACTGGAAAAGAGCTGTTACACTGCTTTTCAGGAAAGGTGTACGTGTTTCTTTTAAATATTAACTGTACATTGTTTAGCTCTATCAAATGGCTCATTGAAAGAGGCAACATCAAGGACCACTAGTGACCACTGTGCCAGCCTTGCTGCATGTAAATAATGCTGCAACACAGCACAGACACAGGGTATGTTTTCAATGCCTGACATTAAATAGAATGCTTGAAATCAAGACTTCATTCATTAAAAGTTCTTTTTGACTAATAAAAAGATTTTGATGAACTATTTCATAGAGCCCTGTCAGCTTGGAATGAGGAAATTAGCCTTCACCAATAATAAAGTTAAAAGTATACCAAATTATCATTGGTGGCCTGGAATTCAGAATGGTTTTACAGCACCAAAATGAAGATATAAGTAACCATACCTACAAAAAAAAGTAGAAATTCCTCAATATTCAGTTGAGCTGTATACTTGTACTCCATACAAAGTACATATTCTCCTGCTATATACAAAACTGCTGATATATTGAACTAAGTCTTCAACTTTACAATACCATTAATTTCTCTGTTGGTTTTGCCATTCAAGCTGCAATGAAAATAAAAAATATAAACAAAGATCTGACCTATAAAGTGGATTTTATCAGTGTTCTCTGTATCATAAAATGTAAAAGCAACCTTCAAAATCAAAGTTCTGATTGTTAAAATCATTTCCTACCCTTTACTGTCCTATCAGGTAACAACCTGCAAGCATGGGAAACTAAGGTTCACAGGTTTTCTGCAACTCCTGACATGGATTTAAGAGGTGCTGTATTTGTCTCTGTGCAAGAAGGGGGTAATTTCAATCCAGTAAGGAAATTTATAGGGAGGCACAGTACCCACAATTGCCTAAGCACGCATTTATGATTAGTTATTTTTGCAGCTGCTTAGCAGACATTTTTACCTTTTGAGAGTCTACATTCTTAGAAATATTAGAAGTCTTACAGTACTGTTCTTTACTCTGCCTGATATTCACAAGGGAAGATCTTTGGGGAAAATCTGAAAGGGAGATTATAAATGCACACCTTGAGAAATAGAAAATACAGTCTTTGTGTAAAGAAACAGATATGTTTAAATGAGAAGAGAATGAGGGAACCCGAGTAAATTAAAGGAAGCAGTAAAATGTGAACTACAACAACAGCAACAGTGAAAATCAAGAAATCAGAATAACCTCCTTTTACAAACCATGTATTTTACCACTGATGTATTGAGCTAGTTAAATATCAGGCATGTGGAGAAATTTCTACAGGCATTTTCATTCACATATGCTTGTGTTTACAAGTGAAAGTAGGTATTTCACTATGCAATGCCCAGAACCACCATGGAACAGTTACCTGCCTTTTAGTGAATCCAATAATGCCAGTAAGTTCTGAGTGTTACTTTATTGCTATCCATAATCAAACTAAGAAACCGCTGGAGATGCCAGGTTGTTCTTCCTGACACTTTCAACGATTTTCTAACTTTTAAATTGTTGAAAAAGTGCTAATATGACAAAGTGTTCCCATACAACACTAAAAAAAGTACTTTCTTAGAACTATCAAACTTTTCAAGTGAAGATTGTAATTCCTTGGTTGATAACTGTTCATAGAAAAAAAATGGAAAATACAGTTGAATATTCTTCAAGGCAATCTGTGCATTTTTTGGTTTTGTAACCAGCCCATAAAGTGCAGCTTTGTGCTGTTGTTTTAAGGGGTTTTTATTAAGAGAAAATGACAGAACTCTAAACTTAAACACCAAGGAAAATGAAGGAATGAGATGAGAAGTTAACTAACTTAAAACTTACTGCATATTAAACAGTGAAGAACAAGTTCTTTGAACTAAGCCTTAACAAGACAACACATGTTCTTTTTGTATGTATTTTTCTTTGCTACCATACACACTTGGAATGCATAGGAACAAAAATACTTCAAAGAGCCACAACCTTCTTCCTCTCCCCCTCTACAAAGCTACTTTTTCAGCATTCTTACCAGAGTTAGTACAGGATGAATACACAAAAAGATAAAACAATCTGTGAGCTGACAAGATGCAAAAGAGTAGAAGTTATAAATAGTATACTGGTAGGTGATGTCAAGAAGCATCAGGTATTCAGGTGATTTTTTTTTAACCAGAAGGTTATTTTAAACCTTATGCATAATTCCAGTTCAGTGTCAGGTAAGGCATCTCTGAAATACACCAGAGAGAGTACTTCAGGTCCTTTGTAAAGGAACAGTCCACAAGGAAAGATGGAGAAAACTGTATCCCCAGAAAGTTTACCAACATGGTAACATGATTAGCCAATTGTGCGGATTGAATATAATGCTTATTTTAAAAATATTGCACAGATTAGCTTTTACTTTCTTCATTGGTAACATTGTGCAGTGATGTTATCAATGCAGAAGGATCCTTTAACAGCATTGCCTGTAGAGGCTCTTCCTATTTGCTTTGCATACCACCAGGGATCAAGGGTGCTTGAGTATAAAGGCTTGTGCATTATGTGCTTGTTTGTGCCCTTCACATTGATTTCTTTGTGTGTTTGGCCTTCCCTTGCAACATCACACAAATCCTTGTAAAGAAACTAAATTTTTAAGTTTGGTTGTTTGGTTGGTTTTTTTTTTTAAAAAAAAAAAAGAAGCCTGAGAACGCTTTAAAAATCCCAATAAAGTATATAAAAAATGTATAGCTACATTCAGATACATGTGTATCTTGTATCTTTGTTTGTGTAACAAACTTATTATTAGTTTAATCATCTGCTCTAGTAAGCGGAGCAACTAAGCTAGTCACATGGCAGCAGAACTTTACTTACATTAAGGAAGGAGGGCATGCTGATTGTGTGCAAGATTTTCTTGAATGTGCTTGGAAAAGCTCCAAGGTCTGTTTCTGCCTTTATGACCCGTTCTTCCAGTCCAGCTACGCTATTCCCAATCATTTTCACAAAAGCCTAGTGGGAAAAAAAAAAAAAAAATCCTCAAAATAAACATGGCATTTTCACTAACATAATAAAACAGGATAATGTATTGCAAAACACTGGTGAAAGATCCGTTGCTTAAATGAGGAGTCAAAAACTTCATGCTCTATTTCCCTTCCGCCTACAAGTCCATTTTAGTGCTAGAAATTACATGAGATACTTAAAAGGCTGAAAACCAGGTTAAACCTAATCTTCCTTTTCCAATTTACCTTTCAAATAACTAACTCAGATTCTTCAGAATCTGGACTTCTACCTGCCTTTCCACTACCAGAAGAAAAACCAAGGATCTGAACCACGGTTTTGAAGCTTCATTAGGCATCGAGAGATCTCTCATTCTATTTGTTGCTGAAACTTTGAAAGCTAACACAAAAAACTGCCTCGCTTCAAACAGTCAATGAACAAATTATTTTGTCTTTAAATATGTCAAAAAAAAAAAAATATATCTAAGACATGTCTGGAATTTCCACAGTCCCCAGAAATTTTTCATTAATGCAATCCTCTTCATTAACCCTGAAGTATTGAACTCGGCGTGGACATGGAGAGCAGAACTCACCTGAGCTCACTCCACAGGTGTGCACACACAAATATGCAGACATTGGTTTTTCCCTCCATTAGGAAGCAAAATGCATCTAGAACACAGCAAATACATACCTCTAGTTTGTCAATCTTCCTATATATCTGCCTCATTTCTGTAGCTTTTGTATAAATTTGAGGTATACTTTCATTGACAACTTGAGAGGAATCACTTCGAATCTAAAGACAATGCAAAGAAATAATACAAAAATCAGTGAAAGAAAAAAAATGTTTAGTAGGCTTTATTCTGGAAAATAAAACCGTGCTCCAGTGAACAGACTAAAATTTAGAGTTTAAAAATACTGGAATAAGTTAGTATAAAAACACTAGATTAAAATCAATACACTATTGCTTTTTTTTATATAGTTTCAAGGAAACTTTGAAGAAAATTTATTTTGCAGAGACTAATATTTACCTTTATACTTATATTAAAAATAGGCTAATACAGTCTCTTCTGAACTGAGATGGAACATTTTTTACGACACACTAAAGAATTAAATATACTGAGCTAAAATTTTGTCTTAAGTTTCACTACCCATACTTTTGCTCAGGTTTGTTAAAAAAGTCA